>CM061533.1:174664549-175147575 GCA_030545055.2 Neoaliturus tenellus | reverse complement strand
TTATTTTTTGGTCACTCTAAGTCCCATGACCTACTTTCACATGACCTTGAACTTTACCCCCCCCCCCCAAAGATAAAAATTAACCCCCCCCCCTCACCCTTCCCTTTCCCCTTCCTCAACTTTCTCTTGCCTTATATAAGTAGCCGCTATGCAACTGGGTATGGGATATTGGCCGCTAACCTGGTGTACAGTGAACATGGCTCCGCTGGATGGTTCAAACTTTTACAACAGGCGATTTGAGCTAAAGAAAATGGAAGAAGTGGAGGAAGATGAATCTGAGCTAGAGGAAATGGAAGAAGTTGAGGAAGATGAATCTGAGCAAGAGGAAATGGAAGAAGTTGAGGAAGATGAACAATTGATATTTGAATATTTGCGTTGTGTAACTTTGGACCTGGAAGAAAGTCTTGACCCATACATGTGGGAAGCATTGGACTGGTTGCAGTTGGGCAGAACAATAGTAATTATATCACCAGTGTTGTTTCTTGGTAGCCCAATTTTGTATGTGACTGCAGACAACGCCGAATACATTTGGCAATGGGCGGAGTTGTTTGAGGATTTTAGGGGAAATGAGGAGTACAATAATTGGTTTAATATTTGTTTAAGATAAGCAGGGTTTTTTAAACCCAAAAAGGCTCTTTTCAGAGCCACCTAATACACCAATTAAGCATATGAGTTTTTTAACTCATGTGTGAGAGTTAATAGTTACTGGTTACTACATAAGTTAAAGTTTGTTGACCTTGACCTTGAACTTGAACCCCCCCCCCAAATTGCAATAAGCCCCCCCCCCTTCCTCCTGTTTTCCATTAGTTGCATTATAAAAGCCTGCAGCTCACATATTTGCTTAGAATTTAACCAGTTGCTATATAGTGAACATGTCCAAAAGATTGGATTCATTCTTTGCTAAACATACAGAACTTTGGCCACTATTATATGGACTACATAGAAAGATTGAAGAAACAATTTTGAAAGATATGGGTGTAGGGGTAAAAGTGCTTGTATATCGTCGAGGTGATTACAAATTATTGTGTTCATGTACAGTTAGAATTGAAAATTTAAATAATTTATTTCCTTGGATGGTGCAATTACGTAATTTTGTAGAAGAAATGGAGTATGAGTTGCAAGTAGCCGCAATGTATTACAAGCTTGATAAAGAAGAGTAATCATACTATGTTACAAATCTTTAACTATATGAAATATAGTGGGGGAAAATAGAATATATAAGACAGCAACTTCATACTCAGTATCACTTTGTCATAAGATATTACTTTGGTGTGAAGAGAAAAGGTTAATAATGGTTTTTAAGGATACACCTTTTTTAAATTATTTTGAAGTAAAAAATCAGTTTAATATAAATGAAAATATAACTTGGATAGAAGAGACAAATGAAGGTTCGGAAGAAGAATTGAATAATAGTCTGGATGATTCTATATTGGAAGAAGAAATTTCGTCCTTTGAACAAGAAATATTTGAAGAGCTAATAAATGATAGTGATGAAGAAATTGTTAAAGAAGCAATTGAAACATTCATTTTAGATTCGTCAACTGATGCATTGATATCCCCTATACAATCTTCAGACTCTGAATCGGACTAATGATATGTTGGTGTTTTTCTTACTGAACCCCCCCCCCTTCTCCCCTTCCTTCCCCTCCCCTCCCCCTTTCTTTCCCCTTCCCCATATTTGCTATAAAAGCAAGAGTTGATCAGGTTTTTTATTCATTATATGCTGTGTTGTTAGTAAAGCCATACACTTTATTAAACTATGTCTCCAAGAGCTACTACCTTTATATACATTACTGAAATTATTACACATCGTCAGATACAAGAACAAGAAGAACTAGAACAAGAGATGAATGTTACATTTGGAGAGTTAATAGAAGAAATAGTAGAAGAATTTATAAATTTAAACCAAGAAACAACTAATGAAACTGGAAATATATCAATGATGCATCAACCGGAAGAGTTAACCGAATCTGAAGAAGAAGAATCTGAATAAAATGGTGGGGGGTTAGGTTATTTAAGCAGGAAAGAAAACAGTTTAAAAATCATTTCATAATGGAGGACCGAGAAGCAATGTTTAAAGCTTTTTGTAAGGAAGAACCCTGGGTTCCACCAGTAAATTCCTTTACATATTATTTCCCACTTTTAGACATGGAGGATTGTAAAAAAATTCCAGACATTGGTTTTAAATTTCAAAAACAAGGAATGTTAATTGGTGTCACTGAAAAATATCACAATGAATATTCGGAAAGATTGGCGTTTAACTTTATGATGGACAATATGAATATTAAACCCAGTGAGTATCCATATTTTCTTTATAAATTTTTAGTTGAAAATGGTGCCAGTGTAACTATTGAAATATGTATTCAACATTTTTGGCCTACTCGGGATAGTGGTGGGGGAAAGTAGATAAATGTGTTGTTGAACTGGATAGTCTCTCACTCTTCTAAAATCATTCACCAACAATGTATCGTCCAATTTTGTCTGATTTGACTGCCTCTCATGAAGAAGCCGAAGCTAGAAGGAAGAAAAGCAAACAAGCAAGACAAATTCAGTCTAATATTAATATGGAGTATTATAGGCTACAAATCCAAATCCCAGGCATGCATCTTGGAGAAAACAGAGTAAAGACCGTACATGCGGCTGGTAGTTATATTAAGTATTTGAAATTATTATTGGAAGATAGAGAGTCTAAAATTACAAAATTAGAAGATGAAATGAAGAAATTGAAAAATGAACTATTGCTCTTGAAAAATGGAAATAATGAAGTTGTAGTTGAAGAGGGTGCAGAAGAAGGAAATGAAATATTGGGAATTTGAAGAAAGAAGTTTAAATATCTGTATAAACTTATAAAAAAGAAAAATAATAAAAAAATTAATAAAATAAAAAAAAATATTAAAAAAAATTAGATTTAGAATAGAGAGCGGGGAATAGATCACTTTGTGGCAATGGAATAACATGTCACTTAGTGCTCTATTCCCCGTTCTCGCATTAATATAATTTGACCTTGACATATATAAAATATGGTGGGGATAAAGTATTTAAGACGGATGTAACATGTGTAAACACTTCAGTTGAAATATTAATCTCTTTTATAAAACATGGTGGATACTCTATTTGAACTTTGCTTGAGGAAAATTATTTGTGATGGTTTTTTATTTAACCATATAATAAGATCAGGAGAATGTGTTATTCCAAACAGCATTAGAGAAGCTATTCATGAATACCGAAGACAAAATTATGGGTTTGGCATTATTGTTGCTTATAAATTTGCAGATGGGACGACTCTTTGTCAAGATTGTGCACGAGCAGCTATAGATGATTGGGATGAATTTGATCTTGAAGGAGGATATGTAGACCATCGTGTTAAGGCACCACTAATAAGGTTTGAAATCATGAATGAAAAATGTACAATCTGTGCACAACTGTTATTTAGATTTATTAGATGTAGATCATATTAAAAAAAAAAAACTGTTTAATGTAACACTATGGTGGGGAAATTTATTGAATGGTGGGGGAAAATAGAAGTGGGGGGTATTGGTTATATATGTTGCTCGATGTTCACCAATTTCTTTAGTCTTGTAATATTGTTTGAAAAAGTAACTTGTAATTTAGTAAAAAAAAAAATGAATTTTGAACTAGAAGTGACAAGCTTTAAAATAGTTGAAGAGGAGTGGACAACAGTTTCAAATTTTATTCATTCAAAACAAGATAATGGAACTCTAATGAAGGTATTTTGTTACATTTTAGAGGAAGGGGATGAAGACATAGTAAGAGACTATTTAAGAAATAGAGATATGTCAACTTCCAGCTCGGACTTTGTTATATTTTTAAAAGACAACAATGTTAACGCGGAATTAGAAGTTTGGTTTTATGTTTAAAGAACTTGGTAGAGGGAGAATAAAAATGGTGGGGGAATTGTGTATAAAACAAGGTTTATACGCAGCAGGAGTTATTCGCTTACTACCATTTAAAAGAAGAACATCATAGAAAAAAAAATGGCTGAATCTCGGGACTATTCAACTCCTTCAACAAGTGAAAGAAAACCGTTAAATTTGTCAAAGAAGATTGTAAATTTGTCAAGAAAAGGTAAACCTATAACACATCCGGAATTGAGCATTTTAGCTAAGGAACGTCATATAAAAGAGAAAACTGAATTGTATCAAATGCAGCTTTTAGTACCTTCATTGGACGTAGGCTGTACAAGAGCACATACATTGAGGACTGCAAACAAGTACATAATAGAACTGTTGGGTAAAATTGAAGTATTGGAAAATAAACTAAAGGAGTTGCAAAATCTAAATGTATGGAATCCGGCAAATGAACTCCCTGTTCTGCAGATGGAGCCAAACGATCTTCCTGCTACTTATGCATGGAACGCATTTAATGATATTGATAGAGACTCTCCTGTGAAGTACCAACCTCCTGCTGTGTAAAAAATGATGGGTAAAAAAAATACAAAAAAATAATAAAATATAAAAGGAAAAAAAATTAGTTGTAGAATAGAGAGCGGGGAATAGATCACTCTGTGGCAATGGAATAACATGTCACTTAGTGCTCTATTCCCCGTTCTCGCATTAATTATGTTTGACCTTGACCTAAATAAACATGGTGGGGGAAGGTAATTGAGTGGGGGAAACTAGATAAAAGAAGTCCAACGCTCGGTTGGAGTCATTCTTATCCTAAACAGGCGTTTACTAACATAACATAAGAAAAGACAACATGAATAGTGAAAACATCATTTTGGATCTTTCATTAAGTGAAAAGAATAAAAAACAATATGCGGACTCTCGAAAAATGAAGATGAAAGAAATGGCAAAGGCAAGAGAAACAAGAATAAAACTAAAATATTATAAACTACAGAGGCTAATACCAGGAGTGAAATTGGGAGAAGTAAGAACCAGAACAATCGACATGGCTGCTGACTACATCAACCAACTTCTTATAGAGTTGACTATAAAAAATGAAAGAATACGTCAATTGGAATATGAACGTAAACAATTGTTTCACCAAGAAAAAGAAGAACCTATGAACTGTGTGATTAAAGACAATCAATAAAGAAAAGTTAAACAAAGGAAACTGCAAAATTACTAAAAATATTGAATATAAATTGGTTATTAATTGGACTTGCATTAGAGAGTGGGGAATAGATCACTTTGTGGTAATGGACTAACATACCACTTAGTGCTCTATTCCCCATTCTCGCTTTAAGTGTTGTTGACCTTGACCTAATAAAATAATTTATATAAAAGCAGCTACGAGAAAGAAGCTCTTTCATTTAATCGACATGGCTCCTGTGGATACCACCGACTATCCAAGTAAACCTATTGCAGAAATATTGTGTAAAATTCTACAAGAGGAGTTTGATGTGGAAGATGTGGATAATGACAGTTCAGAAACAGATAGTGTTAACAGTATGGAAGAAGAATTAATAAATGAAGGGAGTGAAGATGTAGAAATGGAGTTAACAGAGAATGAATACACACCATCATTGGAATTTGAAAATATTCATAATGAAACTCCAACATCCAGTCACGATCCAGATTTGGAATCAATACGTGGAAGATTAATTTTTTGTGCAAGACAATTATTTCCATATGAAGAAGAAGAAGATGAAGAAGAAGAAGATTAAAAATAGTGGTGGGGGTAAAAAGTGGTGGGGTAATACAGCATAAAAATTAGGTATGAAAAAGATGCATTTCATTTATATGCCGAATTTCATAGGATAAACATCACTAAAATGCATCGTTGTGATATATGTTTAGAAACTTATGAAGATGAAATATTGCTAGACATTCATAAGGAGTTATATCATAATATAAATGAAAATTTAACACAAAATGAAAATAAAAATGCATCTGCAGAAGAAGAAACAGCGGGACCATCTAATGCACTACCTAATTTAAGTATTCATGCATTGCCTGGAAGAGTAGTAACACATCACAAAATCCAAAATGAAAATTTAGAATTAGACAAATTTCTTGCCGAAGCAAAAACCATTGTAGTTAAACTTTTAAAAGAAGAATTAAAACGATTAAATTTTATTAAATTCGGCTTGTTATTGGATGCTATGTTTATAAACGTTGAAGAAGAATTGTCACCAAGAGGATTTATAACTAAAAACAGAACCATCATGAGTAGTTCAGATATTAATTCAATAGTAGAAGAATGTTTTGATGAGATCATCAATAAAATCCAAGAACATGAAGGACGAGGATCAGGTTGGAGTTTAGTTAGTGTAGTAAGTATGGATATTAGAGTTCACAAGCATGGGTATGGGGTAATGGGGAGCAGTTATATAGCTCTTCCAAAAAGGATTCAAGATACAAAATCATGTGTGAATGTTCAAAATCATGATACGGAATGTTTCCGGTATGCAATGACATCAAAATTCATATCACGCGATGCACAAAGACCCAGCGAAGAATATGAGAACTATAGATACAGATATAACTTTCAAGGTGTGTCTTATCCGGTAGCCTTGAAGGATATTTCTAAATTTGAAAAACAAAACCCTGGAATATCTGTAAATGTATTTGGTTTGGACAGCTCTAACAAGGTGTATCCTTTGAAAGTGGTAAAAAACGAACTTGCAGACCATACGGATTTGTTATTAATTACAAAGGATGAAGTATCACACTATGTATGGATAAAATCATTTGAAAAACTTGTCAATAAACAATTATCAAGAAGTGAACATAAAAAAATAATTTGTAAAAGATGTTTTTGTTTTAAAGAACCTAGAAATGGAGAACAAAATTGGTTACTGGAGCACAAACAACTGTGTAGTGAAAATTTTGAAGCTAAGATTATTCTACCACCATTAAATAAATCATATTTACAGTTTGAAAAAGTTTTCCATCAGTATCGCATTCCTATAGTAATATATGCCGATTTTGAATCAACACTTGTTCCAATTGAAGATGAAAACATTGAAGCAAGGAAGAGTATAAAATATCAAATGCACAAGCCTAACAGTTTTTGTTTATTGGTTAAATCCACATTGGTTGAAGAACATTTGAATGCATATGGATTGTCATCAAAACCCGTGGTGTATCGTGGTGAAGATGTTGCCAGAACATTTTTAAATCATCTATATGAAATAGCTGGCCATGTTGAAAATTTGTATAATAATATAGTACCAATGATACCAATGGAGGAAGAAGAGGAAATTCAACATGAAAATGCTACCCACTGTTTTCTATGTAAAAATGAATTTACTTTAAATAACTATAAAGTTAAAGATCACGATCATCTTACAGGATATTATAGGGGTGCAGCATGCAATGCATGCAACATAAACTATAAGATTACCAGAAAAATTCCTGTAATATTGCATAACCTTAGCGGTTATGATGGTCATTTTATAATACCAGAATTGGGGAGAGATGATGGTGCAATTGATGTTCTTGCAGAAACAACTGAAAAGTTTATAACCTTTAGTAAAAAAATTGGAAATATGAAGTTGCAATTTGTAGATTCGTACCGGTTTATGCCGTGCAGCTTATCAAAACTTTCTGAAAATCTTAGAAAAGAAGATTTAATAGAAACAAAGAAAATTGTAAACAATGATAAATTAGATTTAGTTCTTCGTAAAGGCGTTTTTCCTTATGATTACATTGACAATTTGGAAAAATTTGAAGAAACGTCACTTCCACCTAAAGAAGCTTTTAAGAATAAATTACATGAAGAGGACATCAGTGAAGAGGATTATCAACACGCTTGTAGAGTATGGAATGAATTAGAAATAAGAACCTTAGGTGAATATTCAGATTTTTATGTTAAATTAGATGTGACTTTACTCTGCGACATAATGGAAGAATTTAGAAACACCTGTTTTACAGCATATGGATTAGACCCACTTCATTCGTACACAGCTCCCGGATTGGCATGGCAGGCTATGTTAAAAGAAACAAAATGCAAACTTCAACTATTAACTGACATAGACATGGTGTTGATGATTGAATCCGGTATTCGAGGAGGATTAACCCAAAGTGTAACTAGATATGTAAAAGCAAACAATAAATATCTTCCAAATTACGACGCATCACAACCTAGCACATTTATAGGTTATTTTGATGCAAATAATCTGTACGGATGGGCCATGTCAAACCCTCTTCCATATGACAATTTTAAATGGGTTGATCCAAATTCAATCAATAACATCGCTGATATCCCTAAATATGGGGATATTGGCTACATTTTTGACTTTGATTTTGAATACCCAGAACATCTCCACGACCATCATTATGATCTACCACTATTAGCAAAAACAGAAATATCTCCCACTGGTAGATGGCCAAAATTGATGATGACACTTAACAATAAGACTAGGTATGTAGCTCATTATTGGACAGTACAGCAAGCGCTAGAGATGGGATTAAAAATTACGAAAATTAATAAAGTACTGCAATTTTCACAATCCTGTTGGTTAAAATCTTATATAGATAACAACACAAGAAGAAGAACTGCAGCAACATCCAATTTTCAAAAAGATTTCTTTAAATTAATGAACAATGCGATATTCGGTAAAACATTAGAAAACAAAAGAAATCACAAAGACTTAAGATTGGTTGTTGATCCAACAAAATTACAGAAATTGGTGCAAAAACCAAACTTTGCATCTTCTATAATTATTAATGAAAACCTTGTAGCCGTTTCTATGAATAAAATTTCAATTAAGATGGATCGACCCATATATGTTGGAATGTCCATTTTAGACATATCAAAAACTCACATGTATGATTTTCATTATAATAAAATGGTGAAATTTTATGGTAGAGATAATATTGGAATAGCATACATGGATACCGATGCATTCATCTATTGGATTATAACCAATGATATGTATAAAGATTTACGCACATTTGTTTATAAAAATGACTTTGATTTTTCTGACTACCCACAACATCACCCCAATTACGACAATGGAATAAACAAGAAGGTTTTAGGAAAATTCAAAGATGAAACAAATGGTGCACCTATGGAAGAAATTGTGGCATTAATGTCCAAACTGTACTCTTTTCAATTGTACATTAGTGAAAAAGAAGAACATCAAGTTGTAAAGAAGGCAAAAGGTATAAAAACATCATATTTAAAGAAGAATGTACAGTTTGAACATTTTAAAAGATGTTTATTTGAAAGCATGGAAACAACTGCAACTTTTAATACAATAAGAAGCTTTAATCATCAAGTCTACAGTGTCAAGCAAACTAAGTGGGGACTCAGCTACAAGGATGACAAGAGACATATCCGGGAAGACAATATACACACTCTACCTTTTGGACATTATTCTTTAACTCCTATCGACCAATAAAACCTATTCTTCGTCCTTTCACCTGTTTCCTTTTCCTTTCCGTAAAAAAGAGGGAGCATGGCAAGTTCAATGCTATGTTCCCTCTTTTTTACACAAATATAATATGGCCTTGACCCATATTTGTTAATAATATAAAAGGTGATAAGCCATTTTGAGGATTAGTATTTTCTCAAGCGGTGTACAAACAACATCTGAAGATGGAAGGATTAAAGGATAAAATTGTAAACGAACTTCATAAGCCGGCAAGAAGAAAGTTTCCAAGAAGAAATACAATTATTAAAGGAAGGAACGATCTTTACCAAGCCGATCTCATTGAGATGATACCGCATAGTAAATTGAATAAGGGATTTAAATATATATTGGCAATTATAGATTGTTTTAGTAAGCTTGCTGACGCTATACCACTCAAGGATAAGACTGGGAAAAGTGTAACAAAAGCTATGGAAGCAGCTATAAAGAAAAATAAATTTGTCATAAAACATTTACAAACTGATGATGGAAAAGAATATTTTAACAAAGAATTTACAGCATTAATGAAAAAATATAACATAAATCATTATTCTACAAATTCGGAAGTTAAAGCTTCCATAATTGAACGATTCAACAGAACATTAAAAGGAGCAATGTATAAAACATTTTCTAAACGAGGATCGTACGTGTGGTACGATATATTACCAAAGCTTATAAAAGAATACAATAACAAGTTTCATCGCACTATTGGTATGAAACCTATTGAAGTAAATAGCAATAATGCTAAGCTTGTTTTGGAGCGTATTAAGAAAAATACTACTCCTAAAATTGAAAAATTAAAACCTAAAAAGTTTAAAATTAACGACAAAGTACGTATAAGTAAATATAAAGGAGTTTTTAGTAAAAGATATTTACCAAATTGGACTAACGAAATATTTACAATCTACAAAGTGCAGCCGACAATACCAGAAACCTACATTTTAAAGGATAACAAAGGTGAACTACTTCAAGGCGGATTCTATGGTCATGAATTATTAAAATCGACAGTAGGTGATGTATATCTTGTTGAAAAAGTTTTACAAAGAAAAAAGGATAAAGTTAAAGTCCGTTGGTTGGGATTTGATAGGAGTGAAGATTCTTGGATTCCTACAAAAGACTTGGTGTAATACTTTAATAACTCATTATGTATTTAACCTTTAAACAAGATGGATATTGTACAGCAAAAAGAACGATTTAATATTAATAATATAGATGAATTGACAGTGGATAATAACAATTTAAACCATGGTAAACATGGTGAATTACTACCAAACTCTATAAGATGTTTAATAACTGGCCCTTCTAATTGTGGAAAAACAAATGTTGTATTTAACCTTATAACTAATCCAAAAGGGCTACGTTTTAATAACATATACATTTTCTCAAAATCTTTGCAACAACCTAAATACCAGTTGTTAGATAAGGTATTAGCAAGTGTGCCCGAAGTAAATTTCTACAAGTTTAATGCTAGTGAAACTATTATGCAACCAAATGAAGCTAAACCATTTTCTATATTTATATTTGACGATGTGTCATGTGAGAATCATGATACAATAAGAAGTTATTTTGCAATGGGGAGACATCATAATATTGACAGTATTTATATTGGTCAAACCTATAGTAAAATTCCAAAACAACTTATAAGAGATAATGCAAATTTGTTGATAATATTCAAGCAAGATGAAACAAATTTGAAACATATATATAACGATCATGTGAATGCCGACATGACATTTGATAAATTTAAAGAGATGTGTGGTAAAGCATGGGCTGAAAAGTATGGATTTCTTGTTATTATGAAAGATGAAGCTATAAAAGATGGAAGGTATCGAATAGGGTTAGATAAATTTGTATTAATCCATTAAATGAATAGCAGTATGTCTAGTAATGAATGAGACTTCATAGTGTAAACATGGTAAATCAAGAAAAACTATTGAAAGAAATAAAATCACTCAGTGATTCTATTAGGATAAAAAACCGTGCATTAAGGATGGGTATAAGCGAAAGAGAAGAATTTTTAGAGACTACATTTAAACCTATTACAGAACCTTTAAAACAGATATCAGAAACCATTAGTAAACCTCGTTATGAAGGGGATGTTTTACTACCAGTTTCTAAACAAGAAGTACAAGCATTAAAAAAAGAAGACAATGATGATTCATATACAAGCGCTAGTGACCAAGAAGAAACAAAAGAAGAAGAACCTATTGTTGAAAAGGAAGAAGAACAGCCAATACCTGAAGCAGAACAATCTATTCCAAATTTAACTCAATTGAGTAGCGATATATTACAACACGGACCTCTGGGAAGAAAATATATATTGAAAATGCTACATGATATAAAATCAAACCCTAATTTAAGTAAATCACACATATACGGAGCAAGAATTGATGGAAATGAATTAAAAATAGGTGATTCAAAACTTAAAATAACTGAAGACGATTATATCATTATTGGTGAGCATAAATATAAGGGAACAAAAGGATTATATGAATTAATTTTTAAAAACATACCATTGAGATATTCCACCAAAGATTTAAATACTTTTAAGGAAATTTTACAAAATACTAATGCACATAAAAGGAATTACTCAAAAGATGCAATAATTAATCGTTCACGCGCAACAAAATATAACATTGTTATAAAAAAGTTGTTTCCCCCACGAAAACTACCAACATTACGTACCGCACCAGCAGTGAAACAACCGCTAAAAAGAAAATCTTTATCACTTATGGATTTATCACTTCTTGAACAACATGGTAAAAAGAGTAAAGGAGATACTTCAACATCTGGCAAAGGACTGATGAAAAATCTGTACAATACCAATGTAATTTATTATAAAGACATTAATAAATTAGTTGACAGAATGAGATTATTACATGAAGCTATGGAAGCCGGTCATACAGGTTTAAATAATGAATGGGTGGCTCTAGTTGATGAACTCAGAAGTCGAGGTGTTGTCGTATAATTGTCCGCAGATATAAAAGAACGGCAAGCATATAATGTATCATTTTTAACATGAGCGTCGACAAGTTTGGACGGTACTCCGCGTTAGGAGTGCAAGTTGGAGAAGAGAGAAAAAGAAGTGGATTGCCGCAAACACCTGAAGGTGACTATAACATAAGTAATAAACGTTTAAAACTAGTTAAAGATCCAGAAGAAGATACTGATGGAGCAAATTTAAAGACAGTAAAAGAAGCTACTTCAACATCATTAAAATTACTTAAGGATACTTACGATGTTAAATCACATAGAATAATTAATGTTGGTAAACCAACTGACAGTTCTGATGCAATTACTAAAGAGTATTTATCATCTGAACTTTCCAACACTTTAAAATTGCAGTGGGGTAACAATTTAAAAGATGGACAAACATATGATGCTAGAAATCATAGGATAACCAATGTGGCAAATCCAAAAAATGATAAAGATTCAGTTAATAAAGAATATTTACATTCTATAATACCGGAAAAGACTCATCGAGGATTTTCTTTTTATAAGTTTATTATAAATGACATTGGATACCCAAAGGAAGACGGTGATGCTGTAAACCTGAAATACATCAAGGACAACTGTATTTTACAAGATGCTGATGAAATAGATTGTCATGGAAAAGCATTGTCAAATGTAAAATTTGGTTCTCAACCAAAAGACGCTGTTACTATGGAACAATTATCTAAAGAATTAAAAAGGGAAACATCAAATTTTGTAAAACATGAAGATGCTGTGCTAAGGCGAGGAAATACATTTATACATGGAAATGAAAAATTTGATTTAATGCAAGGAAGTAATGATAAATGGGATGCGGGAGGTAAAAGAATAACAAATGGAAGATTTGGTCAAAAAAGTTCGGATGTACCTTTAATGGCACAAACATTAATTGCGGGCGGTCCTTTATTAGGCACATATGAAGGTCATAATAGAAGAATAAAAAATATAATACCTGGTTATGAAGAAAATGATTGTGTTACAGTGAAACAAACAATAACTTGGGATAAACGCAATGGAACCAAATTTGATGCTAAAATGAAGAAAATAATTAATATTTCACCAGGTGAAGATTTTAATGATGCTGCTACTATTGGACAAGTTATAACAACATCAAAAAATGATTCAACCGCTTACACGTGTAATGATAAACGTATTATGCAGTTACACGATCCTCAACATCCGAAAGATGCTGTAACTTTAGATTGTTTAATAAGAATAGTGGGTAATTTACTTATTGATACCCACAATCATATAGCTAGTACAACGAGTCATGTGATAATTCAACCCGATGAACGAGAAGCTTGGATTAAAAATAGAATCATAAATCAGTATATAATTAATTTGAATAATTAATTATTTAAATATAAAAATTGTGCATAAGTTATTCATTTATATAAAGCATCTCGTTGAGTAAACACACCGGTTATATATAAAACAACATAATGAAGATCGCACCGCTCAGTCGTCGTCAAGTCAGCGGCAAGAAAGGACGTGGTATAACATCGGCTGCGTTATCCCTTCTCAAACGAATTCCTGTTGGTGCTGTTGTAAATCGGGCAATAGACGCTCTACCATACGAATTTCATCTGCCAGGAGGTTATCAATATTGCGGACCCGGAACTAAATTGGCAAAACGTTTAGCAAGAGGGGATCCAGGAATTAATAAATTGGATCAAGCTTGCAAAGAACACGATATAGCGTATTCCAAGTTTGCTGATTCAACAAATAGATCAATAGCAGATAAAGTGCTAGCGGAAAAAGCTTGGCAAAGAGTTAAATCAAGTGACGCAAGTATTGCAGAAAAAGCAGCCGCTTGGGCAGTAACTACAGCTATGAAGGCGAAAACAAAATTTGGTGGCGGAAAACGTCGAAGAGGAAGACCTGCAAAGAAAAGAGCTCCTAAAAGAGGTGGAAACATTAAAAAGAGACGTCGTAGAACTCGTAAAACAAAGACAAAGAAGACTTCCGTTTGGTCAATGGTAAAAAACGGAGCAGGTCTATACCTAAGACCGTACCGTGTGTACTAAATAAGAAAAATCAATTGATAATTCCAAATAAAGCCTTAACAAATCATCAATTATCAAATTATGTAAAATGTTTGAAGATACCATTTTTTAGGGGAGTTTTTATGAAAGACGCATTACCAAAAAACATATGGAAAAATGAAACTGGAATAGTAAATTTAGATTCCTCCTATGGTCCAGGAACTCATTGGGTATGCTATAAAAAACTCGGACAAAGCGTTTATTATTTTGACAGTTTTGGCAATCTACCACCACCTAAAGAACTTCAACACTATTTTAGAAACTCTAAGAATATATTTTACAATTATAAAAGAGAACAACCTAACAATACAGAAATATGCGGACATTTATGTTTGGAGTTTTTAGCAAAAAGTGTCAGTCAGCTTTAAGATGTCATCGTACACAGTGTCACTGAGCGGAAATTCATCTACATTAAAAAGTACTCTTTTCCCAGCATTGCGTCTATCTAAAGATAGATTATGGGAAGCGGCATTATTAGATTTCACTACGTACAATTCGATTCCCAACATTACAGAGGGTAAAAACAATTTACTACATTATTATGAAAGTAAAGATGAAAAAGGAAATTATTCAGAAATAAAAATAATAACCTTGTCTACGGGAGCATATGAAATAGATGATATAAACCAGCTATTACAGAAGCAGCTAGGAGAAGAAAATATCTGTATAAAAGGAAACAACAATACTTTAAAAGCGGAAATTACCTCAAAATATTATATAGATTTAAGTTTAGAAAATTCAATCGGTAGTTTACTCGGATTTTCAGATAAGAAAAGAAAAATCTTAGATCCCGGAACTACTCATACCGGTGATACCACAGTAACAATATTAAAGGTTAATAGTATTGATATAACATGCAATATTATACACGGATCGTATAGAGATGGGGTAAACCAACATATTTTACATACATTTTATCCAACAGTTGCTCCTGGTTTTAAAATAGTTGAGAAGCCACAAAACCTTATATACCTACCATTAAACACCAGTTTTATTTCAGACATCGTACTGAACATATCAGATCAGGACGGTAATAGTGTTGACTTTAGAAAAGAAACAATTACAATACGGTTACACATAAAAGCGGTAACTTAAGTATAACATGGGATTAACATTTAAACCACAACGGAAAAGCCGGGAGCTCAGTAGCTCTTCAACATTGGACGAGTTAACACCGGACAACATACATTTCCTACAAAAAATTGGGTTAAAACTAAATTACGATGGACATTCTGGATATATCTCAAGGACCGACGTTCGACGAAACCCTATGGGAGAAGGAATATCACACACACAACCCTTACACTTCATCAAAATTAAACAATAATGATGAAATAAGGATTCCCATTCAACAACAAGATATTTACACATTACCCTGTGAGAGTTATTTATATATTGAGGGACAAGTATTAAAATTGGATGGAAAAACCGGTTCATCTGTTCCTTTTATAAATAACCCAATGGCATATCTTTTTGACGAAATAAGATATGAAATATCAGGAGTGACAGTTGATTCAACAAAAAAGGTTGGTATAACAACAACACTAAAAGGATTAACATCATTAACACCCCATGAAAAGAATTCAATAGTCACCGCCGGATGGGTTACCCCCGATAAAGACAGCATAACACCAAATTCCAATGGTCATTTTGATTTTCACATACCTTTACGATTGCTTTTGGGATTCGCTGAAGATTACAAGAGAATAATAATAAATGTCAAACAAGAATTGGTATTACTCAGATCTTCAACTAACAAGGACTTGATATTAGCAGCAAGTGGCACTGAAGAAAGTAAACTAGAATGGCAGCTACAATTAAATAAAATCGTGTGGAGAGTACCTCATGTAAGATTAGCCGATGAACATAGAATCGTATTGTTAAGAAAGTTAAAATCTGACCGTGATATTGTAATGCCTTTTAGAAGTTGGGAATTCCATGAATACCCCATATTACCTCAAACAGAACGACAAACATGGACTGTTAAAACATCTACTTATTTGGAACGAGCAAGGTACATAATACTAGGTTTTCAAACCAATCGAAAAGATGTTATAACCGCACACGCAGGTCAATTTGACCATTGCAATATAAAGAATTGCAAAGTGTTTCTAAACTCTCAATTCTTTCCTTATGACAATTTAAATGTCATGTTTAGCAAAAAGCGTTATTCCATCTTATATGATATGTATGCAAGATTTCAATCGTCATATTATGGAAAAACTAATACACCACTGTTATCACCTGAACAGTATTATTCAAAAGCCCCAATAATCGTTATCGATTGCTCAAAGCAAAATGAATCAGTAAAATCGTCAAGTGTTGATATAAAAATTGAAATGGAATTTGAAGATAAAATACCAGAAGGTACTTCGGCATATTGTCTCATTTTACATGACAAAATAGTAACGTACACTCCACTAACTGGAATAGTTAAAAATGTGTTATAAAAAACGGTTTTTAGGTGGGGGCGATTGTTATAAAAGGAGGAAAACGAAGTAAAAATTTCATTATTTGTTTGACCATCCTATGGGAAACATCGTTAGCAAAATGAGTTCACTTAATGCAAATACTAACGAAGAAGAAACTACACCGCTTATAGCCGACAACAGTTCCGATATAGAAAAACAAATTGAACAAGAAATGGATGAGTTCCTCAAGTTTAAACATAAGAAAAAAGAAGAGGAAGTTGAAAAAGGAATTAAAAAAAGAAAAGTCGATGACATTATTTCCACCAATATTTTAGCAGAGGTATTTCTTAGAATCTACTATCCCATCTCATCATGCATGACAAAAAGCGTATCTGCCGGAGTAATAAAATCATTGGAGTATTCACCAACTATTATTTTGAATCATGGATCTAAAATGGTGTTTTTCTCTGAAATTTCCTGGGAATCGTTTATGAAGCATATACATCTTTTAGAATGTTATTTGAGTAACAATACATATGGAAGAAGAACAAAATTAAGTTTGCTAGAATCAAATATTGAAATCGATATAGTAAAACATCGAGGAGGACAAATTGTTCGTTTTAGAGATTTAACTAAACATGACATAAAAATACACCTTACAAAAGATGAATTCTACACCCTCAGCTGTGCTACAGGTCCTATCACGAGATATTTAAAACAACTAATTTTTTCAAGCGCAATCATAAAGGAATATTTAACCGATACATTGGATAGACAACCGTATGTACCAATCCTATACGGTCCCGTAGATACTTCCATTTTCAATAGAATACCTCACGAAGTTGATATGTGGAGACAGTTGCACAACTATCAGACTAACTTCGGTATAGATGAAGAAGCACAAGAAATGAATGAAGAAGCATCTTGCAGCAACCAACTTGCAGTATAAAAAGACGTCCTCCATAATTTTACAAACAGTCCATTACCAACCTTTGTCATGAATAAACAAGTTTCATTTTCAAACCAATACCAAATAATGGAGGTGAAACGAGGTATAATTGAATTTCAAGCGTTTCGCGGTAACGACGGACATTTTATCATTAAAGAGTTAGTTATTCTAGACATGAACACATCTGTAGTTTATCACTATTTATTCCAACCCTCTATACCGTTCAACAGATTAACTACTAAAGCAAGAGTGACAAACAAATGGTTGATGAAACATTTTCACAACTTGAGATGGGATGAAGGTTTTATCCACTACAGTATGGTGCCACACATAATGAATCATTACTGTAAGGAATTTAAAATTATCTACACGAAGGGATTGGAAAAAACCGCTTGGATACAAGCATTTACAAACCATGAAGTGATAAATGTGCAAGTGGATAGAGATTTTCAGTGTCACTTTGCCAACATTTGTATTTCTACCAAAAACTTTAAACATCGGCAGTCCCAATGCGCCTTAAAGAACGCTTATCGTTTGAATGCATATCTACAACAGAATGGTGGGGGGTGGGAAGGATATAAAAGCGACAACACAACCATGACCCAGCATGAGTATTACTCTAGCCTCCGAGCAGTCAACACCTCCCACACAGATTCGCAAGACTAAGAATAATATCAACAATAAATAAGAAGAAGAAAAAGTAAAGATGACGTCACAAACATTTTTACAATCTCTTGTCGATCAATTTAACAAACATTCAAAATCTACCGTCTTACCAACTAAAAGATGTTCAGAATTAAAAGAAAAAAAACATTATGTTATCCACACCATTAAGAAGATGGAAACTAGTGTTGGGGACGCCATCAACGTTACACTGAGTGAAGCACCCTACACACCCGGTGATGAACCAAAATTTCAAACGTTTCTTCCCAAGCGCTTCGTGCACCTCCTGCAAAACGAAGATCTACGCCTCATCCATCCCGGCTCTCTGTACTTGGCATCCCACGGTCCAAGCGGAAGCAATTCTACAGAGCTTACACTTCACGTCATGCCTACTGCCAACAACTAATTCATTATTTGTAATACTTTTGTACACCTTTGTAAATTATTTTAAAAATAAATAAAAATAAAAAAAATAAAAAAATAAAAAGCAATATATCACTATGTGTTTTTGCACATGGTGATATATTGCTTTTTAAAAAAATAATTTTGGATGACCTTGACCTAGTTACAAAAACTATATAAATGGAGTAATTTTCAAGGGGATTTCCTCAGTCTACAATTGACTTCCGTGCTGTACACATCTCCCTTGGTTGTCCAATTATTATAAACAACAACATGTCTCTCAAAATCAAATGCGCATCATACGATACCTCCACCATCACAACTTTTGAACAACTCGACAATTTCGCTAATGAATTGCGAGTACTTCTCGCAGGCGGTTATCACTTAAATGCCGATGTTTATGTTACAAATAATAAGATGTTTTCAAAACAAAACTACTGCAATGATGAAGTGTTCTTTTCCACACAAACGGCAACAACATCCAGCCCTTCTACTCAAAATAATGTTAAATTCCACAAATACTACTAATGCTAAATTACAATAACAATACTCCATCAACTTGAGGCTTCGCTATAAAAAGGCTATTCAACCCAGACTAAATCATCATTTGCTTTTTAACAACCGCAGCGATAACAACTAAAACTACTATGCTGTACCGAATGATGATTGAATTTAATGGTAAAATATTTGGAAAGGACTATCAAACGGTAGAAGAGATGAGCTCCGATCTTGATGTACTAACTAAAGAAGGCTTCCAACCAAAGTTAATTCTAAAATTTCCAGAAGTACATCCACTATCCACTGAAGATCTCGTCGCAATGGCTAGAGCGAAAAAACAAGAACATGAAGTAAATATTAAAAAGGAGAAAGAAGAAAAAAAAGACAAACCTATATCTTAAGTGTGCAACTATTTAATATTTGTACCCCATTCTTTTTTAAAACTCCATTTGGTTGACCTTGAAATTACCCCCACCACTTTTTTCTTTTAATAAAACTCTCTATTCTATACTACACCTTCATTTCCCAAATCCACTTAGAACCGTCAACATGGAAAAGGAAAAAGAAGACTACAAACCACGCTACTGTTGTGAACAAAAATGTACCGATATAGGAAGATGGATGGTAGACGGATTAGCTTGTAGAAAATGTGAATTCTTCGGATCCTGTTACTGCAAATGCAAAACAAAACAACTACCACCACCAGAATTGCAAACCTTCAAAATTTATAAATCAAGATACTTCCACACTTGCTGTCCCCAGAGATGTTTCAAATTTCACCCAGAAAGACTTTTTAATTGCCGAAAGTGTGATGCATATTATAAAGACGACTTTTGTACATGCATCAAACATTTGTGCAAATATAGATCAGATTGGTCTTCTGATCCTATTCAAGCTTCAGATGTATAGCTGTAGTCACTGACTGCAGCTCTTTTTTAAAATTTCATTTGGTTGACCTTGAGATTTACAATATATATTCTACATACCCTTTAACATGCTTCTCATTTACACTACATTGCTTGGACTAACACCAACATGGGTGACAGATTCATTTCTTTTGAACATTTAATTACCGAAAGAGATGAGATGGAAACTCTATTTCACAACTTACTCACACTTATGGATAGGTATCCTTTGAAATGGATCAACATCAAAGTAAAATATGTGGATCCTACCAGAATATTTTCATCATCATCATCATCATCATCATCTTCCAACAGTGCAGGGGAAGAAGAAGAACCAACTTATGGTATTACAATTATTGAATTAAACAGCGAGGAACAAGACAATCAAATTCAAATTATAAATAAACTTAGTATTTAGTTTACAAAAGTGATTGGTATTTCTATTCTATATTAATGCTATTATTATTTTATTTCTATACACTTCCCACAACCTACCCGAATGGCGTTTCGCGGCAAACTGCGGTAACCGAAGTTCTCTCGCTTCTCGTTTTGGATTACCCCCACTTCTTTTCTTCCCCCCACCACTGTTCCCCGTTTCCATATAAGCGACCGCCTTACCGTCGCTCACCATTTGTTTGCCTACCGCCGAACGATGAGCCAGCCTCCATTAGCAAAAAATACTACTACTTTTGCAGTAACATCGCAACAAGATTTACAGGATATTTTTCAAACTTTAACCGATGTTGTAAACACACCAAACAACACGGTTACTATTACTGTTGAAATTACCTACAATTGTCCAGAGTGTGAAAGGATGGAAAGCGATAATGTTGAAGAATTAGAAATGCCAAACAACAGTCCTTCATCCGCCCACGATTCAACACCAGATGATGAAAGCTAGTCCTACACAAATATTCTTTTTCAATCCCCCACCACTTTACATTAAATATATATATCCTCCCCTTATTTGCTCTCCTCATTCCATCGCCTACTTTTACACCATCTACACCGCTCCTCTCTAACCTGTACACAAACATGATGGACGGCTTTTCAATCACATCACAATTGGAAGACGATAAATTAAAACTCGAAATTAACAGAATACAATTGGAAGCACAGAATCAGGAAGAAATGATCCGGCTGTTAAAGCTCTTCAAATGCGTACTGTGGTTGGTATGCCTCTATCTGCTCATCGCCATCACCATCGGCATTTACCAGACCGTCACCGCCAAACATCGCTTCGACACCACTTCAAATAAAACTTCTACTTGGCTTTCCTAAAATAAATTATTAATTCCCACAGCCCCGCACCCCCCATCCCCTCCCGCCACACTCCCGCCCGCCCCACTCGTCCCCAGACTCCCCACCTTTTTTAAAACCCCCTCCAAATGACCTTGACACACTTACCAACCCCTCCCCAAACCCCCCAAAAAACCCCCAAATCAACAACACACACCTGCCACTTACAACCGCTGACCTTGACCTGCGCCAGGACCGGCTATTCCCTTCTACTGATGTGCCGTATTAGTAAATGAAATCTATTAAAATAACAAATTTTACTTCAAAGAATTGTTAAATTTTTTAAGTACGTTTTTTTAAGGGTGAAGGGGTTGAGATGCGGAAAAATGTCAGAGGACCAACCTTGTACATCATCTAAAATCCATACTTATTTCCTACGCTAAGGGTTATTTTGTGTAGAGAACTCCTACAATTTTGAAGCGATTGTATTAAAATGGATTGCTCGATATCGAGCAACACGTATATTAGTAGTATACAATACTGGAAAAACATGTATCGATATAGCGGTATATTTACCATGTAAAAGTAAATTACAAACACTACACAAGAAAAAAAATTTTAATATTTCGTGTTTTTACAATTTTTTTGGACTAAACTTAGATAGAAATTGGCCAATGAATACTACTATAATGAGACCCATATTACTGCATAATATTTACAAATTTTCAGACATCCATGTGCCATAATAGTAAATAAAAAATACTAAAACAGCGCAATTTTTGCTAACGAATTTTGAAATTATTTAAGTACACCCCTTTTTAGGGGGGAAGGGGATGAGATACGGTAAAACGTCACAGGAGATTTACTACTGACCGTGACTAAAGTCCAGTTCAGGAAAGTATACTAATACTCGGTCGATCTGTCCCTAAGCTTTATTGATTGTTATGTGAAATGAAGTCCCTGCATTCAGTGGAACACTAATCAGAAACTTGCACTTCTGTATTTTAGAATTCGGTGATTTGTTTTGAGAAAAAGGCCATTTCATTTTTAAGAGTTTTGTCTCCACATTTCCTTTTATATTCCAAAATTTTCTTGCGTTTACTCGTCATTCGTCAATCTGTCGTCTATTTTTAGTAACAACCTCCCCAATCTGAACTCCATAACCAGTTGATGGATAATTTATTTTATGATTTCAATTAATGCATACTGGTAACTTTCTGTACTTGCGGATGAGTCATATTTCACTTCAGCAAATTATAATGCCCTAGCGTAACTTAAATTCATTATTTTACATTATCAACAATATAATTTATCAAACTTGATAATGTCTATCTTCAATACCTTGTAGAAAGTGAATAATCAGTCGCTCATTAAAAACCTTTACATCTCCCATGATATTCTCTTTCAAATTGGCAAATGTTTAGTCTCCCTACCATGGATTATAGTTAAACCTACCGATATAATATAAACCTAAACTAAAATAATTTATTATTACGATAAATGTAAATGAATGATCTACAAAATCGTCATTGATCATTAATCAGACAAATGTTGTAACAGATATGTAATATAGGTAAACGAAACAAAAAACTGTAAAATAAATCAATACTGTATAATAATACTGTAATAATTAATACTGTATAATTCGAAGAATCTTTAAACACATGTTCATAAACTTAAAACAAATATGTCAATAGTATACTTAAACCTTCTACCCTCCCAAAATCGAATAAAATTAACCTTGGTCGTTTGTAGCCACTCGTTTAAAAATCGTCCAGATAAAACAACTTTTAGCTTAAATATAATGATAAAGCGTATTTTTCTTAAACCATTAAAAACTATGCACGTTGTTTGGAACAACACGGAAAACAATCTTATAACATTTTTACAAAAAGAAATTCCCTTTAGGAATACGTAGGGAGGAATTTCTTTTGTGTATAAGTTGAGTGAGGCGAAAGGTAAAAGTTTACTGATACTCGTTGCGTCATCTGCACGTGAATAACTTTAATTTATGACATAAACTATGCAAATCAGTCTAATATAACCACCGGACGGACTCGGAAACAATTATATAAACTTTTTTAATATATATTTCTAAAGATTATATAACAGTGATATTATTATTTTATATGGGAAATTTAATTAATGAAAAAGAATACTCTTTTTGTGATAAGTAGAACATTAGTGAACAAGAATTAATCTTAACTTTAACTAAAATATACACTTTAAATTAAAGAACAATTCTGTATTTTAACAGGTAAAGTTATATACATATATGGCCTATTATTACTTTTTTACCGATTACAAATATTCTTTTATTAATTTACACAATTAAATAATATAAAATTAGAGTGAAAGTAGACTCACTGTAGGCACACATGTTCATAAATGAGAATATGCTTAATAAGAATTAACATCATCGAAATTTTCATGCATCGCCTGGAGAACCCCAGATACACTCTTTATCTACGCAAGTATAATGAGATACGCACTCATTATCAAGTACGCAGTAGTCAAAATATCTTCTTAAGTAACAGAAATATTTTCTTCTTCAAATGATATGTGGAACATTAATTGAGATAGTATATTTCATTAAATGATTGAAAAATCTAGTAAAACATGTTATTGGATACAAACCTCTATTCATGTGGTGGTTTAGGGGAAGGGGTTGTAGGTAATTTAATGAAGTAAACTTAGTCCATACGGTGTTCAAAGCCCGTTTAAATTAAGTTAACGTCTATGTAAAGTAATTATCAGTTCTAATTAGCTCAACATACTCTACCTGTAGTCTCGATTGCCTTTCATTTACACCGTAAACTGAAAATGCCTGACACTTAAGTTGCGTTCATTTGATTCTCAAAGTCTTAATTTATTCACCTTTTGTGATTAAAAAGTATAACAAATACGGACAATACAACGATATAACGACAGTGTAACAAATAGCAAAATTGCACAGGCAAAATAGAAAAAAAAAAATAACAAATAGGCAAATATGGCAAACACAACCAATCTTGTTTAGATATCCTAAGTATGTACACCTTCTGACTTTTTACTTATTTGTTTCATGATATAGTCCCATGGATGTAAGCAACATTATAGTATCATTAAAAGTAAAATATACTATAACATACATGACTAGTCAATAATTAACAATGGCACGAACGAGTTTTCTACATTATTCGAAACTTTTAATATTACACATTGTATTAATTTGAGATTGACATTTCTGTTATAACTTTTACTTAATTGTTGACTTTTGGTTTAAACATGAGGAATAGTGGCTCTTCTATTCCGCCATTTATGTACATTTTGTTGATGATTTTTGTTTAGTTTTTAATTTTAAATTTCGGATACAAACCAAGTTCTACAATTTCTTATAAATTAGTTTCATAACATGTCTAGGATGAGCACGTATATGAACCTTAAACAATGTTTATGATGGCTTTAAAATCAAACTATCATTATAACTAATATTAAACTATATTTACTGAATCTTTTAGGCAGCTTCCTGTAGCAAGAAGATTAAGTTTATGAGTCAAAACCTTTTAATCTCAGATGATTGCTTTAAGTCACCCGCTGTTAGTTTGGGCTTAAAAGTGTAAATATTTCATATCATATACACTATATTTGTTTATTTCATAATATGACATATTTTTAAACGTGCTCAAACAACTTGAAATATTCATATGAATGAAAACCAATAATTTAGTGGCTGTAACCAATCAATCTACCAAACTACTTCAGAACAACATTAAACCAATAACGATCCAACTGCAGATGTCTTATTGTTTGTGGAGCAATCAAGCATCATGTGATTTCATTGCTGAATTCAATAATGGGCTCATAAGGACTGATTTCCCAAATGCACTTAAATTAATTTTCGTTTGTATAATAAAGTAATGATATTGGAATTATATTTTAATTTATAATATAATTTAGTAACTATATATATTATACTGTGCTTAAAATCAATTATTTGTTATTTTTGTACAGTTGTTTAGTTAGAATACTTGTTTTATGATTAAACCAATTTTTGCTCTTACGTGAGTAACGTATCGTGGAATAAAATTAAATAAAGCACCAGTAGGACCAACCTTATGCTCGTTAAAGTTATTAGGTTTCACTTTCCTTTTCCATACAAAGCTAATTCGCTCCACTTCCCTCTTCCTTTTAAGGAAAAGCTCGTTCTCTTCGCTCATTCTCCAGGCCCAGAGGGTGCTTCAATTTGGTATAAAGTTTTTGAACCACAGGTTAAATATGTAACACATTGGTTTATTTCATTTGTTTTCACAATTATCAACTTTTTTTGTTCAATTTAGTAGCTACAAAAAATCTCCGTAAGGATAACATAGGAACTTTGAAGGGCTCGAGGACAAAAAATGGATTTTTCCCAGCCATGTGACCGACTCCAATTAGCCAAACTCCTCGACTCCAAAATCCCCATGTTCAACAAACATAATAAAAATTCCTTGGTCAG
Source organism: Neoaliturus tenellus (assembly GCA_030545055.2). Lineage (NCBI taxonomy): Eukaryota > Metazoa > Arthropoda > Insecta > Hemiptera > Cicadellidae > Neoaliturus > Neoaliturus tenellus. The sequence goes on along the minus strand of CM061533.1, from coordinate 175,121,673 downwards.
AATGAAGTTTTTGCCTGTACAAACAATAATAATAAATAAGATAAACCTAAACAATACTATCCAACTTTTAGCGAATTTCCCATAGGGAATAAGCTATTACCGTCACCTATTAATGTCATGCTATTAACGTCAGCTATTACCGTTATTAGGTCTCATGGTAAGACCTAAGCCCGGGACCATGTTACTTTTTCGTTTTTAGGTGCCCAGAGACCAAAAATAATAGTCATTAAAAATTATATATATATATATATATATATATGTATATATATGTATATATATATATATGTATATATATATGTATATATGTATGTGTCCCTAGACACGATAACTCTCGTAAAAATGGTCCAATCGACACCAAATTTGGTAGAAATGTGTAATCCTACGTTTATTCAGATGAGTTCGAAAACCAGACATATCGACCTACCGGAAGGGGTAGTTTTGGGGGGTTTTGTACCCCAAAAATGGGTTTTTTGCATTTTTCATATGTAAATTTTAAATATTTTAAATTTTTATTTTGACCATTGGATTTAGCTCAAAAAAACACATAATTTAGTATTTTGAAGCTTTGCTCTATCTCCATTGGTTACCGAGATATTACAAAGTCTAAAGACAGTACATTGTCTTTTAGGGTTCCAATGTTAATCTTATGGAGAATAAGGATGTGTTAATATTTCACTTATTAACCAATATTTTTGGATGAAACTTGGTATTTACCTTCATTTGGTTGAGATTCATCCATTTAAGGTAAAAAATCTTGGTTTTTGTACTTATCATGGCAGCAAACCTGCATACTCTTTTCCCATGTTAATCATATGGAGAATAGGCAAACTCTTTTATTTATGGACAGATATTGATGAAACTTACTATATGTCTTTATATGGTCGAAATAAATTTTTTCTATGCTAAAAACCTACTTTTAGTGTCCCCCATGGCAGCATACCTGCATACTCTTTCCCTATATTTATCTTAAGGAGAATAGACATTTATTTCCCTATTTATGAGCACGTGATGAAATTTTGTTTACAAGTTTAGCTGGTCAAAATTAATATTACTAATTTGGAAATTCGTTGAGTACGCAGGTCTGCTGCGACGGGGGGTATTTTTCTATTCCGTAGTTTTCCCCTGAAATTACTATTTTTTTCGAAAAGGAGAATTCTTAGAAAGAAAATTTAAATAATGTAAAGAAGTGTTTATAATACGCTACAGTTTAAGACAAATTAAAATTTAGTAACCTTCCCCCTCCAAGAAAAAATTCGTTTTATTACATTTTTAAGCTAAAACAAACTATTAAGCTATGAACACAATTTGTCTCAAGCCAGAGGCGATATTAAGTTATAATTTGGAAGACTTAAACACGGTTAAAACGCTTATTTAGTAAATTCATTTAGTAAACGCTTATTTAGTAAATTCACTGTTAAAATCTCCAGTAAGCACTGAACTGTTTGTTCCTCATGATTTATGTGTCAAATTAAAGCGAATAATGAGTAAATTTTCAGAATTTACTTCAAATGTATGATTTTTCTTACAGCTAAGTCCATAGTCCTTTAAGGTGTCTAAAAAGTTTAATTTTTACTAAACAGTATAAATTCAGTTTAATTTTAAGTTTTTTACAGTCAGCTGAGAGAAGTTTTGTTATTGGTTTCATATTCTCACTTTGGCATACCACGTTTGCAGTAGTAGCGTAGTTTACTTGCAATCGATATAAATCCTCAATAGCTGGATGAAACGACGTAATACTTCTTCATATTCCGTATATAGATTTTATCAAATTATGTGCCATGATAATTTATGTAAATTCATGAATACATGATATTTAATATATAAAATAATGACGAAAGAAGTGTTTGTTTTTCATGAAATTTAGACATAGGCGTTAAAAATATGGTTTGCTTTTTATAAGCCTGTGAATAAGTGTTATCGAACAATGAATTCGTTGTTTTATAGGGTTTCAAGAGGCCCTTGATACCCTAATCACACGATAAACCACACAATCGTGGTCGAAACCATTTGAGATAACCATCGTGATACATTTTTAGTTGAGGGTTAATGCAGTTAATTTTTATGGAGGAAACAAAACAATACTGTACCTTATAAAAATATACATATTTATTTTATGGAAATTAAGTATGTCTTAGTTTCTTGCTTATTTTTTGTATATAAATTCTAAAACGATTTAGAAAGAAAATGCTAATTGCTTATGTACTTTCATTCCATTTTTATACAATATTAATTGAATGCATCTCCTTTGATGATCATAAAATATGCATAAAATTTACAACCAGTCTTAGAGGGGGTTGAATTTTCAAATTCAACTAAATCCATGTAATCAAGATTAACAGGTGTGTATAAACACGAGGTATCCATAATGGCAACATAATGTAACATCAACACCCTGGGGACCCGCTTTGAAAGCAGTATTGGATCGATTTACCTTATGATTAATAACGTAATATGACTAGGAATCGGTTGATTACTTTGGCCTCTATTTGAAATAACGAATATAACTGACTAGTAATCACTTCGTTTGAAATTTTTTTAAACTTATTTTACCAAGCGGTTTAATATCAAAATTACACTTAATCCATAACATGCATTTATTTTATTACATTCATATTCAATCTTTATATACCATACTATAAAAATAATGTTATTCATGTTCATTAATGTTAATACTCCATCTTGTATTAAAAAATAAAAAAGTTGTAGCTTTCCAGATGAACAAAAAGAATAGATCCATTGGAAATTCGCTGAGTGCACAAGCCTGAAATCAAGTATTTTTTATAATGAAAAAATTACAGAAAACCAACTAGGGGCATTGAGTTTCATTTCCGTCAATCCATACGAGAGTAATTTATGCAACATATTTGAAAGGAAAATAATATTTTTATTGCAAAATCTACGTCTAAACACTTAGTGTCAAACCGCCATTGCTGAGATGACCTTTTCATTATCAGTGGTAACCGCCTTGCCACTATCAGCCTCAGGAAGCTTTTACGACACAACAAAGCGGTGACGTCACGTAACAGAAACAACAAAACAAGGCTACATTGTGCTGTGCTACTCGCCTCCTTCAATATTGGCCTTATTGTTTCCTCTTCTCTGCTCTATGCAAAAATCTTTTATTTTTTATTTGTTTAAAGAAAGCAAGTTTTAAAAATAGTTATTTTTTATAATCGGCAAGTTTGAAACACACGATAGAAGGACTTTATCAAATCCAGTGATTGACTGTCAGATAAAGCTGTACAAGTCATTGACAATTGTTATACTTTTATGTACTGTATAACATAAACATTTAAAGCTGAAAAAACTCTTTCTTCTACATGAATAAAACTTTTAAATGTCTAATTTGTTTATATTCAGATAGTCAGAAAGACAACAAACACTCTCGGTCAAGAAGGTCACAGGACCAAAAATGCATTATAAAGGATACATTATAAAGGATGTAGGATAAACGAATAATTTTTAGTAATATGTTTATATCGCCTTTATTGTTTATTTTCATGTGTAGAATCAGCTCCCAAAATTTCCGTGCTTCGTCATCAATCACCCTGTACCTGTATTATAGGTATATAATGTATAAATAGCTATATAGATGTTAGAGTAGTGTTTAAACTATCTGTCAAAAAACTATTGCAATGCAAAAACAAATAATTCTAATACTGTACATTAATAAAGAGAAGTTGGGTTTTGAATGGAGGATGTAACACTAGTAGTTTGAAAAATCCCAGAAGTCACTCCTACAACCATATCATTGAAAGCTCATTGTTTTGTTGTTCATTGAAAGCTCTTGACGTGAAAATTTCTGAAGAAGGTATTTTAAAAAACAATAAATTCTTTCCTGAAGAAGAAGGTATTATAAAAACCAATTAAACTTTCATAAAAAGTTTTCAAACTAAATATGCATTATTGCCCTCTGAAACAAATGTATTATCACAAACCTCGTGCTGTAGGTGGTTAAAAGAGAGAAAATGAGAGCCAGTGAAATTACTCGAGATCAAAGAAACTTTCAAGATTCTAAAGTGGTTTCTTTAGTTTCTCACATTCCCTTTATCACCTACTTATTATTTAAATGGTCCCACATACCGTATGAATATAAATAATTTAATTACATTTACTTAAAATACTGCAAATAAGATGTTGATTTATTTTATATTTTATACAAGGTTCATTATTGTATTGGATTTTCTAATATAAACATTCTAAAATGGCTTTATTTAGGTTAAAAGTTGGAACAACAATTTATTACATCTAAGGATCATTTTCTAAAGATATTTAATTCAAGGTAATAAAAATAAATTAGTATGGCTATACATTAAATTAAAAAAGGTACTTTGGAAAAAGTTTATTTTAAATGAGAAAATATTACATTAAAACATTAGAAGAATATATTTAAACATTCTTTTACTAGTCATAGTAAACCTCATATGTATTTTGATATTATCTTATTACCAGTATTCTACATAATACATGATAAAAGGAACAGCAAACTTTTCAACATGTACTAAAGTCTAAACCTAAATAACCACACTACGGTAACTCTCCTGGTGGGACATCGTGTTTGTCACTTTAACACACTTATATCGCTTAGCGATTTATCCCCATTATGCTCCATAATCCATAATACAGCTAGACCCAGCTGGCTTAGAATGTTACAACGTCTAAACCAGAGTAACACAAATGTTGTAACTCTTCTGGTGGGACTGCGTAGTTAAGTATCACGTTAACACACTTGTATACCTAAGGAGCTTAAACCCATTATGCTGCATAATCCATAACACAACAAGTCACAGCTGGCTTATAATGTTACAACGTCTCAACATGAATAACACTAATGTAGTAACTCTTCAGATGGAACTGTGTAGTTGTCACGTTAGCACACTTGTATCCTTAAGGAGCTTATCCCCATTATGCTGCATAATCCGTAACACAACAAGTCACAGCTGTCTTATAATGTTACATAGTCTCAACATGAATAACACTAATGTAGTAACTCTTCAGATGGAACTGTGTAGTTGTCACGTTAGCACACTTGTATCCTTAAGGAGCTTATCCCCATTATGCTGCATAATCCGTAACACAACAAGTCACAGCTGTCTTATAATGTTACATAGTCTCAACATAAAATAACACTAATGTAGTAACTCTTCAGGTGGAACTGTGTAGTTGTCACGTTAACACACTTGTATCCCTAAGGAGCTTATCCCCATTATGCTGCATAATCCGTAACACAACAAGTCACAGCTGTCTTACAATGTTACAAAGTTTCAACATGAATAACACTAATGTAGTAAATTTTCTGGTGTGGCTGCGTAGTTATCACATTAACACACTTGTATCCCACAGTGTGGGATACGGAGCTTATCCCCATTATGCTGCATAATCCGTAACACAACAAGGCACAGCTGGCTTATAATGTTACAACGTCTGCGTGACGTTATAATTAATCACTTAAAAATAAAAACAAAAATTGCATTTATACATGCGTTAAAATCGTTCAACGTTGCAATAGTAAATGATACCAATTTAGTTTTCGACATTGATAATTGATAGAAAGTGTTACAAAAATCCTAAATATTCAAAACTAGGTATGAATATTCGCATACTGCAAATAAAACAATTTTTTTTTTTATTTCAGATTCGTTAAACCGTTTTCTACGATTTTGATTTACTAGGGGGCCTGTGCAGCGCAATGTGCTGCATTTATTACTGTACCTGGTGATCAAACTTTGCTCCATGGTAATACTTAAAAAAAAATCACTATAGTGAAAATCAGATAGAACATTATTGGTGTTTCATCGATCGATCTTCATTAACAATCCTTCAACTTCCCTATATGATAGTGTTGAGATGTGGTGCTCGTACTTTTAGGTCTAAATTAGCTAAGATTACGTAGTTGTTCTTTTGCCGATATGTCTTAGGGCCTTTGTTTAAACCCTCCTATATAAAATTTAGAATGAATTCACAGATGTTTGATCCACATAGTTCATCAAACATAAAACTTAAATGACAACAGAATAAAAATCAACATTTCATTACTCCCCGGTCCTGTTATGCAGCACTCACTGTGGCTGTTTTTGTAGTACTACTGTATGAGGTAGTCAATGACATAGTGAATGAGTCCACATTACTATACATGCCTAAATCCTCTTTAAATTAACTTTCCATGATATTACAAAGTTTAAATAAAGAAATCACAAAAATTAAGAGAATCTACATCTTTGTTGGTGTGGTCCATTTTGTTTATAGTGGCATTTTTATTTTGGTTAAAATTTATCTTTATAAAAACCATTTTTGTAATAAGCTTGTTTTCTATACTGGAGGTAAAAAACTTTTAAATGTTTTCTTTTACACAGGTTTTTTAATATGTGTAGCGTTCTGCATAAAACATAATTATGCTATAATAGTAAATAAAAAGGTTATTACACTTACAATTAACTATCCCTTTTCCTTATAGTTTACAGCAGTTTGAAAACCCATGCACACGAATTTAGTGTTCTATTTTAATATTTGTTACCTTTCATTATTGTTTCAATACCAGTCGGACAACCAATAAGACCCATGTCAAAAATTTCAATTTCCAAAATTGCTTTTGTAAACCAAAATTAATTTTCTAGGGTTAAGTTACAAAACTTATTTTCGTGCCCAAATACGCGTAGATAAAACTTTCAAGCAAAAACTACCTGCTACATTTATTTTGAGAAAAGGTTAAAACCTCAGATTAGACACTCCTCGTATTAAAGAATGAAATTGTGTTGATATTTCAGTACCAGTTCAATTTGCTTCTATTCAGCTTTTAACATATGTGTTTGTTTGTTTAACTATCAACAGTTTTTTTACTAAGCAATTCAATATAAATTGTTCCCCATGTTAATCTTATGGACAAAAAATGAACTTTGAAGGCTTCCCGTGGGCTTTAGAATTAAAATATCAAAAATCTAAAACCTTATTGCAAAACTTCGAACTGAGTCTATTCTTTTGCTACCTCAAACTTTAAAATTGGTCCAGAAATAAGGGAGGAGTAGTGTTAACAAAAAAGGGCATCACGTATTATATATATATAGATAGATAGATTTACTTCGTATTTTGTTATTTGTGTGACAAATTGTCTTATGAAGTTCACAGTTGGCACGCTATTTGGATGCCTATTTAAGAATTAATGTTAAATAATAAATATTTAAAAACGAAATGTAATATTTTTCATATAAGAGTATTTTCAAAATATCTCCATTAAACTAAAATTTTTCATTTTAAACTTTAAAAACTTCACAGTTAAAACAATACATTTATACGAAGTTACAATACAATGCACACCAAGTTAGAAAATTTAACTATCGAAATAATATCAGAATAAAAAAAGATTAAACATCAAATAAAAGAGAACATTTTATATTTATTATACGATTTTTGCTGCCTCTATTGCATAATTAGCCATTTTTCGCATTTACTTCATCATTTATTGTGCTATATGATCATATAATAAATATAAAATGTTCTCTTTTCTTTGTTGTTTTATTGTTTTATTGATGTTTAAATGTTCTCTTTTATTTGAAGGCCTGCTCAAACAATGATGCCAGGATCTGGCATCATTGTTTTCATAGTAAAATTTTCCAAATTTCGCTGAACCGTACCGTTTTTGAGATATTTGGTTTTATATATTAAAATGGCCACCATTTTTTAAATGCAAATAAAAAATAATATTAAAAAATAGTAATAAAAAGTTAATGCGTTAAGAATTTTCCATTTTAAATGAACATAATACAATAATGCATTTCATAATTAAAAATTATTAAGTGTAAAAAGCAAAATGGTGGAGAGCGGCTTAGTTTTCATTTTCGATCGATTTTTATTTGTAGAATGTGAATATATACATAACTAGTCTCAGATTTTTATGACACCCTTTAGCCTATAAAACAAACTTTCCTAATACAAAATAATTTAATTTATATTAATTTCAACTTATTTTAATATTTTTTTTTTTTTTTAAATATGAGATAACTTTTTCAATGATTTAGGATTATTTGAACACGTTTAAAAACGTTTGGTACGTTAATTCATTTGAATAAAAAGAGAAAACCTCTCATCAAAATCACGATAACTGCCCAACACGATAAAAAACAAGAGGAAAAGCCGGAGCGTATTATTCAATGTCGTATGCTCTTATAAAGCGTTGAAATGTGGGGCATTAACTATTGATCATACATATTGTCTGGAGAATAAGGTAATCAGCCAATCCATTGATGTCAAATGCTCACAGATAACCCGACAAATAGTGTTTCGAAAGATGCTCCTCAGGATATTGATGTTACATTATGTAGCAAATTGATAAATACCGTGAGTTGATGCGTAGGATCAAACCTGGCGATTGTAAACTCCTAAATTGTTGTTATATGATAATTACTAAATTTATGTAATGGTATTGCTATATAAAACATTATGCATTTCTATGTGTCAAGGTCGTAAAAATAGCTTAGAGTAATAGTTTGAAAGCGTTTGAACGCTAAAAGTTATATTTCAAAACAATTCACAATTTTTCATTCATAGTTTGAGTAGTATTATACAGTACAATATTAAATAAGGATTATTTATTTATTTATTAACGGTTACACCATTTTTTACACATATGACGTGCAATAAATTCCCAACATTCTTTATAATGTGTATTACAGAATAGCTCTCCTGAGTGCAGGAGAAGGCCTCGCCGTGCAAACAGCTTGGTTGTTACAGTTGAGTCGATCATGCAAGCGTTGTTGTAACGCGAGAGAGGGTTCTGATTACATATTTCCTCTTCGGAGTTGAAGAGAGGACCGCGCCGTGCAATCAGCTGGGTTTTTAAAGTTGAGTCGATCATGCAAGCGTTGTTGTAACGCGAAATAGGTTCTGATTACACTTTTTTCTCCAGAGTTGAGGAGAAGTCCGCGCCGTGCAATCAGCTGGTTTGTTGTAGTTGAATCGATCATGCGAGCGTTGTTGTAAATCAACAAAGGGTTCTGATTACACATATCCTCTCCAGAGTTTAGGAGCGAGCCGCGATGATTAATCAGCTGGGTTGTTGCAGTTGAATCGATCCTGCAAGCGTTGTTATAACGCGAGTTGGTTTTGATTACACATTTCCTCTCCATAGTTAAGTAGTGTTGAGGAGAGAACCGTGCCGTGCAATCAGTTGGGTTGTTACAGTTGAATCTATCATGCAAGCGTTGTTGTGAAGCGAGAGAGGTTCTGATTACAGACTACGTTCTGTGGTTGAATAATAGTAACAACACATCCCAAACAATAAACACAAATAAAAGTAGTCTCACATCGTTATGACCACAACTTAAAATTGCCGTTGTGCATAATATGATATATGTATTTTAGTAATTTAAGAGTGCTTATATTTAATTTATATAAAGTATGGAAAGTCTTTTTCCTACGACTGTCCGTGAAAACAGTTGTTTACGCACTCGATACTCGTCGCAAAACAGGTGATTGCCGTATTCATTTTACTTTGCGCACGCTAGATTTACTTTGCGCACTCCAGTGTTTAAACATTAGAAAGCAAAACAATTTGCATTAGCCAGCAAGGCAACGTTGATTAGTCAGGAATTAAGTTGGCAACACTGGATATAAACATCTGATCTAATGTTGTGGTCGTTTTCGATTGAATCAACATAAACATAACCTAAAACCAGCTACAGGTGAGCTACAGGTGTAAGTTAGGTGCGCAATGATCAACGATGACAGTGAGTTTAGTTATTTAAGTGACTTATTCCCTGACGATCTTGCTAAGACCGCTAAAACAGTGGCGTTAAATCTTCTGCATGAAAAATGTAATGAAATTTTAACTAAATGTAGGAAGTGCATAATACAGGCTATCATAAATATATATCACTATCTTGAGACAGGGACCTCACATAGTGGGTATTATAACATGAATATTAAACGTTTATACTTATATAAGAAATATTTGGCAGTCGTAGGAAAAATTTAATATGCAACTCGTGCGAAAAGTGCCTTCACTGCACTCGAGAGAAATTATTCCGCACTCGCCTGCGGCTCGTGCATAAACATTTCTCTCGAGTGCAGCAAATTGGCACTTTCGACACTTGTTGCATAAATAACTATTTTAAGATACTTAGACCAGCAGTGATGAAAGTTCTGATTATTTTTATTCGTTATCATCTCATTTTAGCTAAAATTTCTAAAATATCTTTTAATCAAATTTTACTTACTTATTACATGGATGTTATGTCGGCTGTTTTGGTCGTATTCAGAATTGTAGTGGTCAAACTTTTATCTGCAATGTAACATTAAGGCCTAATTATACGCCGTATACTACTTTGAAAAAAAGAATTTTATCTTAGTAGAAGTATTATTTTTACCCTTCATACTTTCATATCGTCATTTATATATATCATACTTCTGTTTTAAAACTCAAACAGTACCTAAGTTATGCTATAGCTTGACTGTTCGTGAAACACTCAGGGAGTTAAGATATTAATTAACACTCAACCCGTTTAGTAGCTAAACCAATAAGAAACATATTTTAAATAATAAATTTGTTAAATTCCAAGAAGCCACGTCTATATTTTTTACAAGGTTGAACCACGGCATTATATAAACCCTGTGAAATATAGGGTTAATGATTTGTTTAGAGCTGCACGGTCCAGTGAGCGTCGGCCGGGACAACTCACTTGACTCACTCGCTGATAAAGAGCTGGGTCTTTGATCAGCTCCGTGAAACGTTATTGGGAACGCCATTCAAATTCGGGCTCTAATCTGACAGGATACAAGAGGTTGGTGGTTTCTGAAAGGCAAGTAAGTAATTCAAACAAACGTAAGAAACCAGTATGTATAAATAAATTTGTCAGTTCATTTATACTTTACAATTCTGATATTTTAAACTTAATGTCTTGAAACTTCGTTTGAGGTTAGGTGAATAGAATGCATATATATTAAGTAGAAAATACTTCATATATTAAAACGATAAGAATTTAATATCTGCTACTTCTTTGTCTCTTGAGACAAACTATGTTGCTATTAGATCAAAACATTAAGACAACTAATTTTTATTTTATTGTTTAAAAATTTTCAATATTGTAATGTAAAGTTGAATTGTTTCGTGTTCAATGTTTTTTACACTTAGACAAAACACGAACTATAAAATAAAATAAAAAATAAATGGTTTAACCCGTACTATCCCAAGTAATTTCTTTTAAATAAAATGCAGGGTAAATTTAAGGGAATTTAAAGGCACTCTACTCTAAAATAAATTTTAGTGGTGCGCTCTCGTAGCATACTCACTCACAACCGGCCTAAAGTTTTCAACACTAGGAGCGTGAATCGTTCAAAACCTTTATACACTTATACACGTGCCAGACTGCCGGACGTGATAGCTCAGATGGCTTAGTCGTAGGCTTCTTGGTTAGGATGTATACGACAGCGCGAGTTCGATTACCGCTCACGTCTAAACCTGACCTGGTGGTGCAACTATTAAAAAGGATAGCCGATCTGTGGCAACGTTGATGGGTGGGCCCACGTTAAATAAACGGTGGCAGGATTGGGTGGAAGTTGACGGGATCGGTTGATTTTTTTAGTGTTGCGCCTTCGTCAATACTGACTTTGCTACTTTTTAATGTGTTTACTATGTGTGCCACTACGGCCTTGAAATATTCAATATAACGATATTTTTACTCCAAAATGCAATAAAATTATGGCATATCATGCCAAAACTGGTTTAAATGTTGCGACATATTTTTGTTACCAAATGGTAACGCTTGGTGATAATGCGGTAGATAAAGGATATTCTAGAATTAAATTATAAAACTTAAATTAAAATAAAAAATAAAAAAACACATTCAAATATGAATGCTGTTTATTTTCGTCAAACAATATCTCACTATCTCGAGGTCTCAGATCTCATGAGTCACCCGCAGTTGGATCGTTATTTGGATGGATGTTGGTGCTAAGTTGTTTGGTTACAGCCTCCGCCAAGTCATTTGGCTGTGTTATTAGTCGAACTTCCAACAACAATCAAAATGTGACATGCAGCGTTAGATATAAATTTGTTAATATATGTTGATTTGCTATAAAGAGTCTACTTTCTTAGGTGCTAATTGTGATAAATTATTTTCTTTCAAGGATAGTTATGCATTTTAAATCGGCTAAATTAAAGTATATGTTGTTTATACAACTAAGATGTAACAAAAGCTACAAGAATGTTTAATGGAGCAGATTGAAAATGGCATTATTTTGTCAATTTACCTATTGTTTAATTGTAATATTATATTTAACGACTTTCATTGATTATTATTAACAACTTAATCAATTAGAACGACTTGAGATTTTCGTCCTTCCATTTGTTGACGTTGTTAATAGATATCTATTTCACTTTCCATAATTATGGAGATCCACTAGATTTCACTATCATGTGAAATATTTGGATTAAATACACAGTTTCTTAAGCGTTATGGGCATTTTGATTTCTCAAAACATTGCGAAAAGTAGGTACTTGTTAATGTACATTACTAGAGAATGTTTATGACAAAATGCCTAAAAAAAGTAGTATTTACTTTTATTATAAGTTTTAAAAGTTAATATTTTTTTTGGATTATTAACAACCGTTTTGTTTTCAACGCAATAATTGAATGTAAATTAAAATCAGATGGTTCAGCTAGATCAGATTTGGAATAATACCAAGAATATTTGAATTATGCATTATTATGACGAGCTCACAGATTGACCTGAGATTTTGCGACTTTTAATATGAAGCTTTACTTGAACAGTGAATACTTGTTATATTTTATATTGATTCCACGAAACTTTTCGTCCCACTCGATAAGAATATGACATTTTTAACAAATATAATTACATCATTCAATTACATAACAATTTTTTAATCGTTCATTTGAAAGCAAATAAAGTTATTTACTTATTACTGTATATTCCACTCAGGCCTGATTTAAGTACCGATCTAATATTGAGCCCTCGTCACCACCGAATTATTTGAAATTTATTTTAGCAAGCCTATGAATAATAATCGTATGACAAAGAAACCCAATAACACATGTTTTTAATCAGCAAAATCAATGTACTGTAGTATAAAGAGCAATCGTTTTATAGCAATCAACTAATCATTGAATAATCATCATTTGAGGTGAATTTTGAACATAAACTTCTGCGATAGCTTACGACATACACCTTCAATTTCTTAGAGTGGTGATTATTATGGTTTCTATGACATATTGATTTTTGTTACAGCCCTAAATGACTTTACGATTTCTTCAACATTAAGTTCAATGATCAACTTCAAGTTGATATTTTTAATACTCAAAACATTTTTAGCCGAGTGAATCCAAAAGATACGTATAGACTGAAAAAATATCAGGTATTTTTTATTAATGATGAAAATTAAGAAGCTTTATAGTGCGATAACACTCCAATATTATTTCTGTTTTATTTTTCTGTTTTTATGTAGTATATCTTCTTTTATTAAATGTAAATATTATAAAATTAACATGTCAATATTTAACACCTACAACTTAAACTCTTTTAACACAATCCATACATATCCCCATATATTATATCATCTTTAAACTTTTCCAATTATGCTTGAGATTATGTCTAAACAAAGTGTATTGTGTAGTATCTAAGATTTATGTATATTTTAATTAACAAAATACAAAATACTTAATTATTTTTTCTGTTTCTTAATAATTTATTTTATATTTTATATTACTGTCACTAAACGGAATAAGTAATTTTGTGTAATTAATTTTGTTTTCATTATAGGCTGCATATAGAACCGCTGTTTTCTGGCCTGTAATCGATCCGAGACCTGTAATTGATAGTCAGAAAAATTGGCGTTTTCTGTATAATTTTATAAAATAAAAATTCTGTTGATTTTTTTGTGAGTCCACCTCGAAAATTGTTTTTTTTTCATAATCAAAAATCCTGCTAATCTAGAAAAAATTCAGAAACGTCATTGTAAACAAAAAACTACTTGGTTACTAAATATATTTTGAACGATTTTGACACTTCATTCATTTTAATTACATATCAACTATTATTAAATTATGATGGTAGTCAATAACTGAACATCAACAGATAACGAAATATTAATTAATTTATTTTAAAATTACTAATTTAATTTGTTGTTTTGTAGAATTATGTTTTTGATGTTCATAACTCAGACTGAAAGTGTTTTCGTATGCGTAATCGCATTTTCGAGCTACGATTAGCACAGAAATAAACCACTTTACGCAATATTGGTTAAAAGTACAGCACTATTGAACGTCTATCTATTTTGTATTATTTCTTAGAACTATTTCTTATATTATATCAAGATTGTTGTAATATCATGTTCGAATGTGTGAAAACGGGTCGGTTTTGCGGTAATTCGTTACATTAATATGAGAAACTCAAAATAGGGGACGGTTGAGTTATTGTAAAGGGGGTTGTATTGTAAGGGGGGCTCACTATTATAAGGGAATTTTTATGTTGAAACTATACAACTTATGTTTTACTTTCTCCTTGACTTTTTGTAATTGTCTTGTTTTATATTATTATATAAAATCTGGAAATTTATTTTGAATTTATTATTTATTCTTGTTTATTAAATAACTTTTGTTTGAATTTTGTTTGAAACAATATTATGTTTATCTGTGTGCCTTACACACTTTACCCAATCCTGAATATTTTGTACTAAGCCGCTACCACCCTGAGTAGTAAGCTGTTCTCGTTTGTTTTGTGAATTATGCAGTACTAAGGCGCTTAGCGAAATACGTTAACTTAATATGCCTGTCTGCTATTTGAACAAACCTAAAGAATACATTATTATTTATCTTGAAAAACTCATTCCTTCATTGTTATATACAGGTTGGGCTATTGCACCATTTGACTCGCATTTTGTAATAAATTTTATTCTCAAAAGCAGCCATCCTTATAAGATGATAAATATAAGTGTGCTAGCTGTTTTACTTAAAAACCGTAAGTAATGCTAAAAAAAATTTTAATGGCAACTCCAGTGGACATTTTATTCTGTATTTCATGATATCAGTTTTTTTAAAAGACCAATTTAAATATATAAAATATAAACCCCTAACATTATGTTATTTTTTATGGTATGGATAATTTTAAGACCTTTAAATCTATGACATTTGAGCTAAAAATAAAAGTTAAGGAGCTAGAGATAATAAAATAAAATTTTTAGTCCCTTAACAATAACATAGGGCAAACGTAAAATGTCTGTATGTCTTATATACCATTTAGATAATAAAAAAAATACTTAAGGATAAAATGTTTTAAAATTATGTTTTAAGAACATTTTACTCCAAAAGGTTATAATTTAACCCTTAATTAACTTATATCCCAATAGTGAACAAATAATACACTTTGTAAAACTTCGATGTTATTAGTTTTAAACTTTTTTTACCTTTTTTATACGTTTGAGTATTTTTTTATTTATTTTTTTATTGTGATCAACGGTTTATTAGATAATGGCAATTCAAGTTTGCCCGATGTCAATCTTATGGAACTAAAATTTAACTTCAATTGCTTCTAGTTCCCAAACATTTATTTTTAGCTAAAATATTAAAGAATAAAAGTGTCTAAAAATTATGAATACAATTCAAAATTGACATAATGATAAGGTGTTTTAAAATAAATAAGCTGGCCACCATATTAAAAACGTAAAAAAGTTGAAATTACTATAAAACACAAAATTAAGTCTACTGGAGTTACCATTTGACTTTGTCTATATCACTTGCGATTTTCAAGAAAAACAGTTGGGACACTTAGCTTACATCAATCACCCTGTATAACCACATTCTTACATCCAAAGCCTCATTCTCGTATCCATTGCCTCATTCTCGTATAAAAACCCTCATTCTCATATCCATAGCCTCATTCTCGTATCCAAAGCCTCATTCTCGTATCCATAGCCTCATTCTCGTATAAAAAACCCTCATTCTCATATCCATAGCCTCATTCTCGTATCCAAAGCCTCATTCTCATATCCATAGCCTCCTTCTCGTATCCAAAGTCTCATTCTCATATGTATGGCCTCATTCTCGTATCCAAAGCCTCATTCACATATCCATAACCTCATTCTCGTATCCAAAGCCTCATTCTCATATCCAAAGCATCATTCACATATCCATAGCCTCAATCTCATATCCAAAGCCTCATTCTCATATTCATAGCCTCATTCTCATATTCATAGCCTCATTCTCGTATCCAAAGCCTCATTCTCATATTCATAGCTTCATTCTCGTATCAAAGCCCCATTCTCATATCCATAGCCTCCTTCTCGTATCCAAAGTCTCATTCTCATATTTATGGCCTCATTCTCGTATCCAAAGCCTCATTCACATATCCATAACCTCATTCTCATATCCAAAGCATCATTCACATATCCATAGCCTCAATCTCGTATCCAAAGCCTCATTCTAAAATCCATAACCTCATTTTCTACTCTACGTACAGTCAAGTTTCAGCAATATGCTATACGTTCCATCTTTTCTAAGCTCAAAGTGGCCATACAATCATTATTCACTATATTTTTCTTTTGAACTTTTCTTTTACAAGTAACTAATTTGTTAAGTACCATTCATTCCCCTATTACATATATTTTCATTGGCTTAAAATTTTCTTTTAATTACAAAACTTAAAATAATTTGTTCGGGTTATATTACCAGCACCATTGTACATGCTAAATTAAATTTTAGCTTTGAAAGTTTATTCATTTATTCGATTTAAACTGTATAATTTACTTTTCATTTTCGTTTCTTGTCTTCTGGATCAAGCAATTCAACTATAAAGGTTACAATACCTGAGTCACCTGCTGATCCGGTTTTCAACTTATTGTTGATGACGCGTTTCGAAGATTTAGTTCTTCATTATAAAATCACAACACAAAAACACCAAAATTTTCACTCGTAAGAGGTGGTTAAGGTTATTAGAATAGTCCTAACGAGATGTGTCATTATTGAAAAATTGCAAACTAACTTGCTCAGTTCAACGGCAGCTTCAAAATGATTTAAAAATGACATGTGTTTGCATTTTTAATTTTTTATAGATTTTCCAAATTTTTATAACTCGAAGATTTCAGTTCTTTGTTTATAAATGTGGCCTTGTAACCCCTCATTGCAAAGTTATGCTTATTTCGAATAAGTACTTTGAATCAGGAATCATTTATGACAAATAAAAAAAGAATTACAGAGCATGCCGTTATTTTTTTATTTTGACTTAAAAAATAGCCCCCATTTTGAAATTAATGGAGATAACTAAATTATGTTTTCACCAAAATGTTTAGATTGAATAGACCTTTCAAATAATGTATGATGAACATATGTTTGCAATAGAAATGTCCAAGATTTGACCATGTCACCCAGAGTTCTTAGAACGTACCGTATTTATACAACGTTAAAATTATTTTTTAATTATTTATTGGTGCCAATTTAGTAAAGAAATGTTTAAATTGAACATTTCACGTGTGAAACCCGGTATATGCCTATTTTTATTAATTATAATGTTAAGAGACTTATTTGAAATAAATAATAAAAATCTTCAGAAACTATAATGATGAATGGATTTTATAAAATCGGGTTGTGGCAGAAGTAAAATTAATACACACCCAATCTATAATCTTCTCCAAAACAGATTAACTTGTCAGTTTCAATTGTTAAGCCACTTCGACGAGATGATTAACTTATACACTTGGTTTACTGAGAAACTATGACATATTATTGGGTAAGCCTACTAATATTATCTCAGTGTATTTTCTGTCTCATAAATATTTATTGTCCTCATTATTTTTAGCTAAGATTTGTGTGTTAATGACCTCAACAAACTATTAAATAAAATACTGGAATTCTTAATTACTTTATCAGTCTCAGTTATAAGATACTTCTTAAATTAGTGTTTGTTGTTTTACCCTGACACTTTGTTACAAATGAATTACATAGTTGAATAGAAGAAAGAAAATATGTAAAAATCACTTTGAGGTCTTATAGTTGTACAAAAGTTAAAACAAAATATATATGTATATATATATATATATATATATATATATATATATATATATATATATATATATATATATATATATATATAAGTAGATAGTACTATGGGGTTCCTAGGACACTTTTGGAGACAATCAAAAATCAAACAAATTTCATAGTTTTTCAGTACAATTATGCAATATTTTTGCCATTTTTTGGCCAATTTTCAGCTTTTGTCAAATTGTCATAAAAAATATGCAAATTTAATGAAATTTTTAATAAATATGCATGAATTTATTTGAAATTATTTACAGAATAAAAAGTTTTTTAAAACCAGTAAAATTATAATTTTTTACAAGATGATTTAAAATTTATTATCAATACAATTATACTAAAATAATTATTCAAATTTAACTAAAGCAGTTTCTTTATCATCAAAAGTCTTAAAAGCCGTGACAATTAAATTTAAATCTTTTTTATTTAATTCTTTAATAGTTTTATCATCAATTATATTAGTAAATCTTTTTGGTAAATGTATTTTACATTTTTCTAATTCAACAATAATTGTATATCCATATTTATCTTTAATTCTTTCAAATTTTTCAATTTTATATTTTTCATTTAAATTTAAACTTTTTAATGGTTTATATTCTTTAAATCTTAATTCTCCAATATTATTAATTTCTTCTAACAGATCCATTTATATAGGGAAAAAATATTACAAATTCATTTGTGATAGATATGTTAAAAAGTTATCATCATAATTAGGTTTTATACAAAAATCCATATTTAAATATTTAAAAATCATTGGTAATAATTTTTTATATGATATATTACTTTTCTTAAAACATAAATATTTATTAAAAACTAGTGTAATCTTTTCTTTATCTCCATGATTCAATTCAAAATTAATATTGTATATTTTGTTTAAAAATTGATAGTAAAATATCCAATTTGTATAATTCCTTTGTTTTAAAAATAATTTTATATTCTTAGGTGTTATTTCAAAATGATTGGAAATACATAAAATATATAATTCATTAATTAATTGGTGTGTTTTATATGGTTGAAAATGGTTAAATTCTCTTAAAATATGTTTAAGATGTTTATTCTTATTACTTTTTCTCTTAATCTTTTTTTCATAAATAATTCTTTTACATATATTACATCCTACACAATTTCCAATAATAGTAAAATTAGTTTGATTATGACATCTATAACACATATCCATTTATTAAAAAAATATTTTATACATAAATGAATTGAATCAATTCATTTATGTATAAAATATTTTTTATATATAAATGAATGAACCAATTCATTGTCACAAGTGTAAGAAAAAAACTAAAAATATTAATCCACAAATTGTTGAAATGAAAAATGGATTATATAGAATAGCTACTAAATGTTTAATTTGTAAAACAAATAAAAGTAAAATTTTAAAAAAAGAAGTTAAACCTATAATTAAAAAAGAATTAACTAAAAATGAACAAATAATTGAAGCAAATGAAATTCATGCTCCAATCAGAAAGAAATTTCTAAAAAGAAAAATAATTACATTAGGTATTGATGATTTATGGGCAGCAGATTTAATTATAATGAAAAATTATGAAAAAGAAAATGATGGTTATAAATATATGTTAAATGTGATAGATACTTTCTCAAAATATGTTTGGTCAAAACCATTAAAGAAAAAAGATGGAAAAACAGTTTCTAAAGCATTTGAAGAAATAATTAATGATGAAATTAAAATTAATCATAAATCACCTAATCTTTTACATACAGATAAAGGATTAGAATTTATCAATAAAGAATTCAAAGAAATATTAAATAAATATGATATTAAATTGTATCATACAGAAAATGAAGAAAAATCAAGTATAATAGAAAGGTATAATAGAACACAAAATGAAAAAATGAAAATACAATTTGAAATTAATAAAAATTATAGATGGATAAATATTTTACCAAAAATTGTTAAAGAATATAATAACTCATATCATTCAACAATTAAAATGAAACCAATTGAAGTAAATAAAAAAAATGAAAAGGATTTATTAGATACTGTTTTTAAATATAAACCACCAAAAACAATAACCAAATCAAAATTTAAAATAAATGATAGAGTTAGAATTGGAAATAAAAAATCAACATTTTCTAATAAATATAAAAATAATTGGTCTAGAGAAATATTTATAATTTCTAAAATTAATAATACAAATCCAGTTACATATAGTATAAAAGATCAAAATAATGAAGATATTATTGGAAATTTTTATGAATATGAATTGAAAAAAACCAATTTGTAAATTTTATTTTATATAAATGGAAAAGAAATGTTTAAGGTGTAAATTATATAAAGATATATCTAAATTTTATAAAGATAAAAATACTAAAGATGGGTTATATCATTATTGTAAAGAATGTAAGGATTTGTATTATAAAAAATTATATGATAATATTAAAGTTATTGAATTAAATGAAAAACAATGTCATAAATGTAAAGAAATTAAAGATATTTCAAATTTTAATAATTATCATTATAGTAAAGATAGAAAAAATGCAATTTGTATACAATGTATTAGAGAAATGTTTTTAAAACCACAATTTTGTGAATGTGGAAGAAATATTAAATGGACTAATAATTATTTAAGACATTTAGAAACTAAAATTCATGACAAAAATATAACAAAACTAGAAAATTTAAAAATATGATAAAAATAATAATTTTACTTGTTTTAAAAAAGTTTAAATTTTATTGAAAAAATACTATAGAAAACTTAAATTATTGACTTATGAAAATACAACTATTGATTTTATTGAAAAAATACTCTAGAAAATTTAAATTAACTTGTGAAAAGTTGACTATTGATTTTATTGAAAAAATACTCTAGAAAACTTAAATTAACTTGTGAAAAGTTGATTATTGATTTTATTGAAAAAATACTCTAGAAAATTTAAATTAACTTGTGAAAAGTTGATTATTGATTAAAAAAATACAATTTAAACTATAAATTACCTAGAAAAAAGTGGAAAAACTTCTCATATTTTTAAGAGTTTTATTTCTAAGTAAAAATTATTTTTAATAAATGGAACGAACAAATAAAAATATAAATTGTCCTTACTGTAATAAAAATATATTATATAAAAATTATGATAGACATTATAACTCAACTAAACATTTATCAAATAAACAAAAATATGATAATAAAATATTTGAATTAAAACATTGGTGTAAAAATAATAATATATATAATTATAAAAATAAAACTTTAGATGAATTAACAAATATTAAAGAAACATTTGATCTTACAAATTATTCATTATTTAATATTGAAAAATTAAATGAAATTGCAAAAAAATTATCTGTCAGAAATTATGAAAATTTATCTAGAGATGAACTAATTAAAAGATTAAACAAAATTAAAGAAAATCCAAATAATTTAGAATATAGATCATTAAAATATATTCAAAATTTAGCAATTAAAAATAGTATTAAAATTGTTAATAAAACTAGAAGAGAATTAATTGGATTATTAAATGATTATTTTAAAAATAGACCAATTCCAAAAGAAAATATAATAAATATTCAAGAAGCTTCGTCATTAAAAGGATATTTTCAAGATTATATTTTAACAAATTCAAATGATGATTTAGATATTAATGATTATTTAGAAACTCAAAGAAATGAAATAAAAAAATTGATAGAAAAACAAAAATTTAAAAATATTAAAGGACAGATGGCTTTAGAATGTGAATATGAAAGAAAATTAATAAATGGTGATATTCAAAATAGTAATATGTATTTTTGCATAAAAAGTTCAGATATTTTAAATGTAGATGATTTTATTGATGATCAATTTAAGAAATTAATAGTTAGAGAACAACTAAATCAACCATCAAAAGGCTCTGGTTGGTCATTAAAAAGATGTGTTGAATTAAATCTAAAATTATCTAAAAATAATTCATTAAATGCTGGATCATATATAGAATTACCAAATGAAATTAAGAATAAAAAATGTTGTGTAAATTTTAAAAATAAAGATGAATATTGTTTTATTTATGCAATTAGATGTGCTATTGATAAACCAAATGAACATGCTGAAAGAGTTAAACAATATCAAAAATATATAAATGATGATATTTTTAAAGGTTTTGATTATCCAATAACATTAAAAGATATTAAATTATTTGAAAAAAGATCGTTTGACTCTAAATATAACTATCCATCAATGTCAATAAATATTTATAGAATTGATGAAGATGAAAAAATAGTGCCATTACAAATATCTGAATATTATAATGTAAAATTAGAAATTGATTTATTATATTATAAAATTGGTAATAATTGTCATTATATATTAATAACAGATTTAAATAAATTGGTATATTCTCAATTATCAAAACATAAAACAAAAAAATATATTTGTAGAAGATGTTTGACTCATTTCTACAAAAATAAAGACTTGAATAATCATTTAGAAATATGTAAATCATTAGAACCTTGTAGACCTATAATGCCATTTCCTGGTCAAAAAGTAAGTTTTAAAAACTATTACAAAAAGTTTGAACATCCATATGTAATTTATATGGATTTTGAAAGTATATTAGAAAAGATTGATAATTGTAAAAATAATCCAAATTGCTCATATACAAATAAAATTCAAAAACATAAACCATATGGATTTACAATCTATTTAGTATCTAGAGTAACTAATAAAATGTATAAACCTATTTGTTATAGAGCAAAAAATGAAGAAGAATTAATAAATGTACCAAATAAATTATTTGAATATTTAGATGAAATTTCAAAATATATAGCTAAAAAATATAATTCGAAAAATAAAAAGCCTATGAATTTAACTAATGAAGAAGAAA
Organism: Neoaliturus tenellus; assembly: GCA_030545055.2. NCBI lineage: Eukaryota > Metazoa > Arthropoda > Insecta > Hemiptera > Cicadellidae > Neoaliturus > Neoaliturus tenellus. The sequence continues at coordinate 175,098,817 of CM061533.1, read as the reverse complement.
TTAATTATCAAAAAACTAATATTTGTCATATTTGTGAAAATAGTGGTTTTGATGATGATAAAAGAATAAAAGTAAGAGATCATTGCCATTTAACAGGAAAATTTAGGGGTGCTGCACATTTAAATTGTAATTTAAATCTAAAATTCCCTCAAAGTATTCCTATATTCTGTCATAATAGTTCAAATTATGATACACATTTGTTTATAAAAGAATTAGCCAAAAATATGGTAAAATTGATTTGTTAGCTAATACAGATGAAAAATATATAAACTATTCAGTAAATTCTGGTTATGGTTATGAATTTGAAGGTGATAAACCTAGAAAATTTATAAAATTCTCATTTGTAGATACATTTAGATTTATGGCTACATCAATTGAAAAATTAGCTAAAAATCTTAAAGAATTTAAGCATATAAATAAATTTATAAAAGAAAATGATATAATTGAATATGATGATGAAACTTTAAAAATATTAACTTCTAAAGGTATATTTCCATATGAATTTATTGATAATGTTGAAAAATTAAACTATGATAAAATATTAGAAAAATATCAATTTTATAGTTGTTTAACTAATGAAAATATAAGTGATGATGATTATAAACATTATATAAAAGTTTGGAATAAATTAAAAATAAAAACATTAGGTAATTATTCAGATTTGTATAATATTCAGGATGTATTATTATTAGCTGATATATTTGAAAATTTTAGATCTGTTTGTTTGAAAAATTATCAATTAGATCCAGCACATTATCTAACATCACCATCATTAGCTTGGGATTCTATGTTAAAATTAACAAAAATTAAACTAGAATTAATAAGTGATTATAATATGTATTTAATGATTGAAAAAGGTATTAGAGGTGGTATTTCACAATGTATAACTAGATATTGTAAAGCAAACAATAAATATACAAAAAATTATGATAAAACAAAACCTGAAAATTATATGTTATATATAGATGCAAATAATCTATATGGATGGGCTTTAAGTCAAAAATTACCTTATAAAGATATAACATGGATGAATCCTAATACATATACATTAAATGAATGGGAAGAAACAATATTAGAATTAGATGAAAATGCTGAATATGGATACATATTAGATGTTGATTTAGAATATCCTATTGAATTATATGATGATCATAAAGATTTACCATTAGCACCTGAACATTATAATAATAAACTTTGCACAACATTATTTGATAAAAAAGATTATGTTATTCATTCAAGAAACTTAAAATATTATCTACAAAAAGGATTAAAATTAAAGAAAGTTAATAGAGTTATAGCATTTGATTAAGATGATTATATGAAAAAATATATTGAATTAAATACCAAATTAAGATCCAAATCAACATCAGATTTTGAAAAAGACTTTTTTAAATTGATGAATAATAGTGTTTTTGGAAAAACTATGGAAAATGTTAGAAATAGATGTGATATCAAATTAGGTGACGAAAAGTTTTCATTAAAACAAGCAAAAAAAACTAATTTTAAAACATTTAGTATATTTGATAAAGACTGTATTGCTTCACATATGATAAAAGAAAAGGTTAAGTTTGATAAACCAATCTATATAGGATTTTCAGTACTTGATTTATCAAAATTACATATGTATCAATTTTATTATGAAAAATTAAAGAAGTTTGATCCAAATATAAGGTTATTATATATGGACACAGACAGTTATTTTATAGAGTTTAAAAAAGATCCATATAAAATTATTAAAGAAAATATTAATGAATTTGATACAAGTGATTATAAGAAAGAACATGAATGCTATAGTGAAAAAAATAAAAAAATAATTGGTAAATTTAAAGATGAGTTAAATGGTGAAATATTAGAAGAATATTGTGGTTTAAGATCAAAATTATATAGTTATGAATTTAATAATAAAAATCCTGTAAAATGTAAAGGAATTAAGAAAAGTGTTGTTGATAAAACATTACATATGGATGATTTTAAGAAATGTTTATTTGATGATCAAGAACAATATAGAGAAATGACTTGTATTAGAAGTTTTAAACATGAACTATATACAATTACAATAAATAAATTAGCTTTAAGTAATAGAGATGACAAAAGATTTATTTGTGAAAATAAAATTGATACATTACCTTGGGGGTATAAAAATAATTATAAATAAATGGAAATTTTAATTGTTCCAAAAGAATTAATAAATAATGATTTTGATATAAAATTATATTTATTTAAAACTAAAATATCAAATAAATTTTTAATATATCTTTTTAAATATAAAAATTATTTTGTATATCATTATAAGTTTAATTTTATAATAGAACCATTTATAAATATAATAAAAAATTATGTTAAAGAAAGTTTTAAAGAAAATGATCAAAATTATATTAATAATTTATAACCATATGATATTGAATTTATACTATAATTTTATGTATATTTTTAAATATTTTCTTTAATAAATTTAAATATATTCAATAATTTATTGAATATCTAACATAAAAATATCTATAAATTTTACTTTATTATCATTATAAGTAAGACCCATCTTTAAGACGGGTCTCAAATTTGTATATAATTTATTATATTTATGAATATTTTTGAATGTTTAAGAAGGGTAACATTTTGTTACCCTTAAGTTTTTATTGTATAATAAGGTTACCTCCTTTAAAAAATTTTAAAATAAATATTCTAATTTATATGGGACCCATTTTGGGTCCTACCTAATTTTAATAAGTTTTGTATGTTTTTCATTATATGATAGGGGGGACAAATTGTCCCCTCTAAAAATATCTATAAATTTTAATCTATCCTTATTGTTTTCTACTTTTTTTATTTTAAAATTAATAAATATAAACCAGATTCATTAATAAACATTGTTTTATTATCTATTTTATTGACGCCCTGTTTTAGGGCATCTGAAAAACATGTTTGTACATCAATTTCTAGGGTGTCATAATTTGTGACACCTATAATTTTTATGTAAATTAATTTATCATTATTATGTAAATGTAACTGTTGGTTACACTTGATATATTTTAAGTTTTATATATTTTTCTTTTACATTATCAATTAAAACTTTTCTAGAATTTTTATATTTTAAAATATAACAAATATCTTTTCTTTTAAACCAAGGTTTATTTTGTTTATTAAATACAATTAATTTATTATTAAATATAAAATTATTGTTAATTAAATAAATTATTGTTTTTATTATTTATGTAGATAAATTTTATATTACAAATTTTGTTTTAATCTTAAATATACAATACTTTTAATATTTTCATTATTTATTTGATTTCCATCACTATCTTGAATAGATATTACAATATTTTGAATTTTATTTATATTTTTCAAAGGAATATAATCAATTTCATTTGGTTTTTCACTAATTTTTGATCCATATTCAACATTTGGATAAAATGAATATAGAATTTCTGATTCTTTATGTAAATGTGAAAGATCTTTATGATTTTCAAAACTAGGATCAACTAAATTACAATGAATTTCAATAACATCAAAAGGTCTAATTTTTGGTAGTTTAATTCCTTTTGTTAATACATTTGGTTCAATCATTTTATCATCTAACCCTAATAAATCAATTATAATTGTTGTTACTATAATTTTAACAGGAGATTTTATTATAATATATGGTCCATCATTTTTCAATATAAAATCATTTTCATCAAATTTATTAATTTTCTTTTTAAATTCTTTTAAACTATTAATAAAAATATTTTTTATTTCTTCAATTGTATAATTTCCTTTATTTATATCAAAATATTGATCTACAATTTTATCATCTTCATCTTTAATAGAATATGCATAACAGTTTTTATAATCATTTGGTATATTTGATATAAAATTATCTGAATAAAATCCATTTAAACCAATACTATATTTTCCATCTAAATGTATTGGATGTTCTAATCTTAATTCTAGTTTGGATGAATGACCAATTATTTTAAATAATTTCATCTTATTTAAATGGAGAAATTTTTAGAAAAAAAAAGATAATATAAAATTAGAATCATATGAAAAAAATAATAAAAATGATCAACCAATTAGATTATTAATTATAGGAACAAGTGGATCTGGTAAAACTACATTATTATTAAATTTTATTTATAAAAGATTAATTCCATATTCAAATTTATATATTTTTAGTAAATCATTAGAACAACCATCTTATAAATTATTACAAAAAAGATTTAAAAATATAGAATCAAATATTAATAAACAAATTTCTTATTTTTCATGTAATGATATGATTCCACTAAATAAATGTAAACCAAATTCATTAGTAGTTTTTGATGATTGTATTTTAGAAAAACAAGATAAAATTAAAGAATATTTTATAATGGGTAGACATAAAAATATATCATGTATTTATTTATCACAATGTTATTCAAAAGTTGATATGCAATTAATTAGAAATAATTTAAATATGTTATGCATTTTTAAACAAAATGAACATTATATGAAAAAAATATATAATAATTTTGTTGGATCAGATATGAAATTTGATAGATTTAAAACTATTTGTAATGATTGTTGGAAAGAAGACTATGGATTTTTAACTATTAATTTATTGAAAAAATCAAATGATGGAAAATATATGAAAAAATTTTCTGATATTAAATAATGATAATGGCTTGTTGTATATTTGAGTCAATAATTGATAAAATATTTATTTTATTAGTATTATTTATTTCATTAGTATTTATATATTTAATGAAAATTACAGAAATAAAGTAAAATAAATTGTGTTTAACATGATTTGCATTTGTGTTAATATGATTTATGTTTATGTTAACATGATTTGTGTTTTGTGTTAACATGATTTGTGTTTTGTGTTAACATGATTTGTTTTTATGTTAACATAATTTGTGTTTGTGTTAACATAATTTGTGTTTTGTGTTAATATGATTTGTGTTTATGTTAACATGATTTGTGTTTATGTTAACATGATTTGTTTTGAACCTAAATTTTTCTTTGTAATAAATGGATAAAATATCTGTTAATGAAGCTAAAAAATTAGATGATATTGAGAAAAAATTAATAAAAGAATTTAAAAATAAAATTAAAATTGAAGATAATTATGAAAAAATTAAACAAAAAGCATATGAACCTATAACATCAGCAATTGGTAAAGTTGAAAATAAAATTGGTGAAGTCTTAAATGAAAATAAAAACCTTATGGAATTGGTACCTATTGTTAATAATTTTGCCAATATATCAATACCAGAAACTGAAGAATTAAATTTACCTTCAAGTACTCCATTTAGACCAATCAGACAACCAATAATTCAAGAAGAATCGACATTTATTGACCCAAATTTAATTTCACCTCAAACATTAGATAAAATTATTGGTCCATTAGCACAAAAATATTTACCAAGAACAAAAGATGATAAATTTGGTTTATATTGGAATAAACATAAAAAATCATTTATGATTGGTGATAAAATAACTGTAATTGATAATGATGATTTAATAATTGATGATAAAAAATATAATGGAACACATGGATTATGGAGATTGTTAACTTATGAAAAGAAACCAGATAATAATTTATATACACAAGATGATTTAAATAATTATTCAAAGATTTTATGGGAAACTAATTCAATTTATAAAAATAATGATCCAAATAGTAAGAAACCAAAATCTAGTAAAGGTGATAAATATATTAATTTAATTAAACATATTTGGGAATTAAAAGGTGAAATTGAAGGTTCAGGAATCAGAAAATATACAGAAAATAAAATTGAATATAGATTTATAGATGATTTAAATAAATTAGATAATATTATTAATTATATATATGCACAAGAAAAAGCTGGTAATAATAATTTTTTAAATGAAAAGAGAGCAATTAAAGACTTTATATCAAATAAATTAGATGAATTAATTGAAAAACCTGAAGGAATTAAGTATTTAAAAAGAATTTTGGCAAATATTTCATCACCATTATTAAAAGATGGATCAGGTATTTTAAATGATGTTATAAATAATTTACCTTTCGAATTGCATGTACCTGGTTATCAATATCTAGGGCCTGGAACTAAATTAAATAAAAGAGTAAAAAGAGGTGATCCTGGAATAAATGATTTAGATAAAGCTGCTAAAGAACATGATTTATTTTATAGAGATCATAAAAATACAAAATCTAGAAATGAAATAGCTGATAAAATTTTACAAGATAAAGCATGGGATATAGTAACATCAAATGATCATGGAATTGGTGAAAGATTAATTGCATTACCAACATCAGGTGCTATGTGGATGAAAAGAAAATTTGGTATGGGTTTAGAAGTAGGATTAAAATTTTAATAACATTTTTCATTAATTATGTTAATCAATATTATAAAAAACTATAAATTTTTTTCTTAATAAATGGAAAAAACAAATATAAACTTGACAGATAATCAAAAATCAAAAATAAAATTAGCATTTAAAAATAAAAGATCAGTTATAATTCAATTTAATATTGATCAATTCAATGAAAATGGAAAAGATATTATATTATTATCTAAAAGACAAATTAATAAACTAAATAAACATAAAAAATTAAATAAAGGATTAAGATTTGAATTTTCATATAATCAATTAAAAGAAATAAAAAATGGTGGATTACTAAAAGAAATTTTAGATTTTGCTGATAATATACCTATAGTTAAAAATTATACACCAAATGTTAGAAAGGGAGCAAAAGTAGTAAAAGAATCTATAATTCCTAAATTTAGAAATTTTGTTGATTGGTTAGATCATGAATTAAAAAATGTAGAAGGATCTGGTTTAGATAAAAAAACATTAAAATATATGAAACAAAATTATAAAAAAATTTTGAACCACTAACATTAGGTGAATTAGAAAAATTGTGTAAAAATATAAAATATTTTAGAGGTGTATTTATGAGAGATATATTACCTAATAAAGTTAATAAATTTGAATGTGGAATTATAAATTTAGATTCATTTGATGGAAATGGAACTCATTGGGTTTGTTATTATAAAAAAGATAAAATTAAATATTATTTTGATTCATATGGAAATATAGTTAATAAACCACCAATAGAATTAGTTAAATATCTAGGAAAAGATAATATATTTTATAATGATAATCAAATTCAAAATTATAATGATCCACCAATTTGTGGTCATTTATGTATTTTTATATTAAATGAATTAAATAATAATAAAAAATTTGATAATATAATAAATAAATTAATCCTTAATAAATATGGATTCACAAAATATATTTGATCTGTTTGGAAGACAGAAAAAACATCCAATTAATATTAAAGAAGATTATATAAATTCTAAATTAAATATATTTTTTAATAATTTTAGTAAAAGTTTTAAAAGTCATGTAAAAAAGACTGAAAATCTAGTAAATGCTATTGGTTTATCAAAAAATTATATAAGTATTAATGGTAAAAGAATTGTTAATGTTAAACCAAGTATAAATAAATATGATGTTGTAATAAAATCAGAATTAGATGAAGTTTTAGATTCAATTATTAAAATTGGTAATGATCATTCAGAAACTAAAAAAGATTTAAATAAAATTACAGACTTTTTAATTAATATTGGAAAATATGTTGAAAATTTAGAAGAAAAATTAGAAAAAGAACTAAAATTTCTATTTGATGGAGTCAATGAATCCATAAAAGAATTAAATGCTGAAATAATACTAATTAAAGATGATATAGATAAATTACAATAATTATTTTATATAAATGGAGTTGATTTATTGTCTTAAATGTAAACAAAAAACTAATTCTAAAGATATTCAGATAATAAAATTGAAAAATATAAATGTAATTAAATCAAAATGTTGTATTTGTAATTCAAAGAAAAGTTGTTTTACAAAATTTTCTCCCTAATAAATGGCTCTATACAGTTCATTTGATTTATTCATTATCAGGAACCAAAATCAATTAAACAAAGATGATTGGGATGATATTTCTGAAAAATATGAATTGAGTATTAATATGATGAGATTGTTTCAAAATAAATTAAATTGGCAAAAAATTGCTCAATATCAAAATTTAACTATAGATTTTATTACTGAATTCATAAATTATCAATTAAAAGATTATATTGATTTGATTTGTAAATATCAAGATTTAACTGAATATTTCATTCATGATTATGCATTTACCTTGAATTGGGAATTAATTTTAGAACATCAAAAAATATCAGCAAAATTTATACTTGATCATGCTACTGAAATTGAATATTTTAAAAGTAAAAATGAAATTGATACATAAATAAAATTTGACATCATAAAATAATAAAAATTTTACTTGTTTTAAAAAAGCTTTTAATTTAAAAAATTTATCCTTCAATAAATGGCTGATTACAAAAAATATGTAAATGATATTGAAAGAGCTGAATACAAAAATTTCTATCCATTATCTAAATTACATTTAAATGAACCTAATAAAAAAACTGAATTTAATATAGATTTTGGAGATGGATTTTGTACTTCTAAATTTCAATTTTATATATCTGGTAAATTGACTAAATCTGATGGAAATGCATATGATAATGGTGCTAATATAAAATTAATTGATAATTTTGTTCCATTTTTATTTTCAAAAATTGAAGTTAGAAAACATAATAAATTGATTGATGAAATTGAATATCCTGGTTTATTAAGTACAATTAAAGGTACTATAACTTATTCAAAATCAGAAATAAATCAAATAAATAATAGTTTTGAATCAAATTTAAAAATAAATTTGAAGCAATTGGTAATTTATCTCATTTTGGATTAGGATTTTTTGAAAATGTAAATATTCCAATATACAAAGGAGGTTTTAATATAACATTTATTAGATCAGAAGATAATGATGCAATTTTTAGATGGAAAACTAAAAAGGCTGATGGATCTTATGATAATGCTACATTACCAACTGAAGGTAAAATAACAATTGATGAATTTTTTATTAGAGTTCCTATAATTGAATACAAAACAACAAGTAAAATTCAATTAATTAATGAACTAAGCAAATTTGAAAAAGTAAATTTTCATTTTAATCATTGGCAATGCATTGAACAAAAAAATATTACAGGAAAGAATTTAAGTTTTGATATAACAAATATCTATAGAAATATTTATAATCCAAAATTTATTATAATTGGATTTCAAAAATCAAGAACAAATGATCAGTTATTTGATACTTCTAAATTTGATAGTATGTATGTAAAAAATATAAGAGTAAAACTAAATGGTCATTATTACCCTGATGAATTGGAAAATTTTGATATAAATAATGAAAAATTTAGAATTATGTATGAAATGTATCAAGATTACAAAAAAGTTTATTATATTAGTAGTAAAATGTATTATAGTCCAACAGAATTTCTAGAAAATAGACCAATTTATGTAATTGATACTACAAAAAATCCAACAAATATTTCAAGTTCAAAAAATGATATTATTATTAATGCAGATTTTGATTATGATATAGTAGCTACTAGTAAAACAAATTGTTATATTATTATTGTATCTGAAAAATTACTTGAATATAATATAATCAAAAATGATATTACTGAAATTAATTAGAATATATTATTACTATTTTAGTAAAATTTATTGAAAAAATACTACAGAAAACTTAAATTACCTTATGAAAAGTCAACTATTGATTTTATTGAAAAAATACTTATAAAATGTGATAATTTTACTTGTTTTTAAAAAAAATTTTATTTTGTAGATAATTTTAGGCATATTTGTTAAAAATTTCATTAAAATTGCATATTTTTTAAGACAATTTGACAAAAGCTGAAAATTGGCCAAAAAGTAGCAAAAATATTGCATAGTTGTACTGAAAAACTATGAAATTTGTTTGATTTTTGATTGTCTCCAAAAGTGTCCTAGGAACCCCATAGTACTATCTACTTATATATATATATATATATACTATGTATGATCTTAGGAATCTAGCGAAATATAGTCAAGAAAATGGATGTAATCTATAAGAAATAAAAATATACTTAAACCTTTTTTTCTATTATTATTTGTTGCACTTTAATCTGGATTTAAGAACGTTATATACAAATTTTACCTCGCTTAGAACCCCCATTTTTTATCGCAATTGTTCCCAGTGACAAAAGAGATTTTCTTTGTAAAAAAAAGAGATGTATCCACAAAATACAATCTTTATTGCTATAATTTGTGTAAAGGTAAATCACTAAAAACGTTTTTGCATAAACAAACACACTAGAGTGTTTATTGTTTTGTAGTATATTTAACCACTTTGTTGACTTATTAAGTAAACTTAAGTGTTTATACCATTATTCTTCTGGCCTTTTAAATAAGAATAAGAATAATAATATTTATTTCCATAAGAAGCAAATACATACAACACTTATACAGAACACTTCACAGATACATATAACATTTGTTCATTTTACAAAGTATTCAAGCTACATAACCATTAAAACATATATATAATAACACATTTTACATTGAACATACACTAACACAGTTAGCTAAACAAAAAACACTGTATACTTCAAAACAAAAATAAAATATCCTATTACCCTTGGTTAAAGATTTTTACATAGTTATTTTGTATATTATATGATTGCTCTGGAATAAAACAAACTATAACTTTCTTAAAAATACATCACAAATGCACAATAATTTGTGCATTAATCAGTCATAATACGTGTTTACTATACATTCTTTGAAGAGTATGCTTTACTTCTCGCTTCTCATGAAAAAAAAACCTCTTTAGGCATGCCTGTTTCAAGGCTTCTTTTTGACAAAACCAGGCGAACTTTTATTATTTGTGAATAAATTACATTTAAGGAAAAAAAATTAGTTAATTTTGCAAATGCCTTGAAAATGTTGGAATAAAAAACTATGTTTGGATTAGAAAAAAAGAAATATAACTGTAAAATACCAAATGTTTGTTATTCATATCCCGGTATACTGAGATATATTACGAGCATCAAACAGATAGATCAGATAATATAATTTAGCTTTTTTATAAAATAATACATATAAATTTATATATATATATATATATATATATATATATATATATATATATATATATATATATATATATATATAAGTTCAAATATACAAATAGGTTACTCAGTGTTTCATCTAACACACAAATAAATAAATAAATAACACTGTCTCTTATGTATTTTGAGATTCCATTATTGATTGCAAATGTTTGAGACAGTAAAAGAGTATGTAATCTCTTCACAAGGTTACTCAGGTATACCTTTAAATGAATTTGTAGTGTTTTACAAAAAAGAAACTATCTGTACTTTTCGTCAGTAAATCTAAACTATATTGTTAACTCTGAAACATAGTTTCTTAAGAATTAAAATAAACAATAAGAGTTTTTTATTTGTATGAGACTAAAATGTTTTAATAAAAAAATAAGTATGTTGTGTAAGAAATCGTTAGATTGTTTTTTGAGTGAAACTTGCAGCTTCTTACATAAGCTGACAGCTGATGGCGAGGATCAGATTGTTTGTCTTACTTAAGAATCTCCTTCAACTAGGAAGAGATTTCCTTCTAATTTTACCACATTTTGTTTACGTTTCCGTCTCTAAAAATGTTTAACATGAATTACGTTTATGTTTCATGTATATTGTAACTAATTATTTTTTATGCAATTTAAAAGTTACAAGTACAATTCGCAGTTAATACATTGCTTGTCACGAAGGTAATGTGACTGTTTCTTTAATGCAGCAAGATATAACTTTATAGAGAGATGAAAAATACTGTAATCCTAATTTCAAAAGGGGAAACCCATTAACAGCTTTAATAATGCGTCTTCTTCAACTATAAATGTAATAAAAATAACACAAATTAAAAAAAAATTAATATTGAAAAAACACAGGGCATTAATAAAATAAATCACACCAACTGTCTTGGAGCTCATTTGTACTTTTATTAATCATGAAAGCTCTAATTACTAACAATCCTTTTAGTTCTCAGATCTTTCACCATAATAATTTGCAATAATTTTGCCAAAAAATGGAATAGCTGTTTTGATGGATTGTAAAAGTGATTTAAGAGGGGGCTAAAGGGTCAGTCCTGGCGGACGTTGCTGAAACTACCGGAACACAGTTCGTTCCTAATTCGTTCCGTTCCAGTCAACTGAGTTGTGACGCGGCCGGCGGAGGGATGTAGTTCGACAACAACTGCTGCCACTACCTCCCTTCACGTTTTCCCGTGTCGCTCTAGTCCGCCTCTGCCTATCTTCTCCTTCCATGTACAGATAACACGGAATATCTTGGCCTCTGACATACTTCACTACTGGATTAAAATTTAAAAAAAAGTGGGACTAACACAGTCTACAACTTTGTCGATGTAGGGCCTACTCCAATTAATTGTTTTAGTTGAAAAATGTTATCATAGGTGTTAGTTATTACGTTTTAGTTATGTGTAGGCCTACTGTCCACCCTCTGACGATCACTCAATGTGTTGTTGTCACGTGATAAATTGTTTTTAAAGGCTTTAATTTTACTGAAATGACGAAACAACTTAGCCTATGACCACATTAAATTCCATTTATTTACTTCCTTTATTTTATTACACGATTAAAATTAAAAATTGTAATTTTGAAATACTTCAGATAGTTGAAACACCAACGCACTTTAAGTGCTTATTTTTAAGGTGGGAATGACTGAGCGAGTGTGATGCTTTATTTATAAAACAATCAAATACACATATTGATTTCATAAGTGTAACTGAACGCCTTTTCTCTTGTTTAAGTTGTATTTAAAACTGAAATGACCTCTTCTATGCTTTTATGTTACCGTAATGAATTCTGAATATAAATTACGTTCACGTAATTTAGTCTTCAAAAGAAGTAACAATATAGTGAAGAAAAATTATTTTATGTCCAAAAACCATAAAATTTTGTTTAAAACTGGTGACATAAAATTTATGGAAATAAAATAAAAATTAATAAAAGTTAATAAACATTATGAACTTCAAAATAAGAAGAAGGATAAAAACAAAAACCGTCTGTTGCCCGTTTTTTAACCAGTATTATCACAAATTATTTATTTTAAATTGAGTGCAGCGGTTCAATGTTGCGAGTGAACGTAGCAAACTAGCTCATCTGAAGGGCAAAAAATTCTTCAGGTTGGCATTGCAAAGAAAATTGGGCAACGGCTTTAACATAAATCATGGGAACACAAATCTTCAAAACTCTAGGGCTGACGAGTTTGTAATTTTTCATACACGTTCCTCTTTGCTCATAGGTGCTCACTAAGAAACGGTTTTGCAAAGTTCCTTTGGGACTCCACCCCACATAACTTTAAAGTTTCAATAAAATTCGTATGGAAGAATATTTATTTGTATTTTTAAGATATTTCATTATGTATGGAATTAAATCACAACCGCCGGCGAAGCCGTGACTCTTTAGCAGATAATCTTACCAAAACAGAGGAGAGATAGGATAGAAACAAGTGCACAAGGCAGGATCGGCATGGAATACAGTAGAAGGGATGGAAATAACTGCAACAACAAGAATACTTGTGGCGAGTTCGCATACGGCTATCGTGCAAAACATCCCGAATAGGATTTCGGCAGTCCATCACACTGTGCACTGTGCATCACATGGTGCACTATCTGAAACAGATTATGTTTCTGCATCTTGGTTATTCGATGAAATCGAGGTCGTCGATGTGATGGGCGACTCCAGTAGCCTAAACCTCAGACCCAGTTACAAATTGCTTCACAGGATACTTCATATTTTATCAAAACAAAGACTAAAGAAATTTCACTAAAATATATGCACTCTTAAAACACTTGACCTCGGCTAAATATCTTGGTCAAAATCATTATGAAGCCAGTGAAAATATCCTGAACAGGAAAGGAATGTCGGACCCACATAAACGATTCTTTTGATTGAATTATTAGAACATGTTCCTAAGTTTTCTGCCATATTTAACAAGAATACTACAATCCTTTAATTTGCATACAACTTATTATTAGTTTGAAATAAGCTATAAAAGAATATTGTATTATTAAAAAAAAAAACTACCACAGAGACGTCAGAATATTTTGTAATACTAAGAACATCTTTTTCTAATAATTATGTTATATTATATTTACATTTATATCGTGGCAAAATTGAAGTATTCTCCATTTCGTAAGAAATTCTCCGCTACGGTGTTTTTGCTTCCTTACACCAAGTATTTAGTTGTTTGGAGCCATTATCAGTAATATATTTTCATATTCAAATACAAAAAAAAATATAAATTACCGTAATTAAAATATATAAGGCTGAAGAGAAAAACAAAATTAAAACATTCGAAGGGTCGAAACCATGTGCAGAATGTAAAAGTGTAAACAATAAACAACGTAATGATGTAACAGATGTAAATTACAATCAGCTGTTGGAAGTAGATCGTATTCATGCGCGCCCGTCAATTTCAGTGGCTGCCGCTAGAGGCTGTCAGTATCGGGGGTCCCTTGGACCAAAAATTCATCGTGCAGTCCTTCACCTTCTCCAAGAATTCAGCTTTATTTTAGGTCCAATAAAAGTGGAATTTGTTTTAAATGAAAGATAAAGACTTGGGCTATTTGGCTAACTTTTTGATTTTTTCAAATTTGAATCCATATGAAACTAAAAGGGATTCGATACACTTTGATCCATTATAACTTGATGTGGACTAAAAATATCAAAAAATCAAAAAGTTAGCCAAATAGCCCAATTCTTTATCTTTCATTTAAAACCAATCCCACTTTTATCGGACTTAAAATAAACTCGGAAACTTGGAGAAGGCGAAGCACTGCATGACGTTTTGAGAGGGGCCATTTTGCCCCCTCTTAATTAAAATGCCTACTTTCCGCCGCCAAATCTCCTTCCTCACCATCATCTACCTAAACTTTGGGCCTCCCACATGCTGATTTTCAGCAGCGTATTTTTATCCAAAGTGTTTTACACCAAATACTAGATATTGTTTCTCGCTCTCAGTACGCTTGTAAACGTATTCATGTAGTTTCAACAACGTCCGCCAGGACTGACCCTTTAGCCCCCTCTTAAAATTGTTCTTGAAAATATTAATCAAGTAATAACACTGCTGATGAGTTCCCAAAGTTAGATTCGCCCAAAGAACACACTGAAGAACAATGCGAAGTCGGGAGTTGTGGGTATGCGTTTAGTTTTCTTGTTTTATAAGTTCCCTACTTTGGTAAGTGTTCTAAACAGTAGTTCTTGATTTTGCAATATGTGTTTGATATGTTGACTTATTTTTAAATACGCATAATTGACATGTTAACGAATTTTAGTTCAATCAGAAATATTTTTTTATAATCAAACTTTTAATGGAAGTTAATTAGCAAATAACTTACGACCTGAGTCCTCCTTGCCTCAGAACCCTGCACATGTTGTTTCCTACAAGCACTGACAAACTGCTTGAACAGACTTTCAAAACACAATAGCACTATTATAATAATGACAAGAACTACGATGTAAAAAAAAATTATACAAAACTGACCTGATGTGTGTTTCGCATATGATAGTTACAACCCGTTTGCAAATTATAATTGACTAACTTTAATTTTTAACCAAAGATAGGAGTAGACCTCGTCTAATATCTTACATCAAAAGTGTACAAAATGTTGAAAGTAAATAAATAGTTTATTACAAATTTAAATTTTTAGCTTCTTTCTAATTAGCTATAAATAAAATATTTATATTATTTTTAAGTCTCATTTATATTTTACTAGCTGCAACTCGACTTTTTTTGCAATGCCAACGTGGGGAATATTTCGCCCTTCAAGTCATCTCGTTCGCTGAGCTCACTCGCCCTGAGGTTCAGCTTGTTTGTAACCTCACTTGCCATAAGGCTATAATGTTCTCTAGTTTTTTATGCCAATTTTCCCAAAGTACTTTAAATTAAAACTTCTACAAATATTTAAAATGAAAACCGCTGTTTATAGTATAATATTAATCACAAAGTAACATTTATTGCGATACGCTGTGTTCATACACAATGCAAATCAAAAACCTCAAAAAACCTGACATGGGTACGTTAATGACAGCTCTGAAGCTAAGCCATATGAACTATAAAAATTTTTGGCTTATACCTTCTCCATGAAATTTTCCATATGTATATGCCAAGTTTCATTGCAAACGGTCCAGTAGTTTCCGAGTCCATCGATCAAAATATAAATTTATTGATACAAAAATCCTCTTTTAAAAATATAGATACCATAAAAAGTTAATAGTAAATGTCTTGAGTATTATTCAATCACAAATAAAAACATAAAAAAACTATACATAAAAAACAAGTTATCTGAAGTTTTTTTACCAGTAATTATTTCGCAATACTTTCGATAATAAGTCGCAGTTAATTTTGTCAGTAGACGCCATTAGTTTAGTTTATCCTTTGATAATCCCCACGATTAACGATTACTGCAGGGTTTCTGCTAAAAAGAGCCACAAATGAGTAGCTTATTTCACACTTTAAATAGCGCAACGTAATTATTACAAAAAGGGTAAAATAAGTTTTTATATGGTGGGCATGACTTTATAGATAATATATTATTTCCTATTATGTAGGATTTTACACATTTCTTCAAAATAATAAAGGATAAAATTGTATAAATGACTAAAAGTAACAAGACCTTTAGTGTTACTAAAACTTAGGTTTCAAAGATGATTATAGGACAATAAACATTTTTACTGTCCCATATTTACGTTATACCCTTTATTATTTTCCTACAGGAAATCACAATAGAAAAAAACACATTTACACGAATCAGGTTGTAAATTTGAAATAAACAATAAATTTTCATTATTTAGACTCTTTATACAAAAATGAAAATCTTGAGTAAAATAATACTCATTTGACAATAAAGGAACAACATTATCAATGCCAAAATCATATTTTTTACCTTTTATTTATTTGGAATACATAAAGATTAATTGGAACGATATTTAGATTATTGTTAATAATAAAATGTGCAATAGTAAAAAATTTTTAGAAAATAATTAATGGTTTAGTTTGCTTTTAAAAATGAGGAACTTCTTCTAATAGTAACTGCTCCTCAAAAAGATCTTCTACATGATTGAGAACTTGATCTACAGGAGTTTGTACTTCTTGCTTTAAAAAATCTTGTACGGTTTGTTCTGAGGTGGCTTCTGCATAAATAGATTGCTGACCACTAACCTCAACTCCGTGTTTGTATTTTTTTACTTTAAATCATAAACTTAAATCACAACACTAGTTGGCATATCACTAAAACCAGCGTGCTGACCAGGATCAGCGATGTAAACTTCTCACACGGTCAAAGAGCACAGAAATGCTAGTTAAAATTTAGCACTTGCAGGGAAATTTCCCATGCGCTAGGAGAATTGTGACTAAAATCATTGCGCATTAAAAGAAAAACTAAACAGAATCTTTTGACTGTAAGATACTCCTTACCATATCCATTAATCCATTTACTCTTATTTTTAGCGAATTTCCCATAGGGAATAAGCTATTACCGGAGGTCTCATGGCAAGACCTAAGCACGGGACCATGTTACTTTTTCGTTTTTAGGTGCTCAGAGAACAAAAATAATAGTCACTAAAATTTTTATATATTTATATATGTATATATATATATATATATGTATATATGTATGTATATATATATATATATATATATATATATATATATATATATATATATATGTATGTATGTGTCCCTAGACACGATAACTCTCGTAAAAACGGTCCGATCGTCACCAAATTTGGTAGAGATGTGTAATCCTACGTTTATTCGGATGAGTTCGTAAACCAGACATATCGACCTACCGGAAGGGGTAGTTTTGGGGGGTTTTGTACCCCAAAAATGGGTTTTTTGCATTTTTCAATGTAATTTTTAAAAATTTTAAATTTTTATTGTTACCATTGAATTTAGCTCAAAAGAACACACAATTTAGTATTGTGAAGCTTTGCTCTATCTTCATTGGTTACCGAGATATTACAAAGTCTAAAGACAGTACATTGTATTTTGGGGCTCCAATTTTAATCTTATGGAGAATAAGGATGTGTTAATATTTCACTTATTAACCAATATTTTTGGATGAAACTTGGTATTTAGCTTCATTTGGTTGAGATTCATCCATTTAAGGTAAAAAATCTTGGTTTTTGTACTTATCATGGCAGCAAACCTGCATAGTCTTTTCCCATGTTAATCATATGGAGAATAGGCAAACTCTTTTATTTATGGACAGATATTGATGAAATTTACTATATGGCTTTATATGGTCGAAATAAATTTTTTCTATGCTAAAAACCTACTTTTAGTGTCCCCCATGGCAGCATACCTGCATACTCTTTCCCTATATTTATCTTAAGGAGAATAGACATTTATTTCCCTATTTATGAGCTTGTGATGAAATTTTGTTTACAAGTTTAGCTGGTCAAAATTAATATTACTAATTTGGAAATTCGCTGAGTACGCAGGTCTGCTGCGACGGGGGGTATTTATAACTAAAATATTTAACTTGTTAAAATAGTCACGCTGACTTGTTTGCTTCTATAAATTTAACGATTAGTTTTTTTTTTATCATTTATATACAAAATTGAGTTAGAAATGTAAATATATGGAAGGCGAACTACAAATAAATAAGAAATTAAAGACACAAAAAGAAATACTAGGAATAAGAAAAGGGTATGGAAATATAATGCGAACAAGATACCGAGAAAAAAACATTTTAAGTAGTGATTCTAGATGGTTAAAAAAACCTTGTGTAGAAACAATTTAAATAACTTCTTGATTAGCATTATACGTGCTGGTACTGATATTCAGGTTGAAATAATAAAACGCCTTCCAACACTACTCGATATATTTACACTTATACTGTAATTGCTTACAAGACGGTAAATGTATATAAAAGATCTTATAATGGCGATCGATTTCGCCCAGTCACACCGGTCATCATCAGGCCCAATCAGAGACTGAGAGAATCAAGATGTCAATTGATTCTCTCAGTTTTTGATTGGGCCTGATGATGACCGGTGTGACTGGTCGAGATCGATCGCCATTATAAGATCTTTTATATATATTTACCGTCTTGTAAGCAATTACAGTATGAGTGTAAATATATCGAGTAGTGTTGGAAGACGTTTTATTATTTCTACCTGGATAGAATCAATTTTGAAGAAAGCCAGAATTTGATAAATGGAAATACTTCATCATAAACATATCTGTTATTAGGCTATTATCTTTTTTTATTAACTTACTACATTGTAAAACCACATGAAAGAATCAAATGTTGTTGTTATATAGCTGTTCACATTACTAAAGGAAATGACAAAATTTAAGGACATAAGTGTGATAATAAGGACATTCCATAAGGACATAAGGAAATAAGTGTGAAATAGACATTGTTTTTTTTTTTTTTTTTTTTTACATTTGTGACTATAACGCTAATAACTATTTCATAAAGACAATTATATAGTACATACTAAACCCATTTATTATGTATTATAATATGACCATGAGAGATAAAGTTTTTGTAAATTTAATTGTAATGAAGATATTATTTATTTAATCCTATTTTTTCACAAACGAAAATGAAACAATTTCATTAAATTGTGTTTTTAAAATCTCGTAATTTATAGAAAAAATAAACTTACTTTGGATGAATGGTCCATGAAATAAGAAGTATTCACAAAGAGTACAATTTGCAATTTTTCTGTAAACAAACTGACCTTTTGCATTTGAAAAGGTAAAAAAGTGTGGATTAGCTTAATTAACGGGGGCTGGTTGGGTGATATTTATAGTCGTCCTTTGTTTTAGGGCACGATTTGTTAGAAAGAGAAAGACAAAAACCGACCAATAATTTCCACGGGCGCTCTTTTCTACATGAACTAGTTTCACAAAAACACTTTGTACAGTTTTAGGTATGAACACCATCAATTTAAAAACCATTTCATGCTACTAATATTATAAATGTGAATGTCCTGTTGTTAGTTACACTTTCACGTGAAAACCACTCAACCGATAATCATGTGACTTTGTACACATATTATTGGAGATATCGGAAGTAACATAGGACACGTTTTATGTTAAAAGAGCTTTTTTACGAAAGATTAAAAAATTTGTATGAAAAATCGGAAAATTGATTTTACCTTTTTTATTGGTTGCTAAGAAACAATTTCAACGAAAGTTTTAATATTAGAGGATTTTTAATATAAACAAATAATGCGAGCGAAGCCACGGGTAAAGCTAGGATACTATATTGAAAAATAATAACCAAAATAAAAACAATATGGATTAAATTATTCTAGTAAGGTGGAAATCTTCTACAATGGCATTAATCTTACAACGAAATATTTCAACACCTTAAAAAGAGTTGTTATTATACATTAAACCTTCAAATATGCATCGATGGTGAATTCCCTGTCGATTAGCAGATCGGCCTAAGGCCCTCATTCCCTGAATTAATGTTACTTTCAAACCTCTAACTCTTACAAGCAAATATGCAAGGTTAAATTCTGTAAGTCTCCATTCTATTTCTCCCAAAAAATTTAAGTGTGAACATATTCATAGAAATTTTTTTCTTTAATATAACATTTCGCCTTTTTTTTAGATGCGAGACTGAGTTTGACAGTGTAACTACATCTCAAAATTTAATTTTTAACATAACTTAAATACAAGATCTCGGATTCTCTGCATATGCAACAGAAAATCATCTCTACCATGTCCAGTCATTTCCTGTCCCACGAGATTGATTCCTTTGCCAACTCTGCATATGGTCAGCGACCAGGGACAGAAGACTGCAATGCCTGCATCAACGGACAGCCGTTCGTCAAGTCCACGTGGATTGTCTAGGCCAATCAGGACAATGCAAATTCCAATAAAATCATCTGATTGGCCGATCCAAATTGTGGAG
The DNA here is from genome assembly GCA_030545055.2 of Neoaliturus tenellus. NCBI lineage: Eukaryota > Metazoa > Arthropoda > Insecta > Hemiptera > Cicadellidae > Neoaliturus > Neoaliturus tenellus. The sequence continues at coordinate 175,077,934 of CM061533.1, read as the reverse complement.
AGGAGGACGTCTTCACCATGGAAAGCATCGGATGGCAGTCTCCTGGAGGTCTTCAAGAAGTGCGGTTTGATCGTGGAGTCAATCGTTTTCGGTCGTTCGCGAGTGTTGTAGAGTGAAAATTATGGTCTGTTAATGTACTTTCATAAGGAAGAGTAGAATCAGTGTATGCACGTGTGTTAGTTATTCATCGGCTTCAATTTTAAAGTATGTAACTAAATAGTCAAATTTTAATTATGTAATTTAATGTCATCCTGCTCGTTCTCTCAAGGGTAATATTTAACATTTTCTGAATTTAATATGTAAAATTTTAATTTACTGATTTTCTTTCTGCTTCTTAATTTTATTTAAAACATTAATTGAATTTAGCTAGAGATCTTTATTAACATTTCACTCAGTAAATCACTCCAACTGCTTTTGGTTGTTTTTATTTAATAATTTAACTAAGTTGTTCTTGTTTAATATTTCATTGTGTTTGTCATTCCCTGGCTATATCTTATTTAATCATTTGTCAAATTTGTAGAACAGTTTAATATAATATCATTTAGTTTTCTATACAGTGGTGTAGTAACCCTTTGGAAATGAGCGTTTTATTTAGTCATTAATTTTTAACATAACACCAAAATTGTAAACTGGAACAATGGTAGTTCCTCTCCCCTCCATACTGAGCATGGTGTCCCACAGGGCTCCATATTGGGCCCCTTTTTGTTCATTGTTTTTATCAATGATATCTATTACAGGCTAGCAGGAAGTGTTCTCCTTTACGCTGATGACACCACCCTCTTCTCTAGCAACATCAATTTCTCTGTCGCTAGGGCAGATGTTCAGAGGCTATTGGATGTTGCTTCTGGGTGGTTCCGTAGTAATAATCTGTCACTTAATGACTCTAAGACTCAATCTATTTCTTTTAGTCTTTGTAATGCCGGTAATGACGATGATCCTGTCAATCTTCTAGGCTTCACGCTTGATCCCCAGCTCACTTGGAATGAGCATGTTGAGTCAGTGTGCAAGAAACTTAGTAGAGTATTGTATTTATTGAGACGCCTTAAGATAGATATGCCTCCTGCATTTGTGAGAATTGCTTATCATGCTTTTTTTCATTCCCATATTTTGTATGGCTTGAGACTCTGGGGACATTCCTCCAAGGTCACCAAAGTACTTTTGCTGCAGAAGAAAGCTGTGAGGATCCTGTGTGATGCCTGGCACCTTGAACACTGCAAACCTCTGTTTGTTAATCAGAAAATCTTGACAGTGCATAGTGCCTACATATTTCAGTGTTTGGTTGAAACAAAGAAAATCGAAGCCAACCTCCCTCAAAATTGTAATGTCCACACCTATGTAACTAGGAACAATCTAAATCTATTTATTAATAGATGTAGGCTGAGCAAAACTCTAAATTGTTTTCCTGTTCTAGGTATAAGGCTATTCAATGCCACACCTGTACAAGTGAGGCAGCTCCACCCAAAGCGCTTTGAAGCTGTAGTAAAGGCCTGGCTGTTAAACAATCCCTTTTACGAAATTGATGAATACTGGGAAGCTGACCTGCATGGAATGCTGAATTATGTATGAACCAAGTAGCCTGTGGAATGGAATGGACCAAAGTAACTGCTTGTGTTTTCTGAGTTTGACTTTGTGCATGGTGTGGCATGGTGTGATGTATTTATTTGCTTTTGCTTGTTTTTTTTTTTTTTTTTTTTTTTTGCTTTCTCACTTTTGTATTTTAGCTTAGTGATTGAACATGGACTGTGTTTGTAAGTCAAGTGGACTTAATATTCTGTTAATTTGACATGGCCTATTACTTTTTTGTTTAACGGCTAAATAAAATGATTTAATGATTTAGTCCCGAGTCCACCTCTTGCTGCCCCCAACAGTTATAACACCCACAGATCAAACAATCATCTACGTCAGCTACAACAGATTGAAGTTTATTAATAATGTCTGTCAATCCAGATTCAGTTTTTATTTGTCGTTCCTACATTAGCTCGACATAGTTCACACTACGTGAGTTTATGAATCTTTCGTTGATTTTAAGTTTTTTCTCATTTTTGCCTAGTACTTTGGTTTAAATTGTGTAATGTTTAATATTTTACAACGTAACAAAACATGGCAATTAAAACCAACTTTTATAAACCTACTTTCTATTGTGTTAATGATTATTAATGGTTTGTTTAGCTTTCGTATTTTATAGAGAGTTAAAAAAAATGGATAATTGTAATAAGTTCAACTCCACCTCAATTCATTAGTTAAGCACTCTGACAATGCATTTACATTAATAGTCAAGCATGACTATTTCTTCCTTTTTTGTTCGGTTGGTTACACACCCGCCGGTTACACGTAGAAGAATAACGCGCATAACGTTAAAAAGAAAGAGTCCTATTGATAAGCAGAATACATTTATAATTCACATCGGTCCCCAGGGCTACGCCATAAATGTTATTTACTAAACATTCTAATCATATAAAAAAGTAATAATGCTAGTTATGTTGTATGACTTAAAATAAATAATGTTCCATCATTGCCATGCGAATATAAAACTTTTGTGTTGCTAAATTAATAGTGCGAATCAGAAATTTACGAACTGGACTTTAATTTTTAGGCTGCTAATATTTAATGCTACTAAGACTGCAGAGAAAGCTACTTTCATTTAACATTTTGTAGTAATGAATGGTGGTTTTACTTTTCATTTTATAAAGTAAAATAGAAGTTCACATAACCAAGGAATACACAAAATATTGTAATTCATTATACCCTGGCTTGCTAGCAATTTTTATGAAAATCTCATACTTTTTAGCCTCTATTTTTGTTAACATTTAAAACAATCTTTCAATTTTTTGTTTTATTTTTTTAATTTTTGTTTTCGTATTTATATTGTAATTCAATATATTTAAATTCAATTTTTAATTGAATTCATATAAATGATAAATTTGGCTTTTTATTATACCGACTCGGAAATGTAGAAAAATCAGGTATTCACCTGTATAAGATTCACAGCTGTCATGCAGATATAAATATTTTATTTCTTTTTTTCTCATTGGCTAATTTGTCTTGCCTTTCTTTATAATAAGTAACCACCAATGAAACATATCATATTTTACAAGACTTTCCTATTTGCATTTGTATTTATTTTTAAAAATCAAGGCTATTCCTCGATTTATTTATGTTTATGTAGTTTTAAGGCTGAAACAAAAACAACATACTTCAAACCATTGACTATAGAAACCAAAAGTTAGCATCCATTGTCAATCCTTTTTAAACATAATTGATTGTTTCCCTCCAATAATAAAAAGTCATCTATGTCCTAATACTCTTAAAGGTTAAGTGGTAAGTGGTTAGGTTTGCAGTTCTAAGTTTGCCTCATCAAATTAAGAATTTTTTATTTAATTCCATCCTTACTGATATTTAATATTGTAATCTACTGTACAAATCTGGAATTTAAATCTATTTTGTAATTATTTCATTTTAGCTTATTAATTACATTATAAATAAGGCAAATATAGTTACAGTTTCACATATAGAAATATATATCAATACAGTACTTTGTTGAGGTGTAACAATTAAAATGATGTTGTGATTCAGTTATGAACATATATTTTAATTACAATAGATTTTTGTATATAAAAAGTGATTTAAGTCAAAAGTTTTTTGTTATTCAAGTCAGTGAATGAAATTCAATCCAAAAGACTTTAATATACACAAGTCACTTTGATTTCCATATTAAAACTCTTTCCCTTTGTTAAAAAATAGCTTGTTTGATACGTTTTATGCGCTTCGACAAAGTAACAGTGGTTTTATATTCGGTTCGTTATTTATACCCCGTTATTTAAGATAAAAGATTTTTTGTTTCGAAATTAATTCTTTTTTATAAATTATAAAACAACAACAATTTAATTTATTCACTTATACGCTCCTTTTAGCGAATTTCCCTATAGGGAATACGCTATTACGGTAGTAGTCACGGTAAGACCTAAGCCCGGGACCATGATACTTTTTCGTTTTGAGGTCCCTAGAAGCCAAAAACACCGTTCGTTCAAATTGATATATATGTATATATGTATATATATATATATATATATATATATATATATATATATATATATATAATTATTAAAAAAATAAAAATTCCAAAGTACCCTTTAAATGTCATTTTAATTCACACAACGCGTTTCGGCATTTATGCCATTTTTAAGTCTTTCTATATATATATATATATATATATATATATATATATATACCTATATATATCTATGTGTCCGTGAACACGATAACTTTTGAACGGAACCTCCGATTTTGATGAAATTTGGTACAGGGGTTGTAAGCCAGCATCTACTAGGTGAGTTCGCGAACCAGAATGATCAGACCATTGAAACGGGGTTTTATGGGGTTTCAAAAGGGTTAAAAATGGGCTTTTGGCATTTTTCGACCTTAATTTTTAAAATTCAATAATTTTAACTGTAACCATTTAAAAGAGCTTAAAAAAACAAACAATTTGGTATTTTGAATTTTTATCTTAGCATAACTGGTTACGGGGAAAATCAAAAAATGTGTTTTCCATGTTATTCTTATGGGAAATCAAAAAAGCGTATATCTTGCTTATTTATTGACATAACTTAATAAAATTTGGTATGTACATTATCTAGATAAGGTTTAACTTATACTTGTTTACAAAACCCATATGGCGGCAAACCTACATACTCACCCCATGGGGTTTATGGGGAAAATAAACAGAACACCATAACCTTATAAAATTTGGTATGTACAATCACTAGGTAGGATTTAACTTATATTTACCAACTAAACCCATATTATGGCGGCAAACCTACAACTCTCATCCCCATGGATTCTATGGGGAAATAGAAAATATACCAAAATTCCATTGGAAATTCGCTGAGTACGCAGGTCTGCTGCGACGGGGGTATTTTCCAATCTGAAGATTGAATAGACCATTTTATTTAATTGTATAACCTATTTGTCGCTAAAATGTCCACTTTGGAATCGACTAAAAAAATGACCCATACATAATATCTTTGTACACATGGTAATTTTAAAAAAAACTTGATATCATAATCTTGTACAATTTTTTTTTTTTTCATTTATTGTGTTAATCTTATGGAGACTTTAGTTAATTGAATTAGCTTGAAATAACTTTATGTATTTTTGAAAGACTTCAAATTCTTACACAAAACACTTCATAGTATAATGCCTAATATAAAGAAGGTAAATATTACTTTAAAATGTTTATTCTGTGGCCAAATTTGTTGATTCCCCCGCTTTCCCCGAGGTCCCACAGTTCCTGGCCTGCTGATCGTGAACGGTAACATATTAATCGGTACTATTCGCCTGCATTGTTTTGGCTAACCCCTTAATTTGTCAACTATAATCCACAGATCTATAATATATGTTGTCTGCACCAAATAAGTCAAATGTCTTCCGACATCGTTAAGAAGAACGTAAATGTTTCAAACATAAAGAACAAACTATAATTCCTTTTTGTAAATAAGTAGTTTAATTAAATTTATACCATTCATAGAAAAATCGTTTTCACTGATAATGTTCGTGTTCAGATCGATATAATTGTTGTTACCGATAAAGTGTTTTCGGATCAGATACTTAACAAGGAAATGTATATTCAACCAACGTTGGACACATATGTAGACCATCTGGTCACATATTGGAAAGGCGTGTTCCCAGGACTCTTTATTTGAGAAAGATGCAATGAATACAAACTTCCTCCCACAAATGTAAACTAAAATAGTACAAACTGTGGCCTTACATTAAAAAATGACCCGATCTTTGAAATTGTTGTAATAAATCTTTTCAACAATTATGTTGGCAATGGGATCAACAGTTATGCAGTGTTTAAGACTCAATTCTCGTAGTTATAATAATTTATACAAATATGTTCGTGTTTTCAAATCAAAAAATTAAAATTATTCAATAAATATTTCGTTAGCATATATCCATACGAGTGAACTTATCGTCTTTTATAAATTATAATTAATAAAGTGATATTTTAAATTATCTTCTCAGTCGCTTTCTGGCTCTAAATGTTGATTATTTATTTATGATTTAAAATTATTAAGGCCAATTATTTATCTAGTATATTATGCAAAGTTGAAAAATGTTCTGCTATGCTATTCCAGTAGAAAGTTTGCTATTTAAAATATCTATTCCATAGTTAACATTCCTTTGAAAAATGTTAGTACTCTTAAAGTTTTGGGTGTGATTTTTTATGCTACTTTTACTTTCAATTCATATACTGTATTTGGTGATTAATTCATATAGGGGTTAATAAACTAATGTCAGTTCTTGATAAATTTAGATGCCAGTTCGACCTATATCGAACATTAATCAGAACCTAACTGTAATAGTTTTGTATGGTATGCGATTAAATAATCCAGCGTGATAGGGATTGGCCAGGTAGTCCAGAATAAATTCCTTCGTTATTAATACAGGGTGTGGCAAAAAACCGAATTATTTTCTTTCGGGCACCATTCAGCAACGTCTGAGGGTGGTGGGAGTAGGCTTATTAGAAAGCAAATTTTATGGCATTTCAGTAGTCATGGAGTAGTGGTCGCCCAACCTAAATGTTTACATTAGGCAGGTTTAGTAGCGTTCGTTCGTTTTCGGGTCGTATTTCATGTGCCTTGTCAGTATACATTAAAATTTCTTTATCAGCATTTAAATCAATCATTTGTTTGTCAAATATTCATTTTTTATTTTATTTATTTTATTTTATTTTATTTTATTTTATTTATTTACATGCATTCTTTACAGGTTTAACACCCAATTACAAAGATGCAGTTCTTCTTGTAAATGTCCATTTTGATGGCGATGACACTGAAGTATACAGCTTAGTATTAAACTAACTTATAAACTATAACTTATAACTAATAACAAACATTGGAATTGTAAGCTACAGCAAATAAAAAACATAATAAGCAGGCAATTTGGCACTTATTAATAGTTTGGCTAAATAAATAAATTACCAATGAACCACAAGAACAAACATTAAATAGACAACCCACTGATGCACTTCCTCTTAAAAATTCCAAGTGTATCATTAAATATGTCCAAGTCCGTGACAGACAGCAGGAGGTTATACGACCTCATCATCCGGAAAAGCGGAGAGGATCTGTGGGCAAATGTCCTAACCTGAGGCACAGCGAAAAGAAACTTGCACCTGGAATTGAAATTTGGGACACGAATAGGCAAAGCCGCCAGGAGGTCAGGATCGTCCACATAGCCCCGAAACAGCCTATAGAGAAACACCAGTTCCAAGACTTTTCTCCTCAGACCAAGACTCGTCAGCCCAAACATACCCAATAGAACATCATATGGAACTTGAAATGTATATAAGTTAAAAGATTTAAAAAACAAATACCTTAAAAATCGTTTTTGTACTTTTTCAATTGCTTCTTCATAGGTAATTTGAACTGTGTTCCATATGATGGCCGCACACTCCAGCCTAGCTCTGACCAAGGATGTATACAAAATCAACAAAGTTTTTACATCTTTAAAATGTCTTCCTGTTCTCATGATAAACCCCATAATTTTGTTAGCCCGTGATATGCAGTGTTCAATATGATAATTAAATGTCAAAGATGAGTCAATGTAAACACCCAAATCCTTAATACTATCAACTCTGGATAATTTGCTTCCACCAAGAAAATAATCCTGTTTAAAGACATTATTTATAGATCTTGTAAATGTCATTACATGGCATTTAGAAACATTAAAATTCATTTTGTTCATTTTACACCACAGATCCACATTATCTAGATCAGACTGCAATTTTACTACATCATCCTGGTTTGATATGTACATGAAAAGTTTCAAATCGTCTGCAAATAGTAGTGCCTTGGCTGAAACTATAGACTTAAATAAATCATTAATTACAATTGTAAATAAACAAGGCCCAAGGTTTGAGCCTTGAGGCACCCCAGATTGGACTGTAAAAGAACAGGAAGACATATTTTCATAGTAAACATACTGTTTTCTATTAATTATATAGGACTTTAAAAAAGATAGCAAGCGAATCGATAAACCATAATAATGCAATTTATTTAGTAAAATTTGGTGATCAACTTTATCAAAGGCCTTGGCCAAATCCAGGAATAAAGCATCAGTCTGGGTCTGCGAGTCCAGGCCCGAAGAAACATAACTAACAAAATTAAGAAGATTGGTGTTAATGGATCTCTGAGGAACGAAGCCATGCTGAATTGGAGAAATGAACTTTTTAAAATGACTAAAAATAGCTTTATGTATTATCATCTCAAATATTTTCGCAGGAACGGATAAAATAGCAACTGGCCTGTAATTACTTATTTCAGATTGCTTACCACTCTTGAAAATAGGAGTTATTTTAGTTATTTTCCATTTTTCAGGAAACAAATTGCTAGTTAAACTCAAGTTGTATAAAAATTCTAAAGGCTTAACTAAAAATTCGGCACAACCCTTGAAAAGATACTGTGGTAATTGGTCAGGTCCTGTTGTGGTTTTTGATTTCAACTGTTTTATGGCAGTCTGAACTTGGTGCTCCGTGATGCGGTCCAGGGCCAGGCAGGACACCCCCTCCATGACGGCCCCACCACTCGCCACCTCCGCCGATGGTTCTACACTGTATTTATTGTATACTGAACAAAAATATTCCCCAAATGCATTAGCAATTGCTGTACCATTATTATATGTACAATCATTGTGACTCATAACCAGACAACGATTATTTTCCTTCCTTTTACTGTTGACAAATTTCCAAAACATTTTACTGTCTTCATTAATTGAACATTCTATTGAATTTAAATAGTTATCATGAGCGTCTTTTATTTCGTTTTTGACAAGGGACCTAAAATGTTTGAACCTTTCAAAATCTTCTATCTTCCCACTCTTCTTATATTTTTTGTGAAATTTGTTCTTTTGTTTTAAATTAAAAATAATATTACGATTAAACCAAACAGGATATTTAGAACGACGATTTTTATTTAAAGGGCAATTTCTTTTAATGATTGAATAAATTTTATTGTAAAAAAACTCGACTGCCATTTCTATGTTTTTAAATGTGTACAAATTGGACCAATCAACGTTTGAAAAGTCTCTATAAATCTGCAAAAAGTTCGCTCGGCGAAAACAAAAGCCGGTTGCGTCCAGTGACCTTGAGCGATAAGATAACGGAGCCGTCAATGTGAACCTCGCCGCCAGAGCCGGATGATAAGGATCCTCAACAACTAGTGGACTGTCATAATGTGTCACCTCAACATCATCAATATTTGTTACTATTAAGTCAAGTGTTTTATCTTGAAAATTACGTACATCATTTTTTAGTAAACAACCATGTAAATTCAAAAACTGCATGAGTTCCCTACATAATATATCACCACTTAACAAATTGTAATCTTTTCCAAAAATTTGGAGATTAAAATCTCCCAAAATAATAATTTGTGTATTCTGGAAATTACAATTAATTGTTTGAATTTTATCATAAAACTTCTGATACAAATTTAATGGTGATTTTGGCTTAAAGTAAACAACACAAATATAAACTGTTTTCCCCTTTAAATTGGGGATTTTAACCCAAACAGAATCACATCCAGGCACATTAATATCTAAATAGTCTAGCCTACAACAAGTAATATCATTTGGTAACGCTAACAAAACACCCCCTCCTCCTAACATGCCACATGCAATGAGATCCCTGTCTTTCCTGAAAACATTGAAATGATTTGGAAACACTTCTGATGATAATATATCTGACTGTAGGTTGGTTTCAGTTAATGCAATTATTTGACTTTCAAGACACAAAATATTCCGAAAAATTGAATTTATTTTTGTCCTCAACCCTCTGACATTTTGGTAATAAACATTCAACTCATGCATAATCTTAATGAGAATAAATTAATTAAATAAATCCAGACAATACATCACACATAAATATAACATTTAAATGTCATATGTAAATAAACCCACATAACTTTTATTTTGAGGATTGAATTTCTTGAAAACAAATATGCTATAATATTGCTAAAGTCGTTCCCATGCAAATTATTTTTACACAAACTATCAATAAATTTTTTATTACTATAAAACAATTCCGTTGAATAAATATTTATTGGCCTTTGCATTCCATAGTTGTAAAAGTGAATTGAACATAGTAGGCCTATTTTAAAGCATTTGAAATCACATGAAACAACCAACCTACAAAAAATACTTAAAGAATTACATACCAAAATAAAAATTAAATGAAGTCTGTTTTGTTCCATTGAATATTATTTACAGTTTTTGCAGGTCATCTTGACAAGAGATCTTGATAACCGGTGCCTTGTCCTTTTCCTTCCTGACGTAAATGCTGCAATTGGCCGTCCACACTTGGCTGTAGTTCTTCTCCTTGGCCGTCTCTCGTGTGATTTTCAGCAGCTCTCTGTTTCTTGGCGTCAAAGATTCGTTGACATATATGTTGCTCTCGCTTGCGTAGCCCAGGTCTGATGCTTTTAAATTCCGTCTAGCTTTGCGTTTGTGTAAGAAATTCTCTTTATCCAGCCTACTCACGAATTTGATTATGATGGGTCTGCAGCCTGACTTCGTGTTCCCCATCCTATGCACTGCATCTACTCGATTTATGGACCAATCCTCGAACCGTAGAGCCACAGCCAGACGACGTATAACATAATGAATGTTTTCATTCTCTTCTTCTGGTATACCATATACAATAAGGTTATTACGGTGTGAGTATTGTTCTAAAGTATTGAGTTCACTCTGTATTGAATTCATTTTAGCCCTTAAACTCACATTTTCATTAATTACACCCTGTAGACCAGTCTCGCATGCATTAATTTTTTCATCCTGCTTAGAAATTAAAGACTTTAAGTCAGAAATATTTGTATGACATAATTCCAACGAAGTGCCAATATCAACCTGTTCTTTCTTAATTATACTAATGTCACTTGCGTTTTGCTGAAGAATACCCATAATAGAATTAAGTTTTTCGTCCAGTGTTTGCAATGTAGGAGTCGCAGTAGATGTCGCCTGCTCCGGTGTATCACTCTCGTTCTTGGCCGCACCGCGCGTGTTGACCTTGGACCCGCCCGCCATGTTGCGTGTGACACTGCCTTATCACAGGCTCCGACAAATACGAACGATCCGGATTTTAGGGATAACGACGTTTCACACACTACTAACACGCACCAGTTAGTCACAACAACTATAGTCAACCGTATAACAACTCTTGGCGCGAAACACCAACTTTATCCCTACAAAAAAGTTATATTTTCACGGAGCCGAAACGGACACGTGTCTACGTCCAGTTCATCCCCACTCCCAACATCATCGCTTTGCATGGTCAGTGATCTTTAATTACTAAACAATAGACAATTAATTGGTATGAATGGAAATAAAGATCGAACCACAAAATATTTCAAACCGAGGGTCAACCATTTTCAAGGCTACCAGTCTACCGCTAGTCTACCGGTTAGCGTCTTGGATTCAGATTGGTTTAAGATTTCACGGGTTTGATTCCCGGGGTGTCCACAACAATGTGGTGGGTTTGAAATACTCTCCATTAAAAGCGTTTAGTGTACATTGTACAATTTATTTAACAAATGCCTCTGGCGTAGACACAAGAAAAGTACTAGTTTGTTTTCTGACGGGAATACGAATACTGTTTTCCACACAGCATCATGGGCTCTATCCATGTTCTCTGGCGACCACGCTGATCTTGGACGGTTTTAAACTTAATACAATTTGATCAAAATATAATAACCCACTGCATAATTGTTCCAGGATACCGAACTACTAAATGTTGACATAATGGAAAGAAGGCACGAAACTGAAGCTGAGTAGCAATGATTGAATCACCAATATTTGAAATACGTCTTGATAACAAACTAGCATTGTTAAGGTGACCACTACTCCATGACTACTAAAATGGCATAAAATTTGCGATCCAACGAGCTTAAACCCACCTTTCTCAGACGTCCTGTCGCTGAGTGGTGCGTGAAAGAAAATAGATCGGTTTTTTTGCCGCACCCTGTACTTTGACAGATAATCCTCATTTATGTCCGTAAGAAGAAAAGTTTCTCTAGCTGCATTAGTTTATAGAATTATCAATTTTCCGTTTATAGTAGGGTTTTTATTGTAACATATTTATTTTATATCCCAAACGATCGTATTAGGTCTTTTTTACAGGTGTATAGTTCAATATAATTTTCCTCTGTTTAAACAGCTCAGATTAATAAATATTTTTCTCTCCGATTTTTATGATTCAATGACAAATTAAATTTGTTTTTATGTAGCAATCTTTTTGTTTGAATTAGACACATCGGATAGGTTTAGTTTTTCTTTTTAGTAAAATTAGTAGTTGTAAAAAATCGATGTTGCCACATTTCCAGCGTGGCCACAACATGGTGAACGCATGTCTCCTTATTAATTTCTAAACTATTTCGACGCTTGACGATTTAAGTAACTTTTGAAAAGTAACTAACAGATTCAGTTTTTGTTTATATCTTATATTTTTCTTAACTCGTAACATTTTCATTGGTGATTTATTGCTTTAAAGTTCTTAAAATGTTACAAAGTAGAGTTTTGACTGGCTCATACAAAGGTATGAACGGCAAACATGATGGTATATCCCAATTGTTTGAAGTAACCGATGCATACACAACCTCGCTGCCGCAGTAAGCTCCGTTGTTTTATTTAAAAAACATCATATTTTAACAGTCAGGAGCATTTTCCACTGTTCAGTAGTATTTTAGTAAAAATGTATATTTAATTCCTCCCCCAAATTTCATTATGTAGGCCTATATTTAGTCTCTTTATTTTGTAAAACTTTAAATAATGGCTTTCTCTTGATTCAAAAGTTTGTGACCAAAAGTAAGATGTTTATATGATCAACTACTGAACCAATATTCATGATTTATAAGTCAAATTTAAAGGAATTATGGGTAAATTTGCAGATTTCCCTTCAAATACATGATATTCGTATTAACGGTGAAAAGACATATAGCCCTTTAAAGTTTCAAGCAAATGCAATTGTTATGGAAGCATAAAACAGAAACAAAATTGGAAGTTTTGCAATAATTTGCTGTGAAAAGTTTTTCATTGTTATGATAACCTCACTTTTCATATCAATTTTTGCTGTAGCAGAGCACGGTTTTGTATATATTGATTAAATGAAGATAAATCAAACTATTATGAAAATCCTAAACTTATTATTTTAACAACAGAGTATTAATATTTTTAACTGATGAAGAAAAAAATAACACTAGAAGTGTCTTTGAGTTTGTTTTGCCGTAAGAAAAGAACATTTTCAATATTATAGATTTTATCATTTGATAATTCTTATTGGACCAAATAATAGTACTAATAGTAATGAAACCTATTATTTCATTAATGTTGCGTCAAAGAAATATATTTATAAGAACCAAATAAATATTTTTCATGATCACAAATTAAAATAAACACTACAAATATAATTACTTAATTCAAAACAAACCTTTAACTGAAAATAAAATTAACTGTTTGAGTACCATTGTTTCCTGTGTTTTGTAGTCTAAATCTCACATTGCTTTTCTCTCTTTCTTTCTCTCTATTATGGATACACTGCCTCAAAACTTGTTAGATAACATTTTGTTGGTTTGTGTCTTGTGTGTTATATAAAATATGTTGGCTTGACACAAAAGTCCTTTTCAAGAATCAAAGCATAGTATAACCGGAAGAAAGATATGTTGCCTACATTTACTATACCAAAAACACCTATTCAATTATGTTGGATTTAATTACCATAATTTTTTTAATATTTCTTAGTTCAGAGGAGAGAGAGGTTTTTTTATCATACGGTAAATTAATAGAGTAAACGCTAAACGTTATTCAAATAGTAGTAAATTCACTGCTTGAAGCTACTAAACTTGGCTGAAAATTTATGAATGGCAAGTATTATTTCTTATTTTGACATATTAACCATACTTCTTACTCATAAAGTTGCCAATTTTAAATAGCGTTTACTAATGTTCTAAAAATTCTCCATCACGACAGATGATGCACACACACGTATCAAAGTGGACCTCATGCATATTGTATGTCACACAGTAGGCATCAATCAACTGTAAACCCTTAAGGGAGACCGGAAAAGTTATGTACTTGTTGATAAAAACTGAACAGAGTAGTTTGATAAATTATACAAAGAGTGGCCCATAAAAATGGCACCCATCTAAAAATATTTTCAGGGTTTTAATGGCTAACACTCCACAATAATGTTCAGAAATGGTTGGAGACATGCTAAAATAATAGAATGCGTCATAAAAGTAGTGAAAAACAATGAAAACATTTACTTAGATATAGGCGTTGTACGGGTACTAAATAACAATTACCGTAAACTAATGAGTACCTTTTTTGGACCACCCATTATATAATAATACATGAAAAAGTCTTTACACATAGTTTGATTTTTTCCATTGGGTTGGCGACACTGTTGCAGATTTAAAAGAAACACACAAATTGCGTGTATTTTTAACGGTGGCGACGTCCTGTAATCCAGCTACTTGGAGGTCACAAATTGTGGATAGTTATGAGCGATGGCTTGTGGATGCGATATTCCCTGGTGGGGATTAACGTCCGCACTAGTGAATACTAGTTCATCCATAAGTACCATCCTCATAATTAGACCAATTCGTATATGGGAGGTTGAAATTGTGGTTCGGATCCCACGGTAAACTGTAGTACCCTAGATACCATTGGCTGTTGGGCTTTTGAATTAACAGTCCTGTCTAAGGAGAATGTCGGCCTTAGTCAGTAACAAGACTACAAGATCGCGCCTCATTCATCCTACACTCATCCCTAATTCATACTTGGCTTTAAACTACCTATTGAGTTAGGTCGCCATTTCAATAAAGGTATTAAAGGTATTAAGACAGTATGTTACAAAAGTCTGACAGCTTTATAATTTCTGAACCAATTTAGTCTAAAAGTACTGTTTCGAACATGTAAAGGATTTGTATCCGTCTTTGGAATCGGTCTATAGGGGGTAAGAATAAAATCTTAAATTTTAAGTTTAAGTCAATATGTACATATAATTAAACGTTTCCATTGATAGAGAACAATGACTTAAACCTGATTTTAAAAGGATGACGGAGACAAAAATGGCAGGTGATATAACTAACTTAACATCAAAATCACCTTGCCAAGAAAAAAAAAAATGCTCTCGATACTCCCGGTTTTTTAGGTCAGGTTAGAGTCAAATTGTTCCAAATCCAAATCCATTTTAAATTATGTATCATATGACAAAGACCGATAAAGTTTCTCTCAAGACTAAATTTATCTTGATGTACATATCGTCATATGCCTACAATTGACATTGTCTTCTTAATCCCTATATGGGCCGACTACTCGAGAGGTACAAATCTTATTCAAGTCATAATAGGTAGATCTTGAAGACTTATACAATATACACATGTACAAGGTTTCATCACTTACACTTAGTTCGTTCAAAAATTACCAAGCCGTTACAGAATTGATTGAACACACTGTATAATATATTTTTCAGTCTTATTTCATAGTAACGCATGTTTTACAAACAAAAATATGAAAGCGAAAACAGTACAACAATTTACAGTGCGGCTGTATATTCCTATTAAATTTTCTTATTATCATTGTGTGTTAAATTAACATTTATGATATACAGGGTGTTCAGCTTCAACCTTTACAAACTTTTCCATGTCGTTCAGCAAGAAAAAATTAACAAAAAGTTCATATAATTTAAACATATGTCCTGAAATACTTCGTTAAGCCGCTAGCCGCCATTTTTTTTTACACTTAATAATTTATATTTCCGTAACGCAACCCGTTACGGAAATATAAATTTTATTAAAATATAATTTTATTGATTTCATTATTTGCATGTTTCTTTAAGACACCAAAACTCATTTCCTGGAAAAAATATTTCAAATATTTGCATTTTCAAAATGGAGGTCATTTGAAATTTTACTGTGTTACTGTGAGAGTTATGCATAGAAACATTAATTTTATATCTATATATTTAAAACACAAAGTTAAAAAGCCTTTGGACACTTCGTCTGTGACTTCTACTGGACCGATTTACATGCGGGTTGTACCAAAATAAACGTTTTCGGTTCTATATTAGCAGGTTTTATTTGTATTTAAAAATATTTACGTTAAATCTGTCAAAAATGAAAAATAAACTTTTCTTATGGAGATTTAACATGGGGGAAAAAGCCAACATTTTAAATCCTTTGGACAGTTCGTCTGAGACTTCTACTGGACCGATTTACATGCGGGTTGTACCAAAATAAACGTTTTCGGTTCTATATTAGCAGGTTTTATTCGTATTTCAAAAATATTTACGTTAAATCGGTCAAAAATGAAAAATAAACTTTTCTTATGGAGATTTAACATGGGGATAAAAGCCAACATTTCCAATCCTTTGGACAGTTCGTCTGAGACTTCCACTGGACCAATTTACACGCAGTTTGTACCAAATAAAACGTAAACCTTTGTATATTAGCAGATTTTGTTTACTTTAACGTTATCTTACTTCCTTAAATTAAAAATATCGACATTTTCAAACCTTTACAATTTATTTATTTTACACGCTTTCAATCAGCTGATTGTAAACACACGAGGTATTTAGTCTAAATACAGTGGATGAGCAAAAGCTCATGAAGGATTTGGTTTATTATGGCCAGTACATAAAAACGTTTACAATTATTATGATGTATTGTCATTTATGAAAAGAAAGTTGCTTAATCATATAATTAACGTTATCTTACTCCCTTAAATTAAAAATGTAGACATTTTCGAAAATTAACAATTTATTTATTTTACACGATTTGAATCAGCTGATTGTAAACACACGAGGTATTTTGTCTAAATACAGAGTGGGTGCACAAAAGTTCATGAAGAATTTGGTTTATTATGGTCAGTACCTAAATACGTTTACAATTATTATGATGTATTATCCTTTAAATGGAATGAAAGTTGCTTAATTATGTAAAATAGCTGATTGCTTTAAAATTAAGACTAAATTGTAAAGGTTTAGTTTAAATAAATTGCTCACATTTGTATTAAAAGAAACGGGTGTATCGTAAATTCTGTGCAATAAATTTGTCGTTTGCAACATTGTATTGCTTTACAATTTACACCACTTAACGACAGTATTTGTGGCGCAGTCGGTAGCATATCTTACTCCAAATCAGACGGCCCGGGTTCCAGACCGATTTTCACAATTTTTGTAATGTGTCCAATAAAGGCGTCTCTAATAAATGTTTTACTGATTGTACCGATATTTATTTTAAGCAAAATAGATACATTAAAATATTTATAGGCCTGTTCAAACTCTCAAAAAACTTATTTATTAAACTAACAAGTTTACAAATTGATAGTTTAGGCTTGCTTATTTGTTTATGTTTTTAACTAATATAACGCTTTTATTAGGCTACTAAGGTTTAGGCCTAAGTAAACAATCGACTTTTTATGTTTATAAAATACTAAAGAGTGTCTGTGTTACATAGTAAGGGTGCAGCATTACTGTTTTTAAGTAAAATGCCTATAGGCCTACTTTGGCAGACACTCCAACTAAAATTATGTAATTTTCTGTGAAATAAATTTTAATTCTTTAAATTGGGATAGTTATTGAAACTTGCACACTACAGCATAAATATTGCGATATGAAAGTGGTTGTAAATGGTTTCTCTACGTTCTATCCTACCCTAATACACCAATATTTGTTAAAGCCAACCATCATAAGTTACAACACTCTAGGCCTTTCCTAATTCTTGAAAAAAAAAAAAAAAAACTGCTGAGAACAATTTATCCAATAGGCATACAAGTGGTCTACTTTGGTACAAGTGGTCAAGTTGGTCTACTTATTTATGATGTTGTTAAAGCTAATAGAACGGTTTCCTTAGGCTAATTAGGTTTGTGCCTACCTAAACAATCAAATTGACATGTTTATAAAATACTAAAGAGTAGGACCTATAAGTACAAGCGAGGATGCAACATTATTGGTTTTAAGGAATAGGCCTACTTTTCCGACGCTCCAACTAAAATCGTAGTATTTTCTGTAAAATATATTATTGTTCTTCGTATGGCAGTTCAAAGAACACATTTTATAGACTACCTTACATGTTTGTACTATTATAGCGTTTCATTTACCACTAATGGAGCTATACCCGTCGAGTATCGACGGGCAACAACTAGTTATAATTAATGCTAAATTAAGTTATTTTAATAGAAAAATTGCTACTACTCTGTTATTTGTTGTCAGATCTCTTCAAATGTGGCATCATTGTTTAGATTTAATTTGAAAATTTTTTTAGTATGTTGTAAAGATTGGTCAAATTTACCGTTTTTGAGTTATTTTAGATTTAAATTTTTTGAATGGCCGCCATTAAAAAAACGCAAATCTAAATATTTTTTTTCTAAAAAGAAATATGCCAAATATGAACTTAAAACAACTACCAGTTACGGAAATATAAAGTATTAAGTGTAAAAAAGAAGCATTTTAGAACATATAGTTGATATGAGCTTTTTAGTTTATTTTGGCTTGATGAACAACTTGGAAATTTTTTTACTACAAGTAGAAAGTAGATTCAAACCAACGACATCACTAACATGATTACGAAGTCCACGTTAGCCCCTAATAACACCACGCCATACGAAAATAAAATTATTTGAACACGTCATTTTCTTTTCACTTAAATGAAATTAAGTAAACAAGTAATCTCACTTATAGTTTTATCAAGTAAACATTATAAGTATTTACATAAAAAGTGTAATTTTTTTTACAAGCGTGAACATGTACATGATAACAAATGCTTAAGTTTCCAATTATAACAACTCTTTACTTAAGTAATAACAAATAGCTTTGTGGGGTTAAGTGTTTTGAGTCAGGAAGGATAATAATTTGAAAGAAAACTAAATTTATAAGATTTAGGTACTTGAGGCGACATTGAGATTGAGTTACTAGAAACATTTTCTGTGGTTTCCAGCAAATCAGAAACTTCTTATCTTGTTAAGATGTTTTAAAATGGTTACTTAAATGTATGGTATACATTTTCTTTTTTGCGTAGCAAATGAGCTTACCTAAAGGGCAATATAGTTTTCGGTTTTGCACTGCAATTTGAGTACCGTTGCGTGGCATGTTTAAGCCAGCAAGTCAATAATGTAATTGTAAGTAGATAAAATAATACGTTTTTATTAAATTCATCTGCAAATTTATTAAACATCCCATTAGTAGTTGTAGTTGTGTTTCCAATTTTATCATAATTTCATTCCATTCATCTGAATAAAATAGGTTTGCCTTCAATTGTGTTTAACTTATTTATTATGTATTAAGGTATTATGACTATATTGATGAAAGAAATACCATTATAATCAAAATTTTCATAATTTACAACATATCAAATATAGTAAAATTGTATTCCTATTAATAATATCTGACAGAACGGTAACAAACCGATAAAATCTGACTATTTCCTGGGTTAACGTTCAAATTAGGCCTAATAAATGTATAAATTTTTATATTTTGTAAAACTTTTTGTAAAATTTTTATTAAATATTTTGTAAAAATATTTTATAAAAATGATACTTAAAACCACTTTACATTTGGTAAAGAATAATATTACAAGAAGTTATATATGGAAATAATTCAGAACTTTTCATGTTTATCTTTGTCTCAAGGGCAGCCCAGGACTGAACGCTGTTACGAAAAAGCTGCATGCAACGGTTAAACCCCTTATGAAATTTGCTAGGTTCATATCAAAGTAAAGATGTAACTAGGTTTACAATGCAGTTGTCTGCTTGCAATATTGAGCGAAGCGACCGTTTTTTAAAATCAATAATAGCAAATATTTTATAGGTAATTCAAGTGAGCTCGTTCGCTACGCTCACTCCCTTTTTGGGTCAGCTCGTTCTCTACGCCCACTCGCCGTCAGGGTTTAGCTCGTTCGCTACGCTCACTCGCCTTTTCTGTCAGCTTGGTCGCTACGCTCACTCGCCGTCAATTTAGTTTGTTCGTTGCGCTCACTCATCGCCAGATTTAGGTAGTTCGCTGCTCTTACTCGCCACAAATCTGTAATACTCTAATAATTTTTGGGTACGCAGATTTGCTGCGACGGGGTATTATATGTTTAAAAGATATTATAATGGTGCGTCGTCCACCTCCTCTCCGTAAACGTGGCATTTCATTCACGTACTAAAATAAACAAACCACTAAAATATACGAAACAACAATTTCACATAAAACTACTGTATTCAGAAACAGCTGATAGCAACAGTCTGCAGTTAAATTTGATCCTTATAACAGCTGTATAATCAACACACTGTTAACAAACCAAATAAAATATTTCTCCTATTAAAATAACATGGTAACTTTAAAGGGCCGTAGGGCAGAACCCTTATGCCCGATTTGGACCATTTCAGATTTATACCTTCCCATAGATGGTTACTATGACCAAACAAAATTTCGTGAGGATCACTCCAGCCGTTTAGGAGGAGTACTTGTAAATAAAAAGCCAGAGTGTAGTATAGGAGCTTCGCTCGCTTCGCTCGCTCCGCTCAATTAACTTGGGTAAGATCGAAATGACTAGTGACTAATCCTCAAAATAACCGATGGTGAGTGCAGATCGAGAGAGATGATGTATGCGTTGAGGGACCCTTACCCGGCATTGATCCAATGCACAGCCAAAACAAGTGGGAGTTCTACGAATATCGTAGGCTGCATATTATCTGGAAACTTTATTTTTTACAAAAAATAAGAAAACATAAAATGTAATGATATATTAAGAGTGCCCTGAGTGTTTCCTAGGTGTGATTTCAATTAGGTTAAGAGTGTCCTCGCTTTTATTGATGAGTACTAAATCGGTTAAATCCGAAGCGAGATGAAGTTTTTAACCAGAGCTATATTACGGTATCACTGCTTCCGTCGTAAAGTTTTGGTAAGAGGCATATTTTGTGAAAAGTAAATGAATAGTGAAAAACTACGAATTTCGTTGGCGATATAGCAATTTTCTTCACGAGCCAACCAATCAGGTAAAGGGCATGCTATAATTATCTGTAGTTAAACCACTCCTCTGCAACTTATTTTAGTGTTTCATCCGATTAAAAACTTATCTCGTTAAGTTTAAAATTAAATTTTCAACAGATTCCTGTAAATTACTATTTAAGATTAAAATGATCGTTGTCAAGAAATTTAGAACTTAGGGGCCGTCCATAAATTACGTGTGAAAATAGCGAGGGTGGGGGCTCCAGATTGAAAATGATGATAGGCTGATGTGCACAGGGGGGGGGGGGTCGGCTTTGATATGACGTCATTTTTTTAAATGATGTTTTATATCAAATTTTGACTTTAAAACAATGATAAATTCGTACACAATTCAACTACTATAAAATAATTATCCAAAAAATACATTAGACTATTGTTTAGGCGTTGCTTATAGTTTATTTTTCCGTTGAGAAAGTTATTTTGGCTTTATTTCTGGAGGTAAATTCAGATTTGATTGGTCAATGTTTTTAGTTTATCAGGTACCGTTCGTTGTCAGACCAAGGTAAATAGAAAGAGGGCGGGCGAGAGTTATTTCAACAAACAACTGCAAAAAAGGGGTTCAAAAGTTAATTGTTAGTCTTAATAAATCAATAAAAAATAGAACTTAAGTAGCTTTGATTAAAAAAGAATTATTTTTACTTAAAGAAAAGACTTATTAAAAATGACGTCATTTTTTTGAGGGTGGGGATTATCAGACAAACTATGATTGTAGGGTGGTTTTAGGGGGGGGGGTGGGGGTGCAAAATGGCCAAAAAGCGTTTTCCAACATTTTTCAAACAAGGCATTCTTAAATAGATATTCATAAAAATAACAAAAAGTACAAACATAAGAAGACCATTAAGCAACACCCCGTATAACCTTCACATGAAACGCACTTGCAACAATTTTAATACACGTCTCAATTCAGCAGTGTCGTAGTGTGTGTGGTTCGCTAAACAAAAGGTATGATATTGTTAGTGTTGTATAAGAAGTAGACCAACGTCTGTCGGTTGGTAAACAACAAAGTTTTAATTGCCTGTCCCTCCGCCATGTCTTGAATTCTCTCGTGAACTGATCCAACTGATTATGTCAGAAGAAATAAACTGTTTAACTTTTTAAAGATTTATAATAAAAGAATTGATATTTTACTCTTAATAAGCCTCACAAACAATGCAGACTGCAAACGTTTTTGAGTAACAGTGAGAATTTGAATCAGAGAGATTATAGGTAGTCTTACATTGGTTCCGAGGATACAAGCTTTTCCGTTATATTACATTTTTTTCAAGGAAATTGACCCATTTTGAAATGGTTGAAGATAGAAAAGTTCTATATCCTCAAAATCTTTATTTTTTACTATATCTTAAAAATCTTGTGTATCATGGCATATGACATTTCACATGACATTTGAAATTACAGATTTTCAAACCTGTGACCCATAGTTTTTGGAATAGTAGGCATTTATAAAAATTTTTATATTATCTTTACGAGGTTGTTTGGAGTAAATTTGGTTGGAAATGATTTTTTAATGGTTTTGGGGCATAGCGTTCGTGTATTATCCATTTAGGTTACCTTACGAGATTCAACCTGCGTAGAACCGTTGGTGATCAACAAAATATTTTATTATTTTAAATGTCTTGTAGTTACATGTAACGAGTTCTCTACCTGGTGTACTAACATAATATTTCGTCACCAGGCTTTAATGGCTTCCACCTCACTTGAAGATATTATTCATCCCACAATAATAATTTTAAAACGTGCTTAAAGAACATGTTTTTAAGTTTTATGATTAGCTTTTCAGTTCTCATTCTTGCCGTTTTCTCTTATATTGTTTACAGCATTTTAGAAATGATTTCACTTAAGTCAAGAAAAATAAACATGTTGTGATTTCATTATGATTCAAGTTTATTTTTAATATTCGTTTATCGTGAATGTCGGAGGCATTTTGGGAAGAATCCTTCAACTCACCAAAGACTTTTCACGGATTTAATTAAAATTTTCAGCAGAGAAACGTTGATGTTGCATTGTAATCAATGAAAATTGAGGTTATTTAAATATAAAAATCAAAATAACTAAATTATCTATTGTCAAATCCTTACAACATTGGTATCACTAGTTAGATAATGAAATACGGAAACTTTTTTGTGTCCTGAAAGCTTTTGAAATAATTACCGGTTTTAAGACACTTCAGTTAAAAAATTTTAAATGGTCACTATTTTGAAAATATGCATCGGGAAAAACTATTTTTTTTTTTTTTTTTTTTTTTTTTTTTTTTTTTTTTTTTTTTTTTGGAAAAAGGACATTAGTATTATGAAGGTCGATGTCATTTTTATCAGAAGTTCCTAGATCAATCTGTCACTGAAATAAAAATTATTAAGTGGAATAAAACTAAATTGCGGATATTGGGGTGGATATACATATTAGGACATACGTTCATATGAACTTTTTTTATTATTTTGACCCAATTAGCCATGTTATTAAGTTTGGTGACGGACTTTAAAAACACCCTATATATCTATGTACGAATAACGTAAAACTAATAATCGTTATACGCCCTTACGAATTTTTTATACATTTAATTCGGTATACATAATGTGCAGTCCTAATTCCAGCTTATTGAATATATAAATTTTAAATAGAACATACGTTCAATACATACAAATTGAAAGGATATATTGTTTATATAAAGGATACAAAATGTTTTATATATTGCGTTACTGTGGAGAGGAGGAGAAGAATCCGCGGTTAAAATGCTAATTTATAATTTTCCACTAAGCACTCTATATAAAAATTAATTATAGATTTGGCATGCTGAGAAGATTTTATCTGCTTTGATAATTTTTCAAATGCAAGTTAGGTTTGCATTTAAAGAGATAAACATTAAGTTGAAACTTTATCATTGTATAATCACAAACAAACTGACTCCTCTCTTAGAATGTTTTTTCAATGTGCAAATTATATTATTTCTAGTCTATTACACTTCGTTTAGGTGCTTTCATAATTATGAATTTTCAGAAACCTTATGTAAATTAGGTTTTGATGAAAATGAATTGAAAGTACCGTTGAAATAATAGGAATTATTAAAGTAATTTACTTCAGCACCTCAGAGTTGGTTGGGTTAGTTGCAGGCTCAAACGGAGGGTGGTAGTTTCGAGATGCTTCCGCTGTCTCGGTTTCGGCCACTCCTCCCGAAACTGTAAAGGGCCCGACAGGAGTGCCAACTGCTTCCAGTGTGGAAGCCAAGGCCACAAACGTAAGGAATGTTCCTCGAGCCCCTCCTGCTTCCTCTGCAAGGATTCAGGCTCCAGTGCCCTCGGTCACTTACCCGGGTCTGGTCAGTGCGGTGCCTTCAGAGCCGCACTTGAACAGACAAAAGGCAGCGGCCGGTAATTCGCATCCTCCAGGCCAACCTTCATAGATCCTGGGGAGCTGATAACCTTCTAGATCAGCTCGCCCGAGAACTTGGTGCTGACGCGCTCCTTATCAGTGAACAGTATCGGGACAGAGACCCAAACATTTGGATCTCGGACAGCCTCGGTACTGCTGCATTTTGGGCACGTAATACACGAGATGTTTTGGTGCGGAGTCACGGGCGCGGCCGAGGATTCGTCTGGGTTCGGTGTAGGGACGTGACTATCTTCAGTTGCTACCTCACACCCAACGAGGCCGTCCAGGACTTCCGCGACAAGATAGATAGCCTAGAGGAGTGCGTTCTTGGCACCACCGGGCATGTCGTCGTTGGTGGCGATTTCAACGCCAGGGCCGTCGAGTGGGGAATGCCCTCTACCAGCTCCCGGGGGAAATACATCCTGGATTTCATCGCCAGGGCCGGTCTTGTCGTCCTCAACCAGGGCGACACACCTACTTTTCGGCGCCCCGGGCAGAGAGGCACGATCCCCGACGTCACCTTTGCGTCTGAGTCGCTCCTTCCGAGGATCTCAGGCTGGAGGGTTGTGGAGGACTACACGGGTAGCGACCACCAATACATCGTTTTTGACCTGCATGATCAGGCAAATCGTCGAGTTTCCGCATTTCGGGAAGGGCCACGCCGGTGGAACACCAACAAACTGGACGTGGTCAAGTTCACCGAAGTCATCTCTCGGGGAGCACAGGGGAATCCTGGTGAGGCTGGGGCCGAGGCACTAGTAACATCCACGATGGAACTGATCGTCTCGGCCTGCGACCAGTCTATGCCGCGAAGGAAACCCCGACGCGACAAACAACCCGTTTACTGGTGGACTGAAGAGATTGCGGAACTCAGAAGAACATGTTTAAGAACTAGACGAGCCGCCACAAGAGCGAGAATTCCCGCAGACAGAGTTCGTAAGTCGGAGGCCTATAAAGCTGCGAGAAAATCTCTCCGCCAGGCGATAAACAGGAGCAAGGCGAATAGCTGGAGGAGACTTCGTGACGACGTTGACTCCGACCCGTGGGGCCTGGGTTACAAACTTGTAACACAGAAACTCGGCGCCCGCTCTCCACCTTCCATCATGGAGGGCGCCACCATGGGGAGGATCGTCGCTGCGTTGTTTCCTGAACATCCACAGCGACCGCTGGTTGACTTCGGACGGGTAGAGGACGTTCCACTCTTCACTTTCGAGGAGCTGGAAACCTCCGTTCTCTCCCTGAAGAGCAACAAGGCTCCTGGCCCGGACGGGATTCCCAGTGAGGCTTTAAAGAAAGTATTTTCAATTAACGCTGACTTGTTGTTGAGAATGTACAATGCCTGTTTGGTAGAAGGGGTGTTTCCGGCTCCCTGGAAAACAGCCAGGCTTGTACTGATCAGCAAGGGCAAAGGTGATCCCGAACTGCCGTCGTCCCACAGGCCTCTCTGCATGTTGGACACGGCTGGGAAGCTGTTCGAGAAGCTGATCCGTTCCCGCCTGACTTCTGCCGTGGAAGCTGCCGGGGACTTATGCCCCCGTCAGTACGGCTTCAGAAAGGGACGGTCAACGATCGACGCTGTCACCGAAGTTCAGAGAGCTGTGAAGAGAGCCGAGAGCCACAACCATTTCTCCCGCCGAGTAGTGCTTCTTGTTACGCTTGATGTCAAGAATGCCTTCAACTCGGCGAGGTGGGTCGATATGTTGGATGCGCTTCGCAACACCTTTCGTATTCCTGCATATCTGTTGCGGCTCATCGAGGATTATCTACGCTCTCGAAGCCTGATCTATGACACAAGGGACGGAACGCGGACGATGGAAGTCACTTCTGGTGCCGCACAAGGTTCAATACTCGGCCCGGATCTCTGGAACGTTGCCTATGACAGCCTCCTGAGGTCCGAGATGCCTGAGGAAACCACTTTGGTTGGGTACGCCGATGACGTCGCAGCTCTCATTGCTGCACGCAACGTTGAGCTGGCCCAACTAAAGTTGAACCGAGTTATGCGGGTTGTCAACAACTGGATGTCCGATCACGGTCTCTCGCTTGCTCTTAGTAAGACGGAGATCGTGATTCTCACGAAGAAGAGGATCGACACCGTCGTCCCGTTTAGAGTGGGAAGGGAGGTGGTCACATCAACTCGTGCCGCCAAATACCTTGGGGTTATGGTGGACACCAAGTTAAGCTGGAGGGATCAGATCTTCCGTACGGCGGACAAGGCCGCTAAGGTAGTTACTCACCTTAGTAGGCTGATGGCCAATGTCGGGGGTCCCCGATCCAGCAGAAGACGTCTGTTGATGTCCGCGGTCCAGTCCGTGCTCCTTTACGGGGCAGAGGTGTGGGCAGGCGCTCTAGATAAGGAGTGCTACAGGCTGCGACTCGCCCGGGTTCAGCGTCAAGCCGCGCTCAGGGTGTGTTCCGCCTACCGGACAGTGTCCGAGCCTGCCGTCCTGGTGGTCGCCGGAGTCATCCCTGTCAAGCTCTTGGCAGGGGAGAGGAAAGCGATTTATCAGAGACAAGGCGAGATCGGCAAGGACACGGCAAGAACAGAAGAGCGCTCCCGAACCTTCCAGCAGTGGCAACACAGCTGGGAGCACGACACCCGAGGACGATGGACTGCGCGACTTATCAAGCAGGTCCAACCATGGGTGGAACGGCGGCATGGGGAGGTGGACTACTACCTGACCCAATTTTTGACAGGTCACGGCTATTTTCGGTCGTACCTGAACCGGATGGGAAAGACCGGTTCACCGGACTGCATTTATTGCCCGGGTGTTCCCGACGATGCGGAACACACATTCTTCCGATGTCCCCGTTGGGAAGGGCCCCGCCTGGAGGCCACACAAATATTTGGTGCATTTTCGGTGGACTCGGTCTGCCAAAAGATTTTGGAGGATGAGGGCAACTGGGATTGTTTGTCACAGTTCGTCCGGGGCATCCTCCTGGAAAAGAAAACCGATCTGGACCGCGAAGTGGCCCAGATCCCTTGATAGAGCGGCTGGATAAGGAGCGAGCCCGACGGGCGTAAGCCAAATTTAGGCCTAGCCTGACGTAATGTGATAAACAATTCCAGGTTAGATTCCTAAAAGAGTAGAGGAGGTTTTTTAGTGGGTAAACCCGTTTTTTAGGGGAGCCCCACACTACAGGCTGGCCACCTGTGTGCGTAATGCATTTTTCCGCCTCTCCCTCAAAAAAAAAAAAAAAAAAAAAAAAAAAAAAGTAATTTGCCGTTGCACGTCATGGCTTCGCCCTTAATTGAATTTATTTTACATGTAATAAAATCTCAAAGAGCAACTAAATCTTCATTCTTAAGAATTATTATATTAAAACATTGAAGAAGTGTAAGTAGGGCATTGAATTTTGCATAACCTTTTCTTAGTAAGCACATATGAGCAAAGAGGAACGACAATGTCAAATTTCAACCACATAGGTCCGTCCCACAATAATTTTGAAGCCCTAAAGTAGTAGTAGTAGTAGAGGGGCCCTAACGAACTTCAAAAATATTTGCAAAACCATTTATTTCATAGGGTACATATAAGTAAAGAGGAACATTCGCGTCAAATTTTAACCCCATAGGCAATATAGTAATTTTGAAGTCCAGTGGGGCGGAGCCATAAAGGACTTTAAAACCTATATTTTGTCATACCGTTTCTCAGTGCATAGTTATAAGGAAAGAGGAACGTCTATGCCAAATTTCGACAACGTATTCCCTAGAGTAATTTTTAAGTCCTGTGGGGCGGAGCCCTAAAGGACATAAAACCATATTTGTATAACCGTTTCTTAGTGAATACATATGAGTAAAGAGGATCGTCCACGTCAAATTTCAATTCCGTATGCACAATGCACAAGAGTAATTTTGAAGTCCAGTGGGGCAGAGCCCTAAAGGACTTCAAAACCTATATTTTGTAAAACCGTTCCTTGGTGAGTACCTTTGAGTAAAGAAAAACATCAATGTCAAATGTCAACCCTCATGCCCTAGAGTAGTTTTCAAGTCCAGTGGGGCGGAGCCCTAAAGACTTCAAAAACTATATTTGCAAAACCGTTTCTTAGCGAGTACCTATAAGCAAAGAGGAGCGTCCATGCCACATTTCATACCAGTATGCCTTAGAGTAATTTAGTAGTCCTAGAAGAACGTTTTCTAGTGAACACCTATGGGCAGAGTGGATATTTCATTTCAAATGTTCCAAATAATTCTCCTAGATCATCAGTTTTTTCAGTATAGTTTTTTTCCTGGATTCATATTAAACATTGGACATAAGAATAACATTAGAGAGAAATTTTGAAGTTCTGTGTGGCGGAGCG
Source organism: Neoaliturus tenellus (assembly GCA_030545055.2). NCBI lineage: Eukaryota > Metazoa > Arthropoda > Insecta > Hemiptera > Cicadellidae > Neoaliturus > Neoaliturus tenellus. The sequence goes on along the minus strand of CM061533.1, from coordinate 175,049,235 downwards.
CTTGTGGAATTTTTCAAAACCGTTTGTTAGTCCATGTCAAATTTCTAAATCGTAGGTCCTATAGTTTTCCATGCTGGTTGTTTCCTAAATTCATATTAAAAATTAGCCATAAGAATAAAATTAGATAGAAATCTTAAAGTCCTGTGTTGCGGAGCCCTGATGGAATTTCTCTAAACTGTTTCTTAGTAAGCATCTATGAACAAAGAAGAACGCCCATGCCAAATTTTAACATCGTTTGTCCCATAGTTTTTCAGATTCGTTGTCGCCTTGTTTTTTTTATAAAAAAAATGGTGATAAGGATAGTATTAGATAGAAATTTTTAGGTTCCTTCAATATATATATATATATATATATATATATATATATATATGAATGTTTGTTATTTGTGAAGAATAATTTTAAAAATTTTGAAGTTAACAAGAATACAAATCTGCGAAATAAATCTCACCTTGTAATTCCTCAACATAATACAAAAAACGTAATCTACAGTACCAAGGGATTAAATTATATAATAAGTTACCAAAAGATTTGAAAAATGAAGCGGATATTAGAACTTTTAAGAAGAAAATAAAATTAATATTGTTGGAAGAAGCATTACATGAAATTGAAGATTTATGGAAAAAATTGATTATATGAAAATATATCATGAAAAAATTAATATTATATAGGTTAAATTACTTTAAAATTATTTATAAAAAATCATGTATTTTGCAATGCAATTTATTAATGTGCAATAAATATTACTATTATTATTATTATTATTATTATTATTATTATTATTATTATTATTATTATTATTATTATTATTATTATTAATAGGCCTAGCCTGACGTAATGTGACAAACAATTCCAGGTTAGATTCCTAAAGAGTAGACGAGGTTTTTAGTGGGTAAACCCATTTTTAGGGGAGCCCCACACTACAGGCTGGCCACCTGTGTGCGTAATGCATTTTTCCGCCTCTCCCTAAAAAAAAATATTATTATTATTATTATTATTATTATTATTAATATCATATTAATAATATCATATTATATTATTGGATAAGCCAACCAGGGTAGAATATTACAATAATAATTTGGTATCTACATGTTTAGATCATGTTAATGTAAAGTTCCACAATCAAGTAGAACTACATAGGTCTTTTGTAATAGAAGAAAAAATTGCAGATCACTACTGGATAGGAATGATGTTGAAGTTTGAAAAAGGTGAAAACATTAATAAATATGTGGGTTCAAAAGAAATCATTAGCAATAGATTGGTTAATGAAGCTTTGATTAAGGAAAATTGGTGGCCAAGTTGGATTTAAGAGAACCAAATGAAATCTATAATGAACTGGTAAATAGGTTTTCAAGAATTTACAGTCAATGTAAAATAAAAGTAAAAACTAGTTCAAAACAGATTAAAAATCCATGGTTTAACGACGGTATACAAAAGCTGCTTGATAGAAAAAATAGGCTATGGGGTTTGCTTAAAAGGGATAAATATAACCTAGTCTTAAGAAATGAGTTTAAGAGAGCAAGAAATTACCTGTTGCATAAAATAAGAATAGAAAAAAGAAACTATTATTATAGAGAATTTTCATGTAATTTTAGAGACAGTAAAAAAACATGGAATACAGTAAACCAGTTTCTCAATAATAGAAAAAGACCAACTATCTTACAGACTGTAAAGGATAATTTTAAAGTTCAGCATGATGATGAGATAGTGAGTATTGCAGGTCAGTTTGAAAATAGTTTTAAAAATTCAATAGATTGTATAAAAGCAGAATTACAGGGTGTAAATTTTGATTTAAGTAATAGTTTTAATGATGGAATGTACAGTGTTGGGGAGAGATTAAGTATGAACTTCAAGACTAACAATGATTTTTTTTACTATTTAGCTGTGAGCAAACTAAATAGTCACTCTTCTGCTGGCCCTGACAACATTAGGCCACAGGACATTAAAAACAATGAGTTTAGACTTAAGCTAGTAATCATGCACTTGTTAAGGCGTATTTTTGAAACTGGAGTAATGCCCAGCCAAATGAAGGTCACTTACCTTAGGCCTATTTTTAAAAAAGGATGTAAACAGGATTGTGGTTGCTACAGGCCAGTGGGTTCAGTCTCAGCAATTACAAAAATTCTAGAGCATTATGTTTGCCTACAGTTACAATGTTATCTATTTGATAATAATATTATAAGTAAAGCACAGTTTGGATTTGTCCCAAATACTTCAACTGTTGACCTTTTAGAAATATTGGTAAATGATGTAAACCAAGCACTGAATGAGAATAAGTTTGTGATTGCTGTGGCAACTGATCTCACTAAGGCTTTTGATTTGGTGGAATATGATATAATGATTAATAAACTGTGTAAAATTGGCATTGGTGGGAAGTTGTTAGATTTTTTTAAGAGCTATTTTAGTGATAGGAAGATGCATGTAATATTAGGTGATGTTATTAGTGAGGGGTTTGCACAAAACTGTGGCTTGGTCCAGGGAAGTGTTCTCTCTCCTACTCTGTTCAATATATATGTAAATGATTTGGCTAGTTTACAATTTAAAAGTAAATTGTTACAATATGCAGATGACAACATCTTATATATAGTCCATAAGAATTTGGAAATAGGCTTAAGTCAAATGCAGAATGATTTAAATTTGGTTAGTAAATATTTTTTCAATAACTCAATTAAGTTGAACTCAGATAAAACTAAAGTAATTATTTTTAAAAATCCTAGAATTAATATTGAAAGAGGATTTAACTTAAGCCTATTCTGTCACACACAAAAATGTCTCTCTCAAGTCATACCATCAGGTAACTCTTGTAGATGTCAATCAATGGAAATTAGTAATACTATTAAGCATTTAGGAATTAATTTGGACTCAGACATGAAGTTTAACACACACATAACATCAATCTCAAATACTCTTAGAATTGTTCTTTACAAATGTTATAGGCTAACAAATTTTTTCCCAATTAATGTAAAAAGAATATTGTATTTTTCTCTAGTCCAAAGCATTGTTTATTATGGAATAACAGTTTATTATTTAGCCCCTGAATATGTTAAAAATCGCCTTGTAAATATCTTAAACAGAATTTTTAAAGTTTTATTTAACAACACACCCAGAGAACTGTTAGGAATTATGAGTTTTGATTCACTAGCTAAGTTTACAGACTTGTCTAGGAATTACTTCAAAGAAGAGTTTAGAAGGTTAAATGAAGTTGGTTATAATCTTAGGCAACGAAATTATACAGTTGTTAGACATAATAATTTTTATGGAAAGAATGTAAAGGAATTTAGGATACCCCATTTGTTAAACACAATCCCAGAAGATTTGAAAGCATTAGAAAACAACAATCAGATTAAAATTAAGTTAAAATCATATTTTATAAACAACACACATTGACAATAGCTTTTACAACATTATTATTGTAAAGAAATTAGTAAAAATAAGACAAAAACACTGTGACCTACCTTGTTGGTTAATGTGTTAGTGTAAGACATGATATTAGTAAACATTTTTGTACCAAAATATGACACTGGACACACACACACAACAAAAGGAATAAGGAAATAACTTTAATTAGATAAAAGAATTATTGTTGTAGAAATGTAAATTGAGATTTATTATATGTCAAAACAATGAACAAACACATTCATGTTCAGGAAGGTTATGCTGTAGTACGAATGGGAGAGGGAATAAAAAAGAGAAAGTTGCTTTAAGCTCCACGTTCATAGAGTACGTAAACTGGTTTAAATGAAATGAATGTACATATAATAAATCTGTATAACACATCTGACTGTATGATAATGTCAGATGGAAGAAAAATAATTACTATTGTGTCCATGGCTCATAATCTGTTAATGATTCTATGATTATATACGAATATTAAAATAATGTGCATGCCCAAAAAAAAAAAAAAAAAAAAAAAAAAAACAAATTTATGATCAAGACAATATTGCATTTGTAGAAAACATGTTACGTTTAATGTAAAATTGTATTGTAAAATTGACATGTAAACTTAATTTAGATTGTCTCTCAAATAGCTACCTATTAAGCTAGAGGGATAAATAAGCACTGCTGTGTAAAACAAATGCGCATGCGAGAAAATAAAGAATTTGAAGAATTTGAAGAATTATTATTATTATTATTATTATTATTATTATTATTATTATTATTATTATTATACAACCATCGTTTGTCACAGTTCGTCCGGGGCATCCTCCTGGAAAAGAAAACCGATCTGGACCGCGAAGTGGGCCAGATCCCTTGATCGAGCGGCTGGAAAAGGAGCGAGACCCACGGGCGTAAGCCAAATTTAGGCCTAGCCTGACGTAATGTGACAAACAATTCCAGGTTAGATTCCTAAAGGGTAGAGGAGGTTTTTTAGTGGGTAAACCCGTCTTTATGGGAGCCCCACACTACAGGCTGGCCACCTGCTTCAAGGCTGCTGGTGTCGCCGGATCGTCGGCCGTAACCGGAAAGGAGAAGGATGAGGTTAAGCTGGGTATGGGGGTGACTGAGCCGGTAACACCTCTAGCCGGGATGCAAGGAATTCCTCCCAGGAAGAGTCCTCTTCGTCCGGCATTCGAGATGCAAATGCCTCGGCAGCAGCAGGACGATGCCAACGAGGAGGAAGACTCATGTCTGAAGAAAATGAACGATCTTTTGAAGGAGATGGCCAAGGCTCTCCTTATTCAGAAGAACGTCAACAAGGCGATTAAGGACGGAATTCCAAAACTCGAGGATTTCCTTGGCGAAATTGAGGAATGCCGGAAGATCAGGCTGAAGGCAGTGAAGCAGGAGCGCGACGTTATGAACCGAGTTATGTCTGCTTCGCCTCAAGCTCATCTGGCTGAGTCCCAGACTCAAGCCAGAAAGCGAAAGAAGAGGCAGAGCGGTTCTTCGCCGGAAAGCCCTGAGCTTGTTGAGGTGGACTCAGTGCCGAGACCGGTTTTTGTCACTGCGGCATCGCAGACATCTCCTGTCCAGGCTACTCAATCCGCCCCGGGCGCTGTCGCGATTCCAGCGGCTACTCCTGCAGAGGTTCCTGCTCCGGCGGCTAATCCTGCCTTGGCAGCAAACTCTGCCTCAACACCTTTGGGGGGCTGGAAGACGCGCCTGTCTAAGAAAGAAAGGAGGAGGCAGAAGCAAGTGGAGGCAGCTTCGAAAAGTGCGTCGAGGGTGGAGCGGACGCAAGTCTCAAACCCGGTGGGGGAGGCCTCTGGCAAGTCTGTCAGAAAGCCTAAACAACCCAGGCCTAAGAAGCCCAGGACGGAGGCAATCTTGATCAAGCCCTTAGGGGGGCGATCTTTTGCTGATGTTCTGGGTCAGATTAGATCGCAGGCCAAACCGGAAGAGACCGACACCGTTATCAAGTCTATTCGGCGAACCCAGAACGGGGATGTCCTCCTCGAACTGGGGAAGTCGAGTGACAAGATCGGTTTTGCCGCTTCCCTCAAGACTGCACTTGGGGACAAAGGCTCCATCAAGGCCCTAGAACCGAAATGTTCGGTCGAGATTCGGGACCTTGATGCCCTCTCCACCGAAGATGAGGTGACCCGTGCGATCCAGGTGGCACTCCCGGAGATACCGGCTGATGGAGTGAGGGTATGGCTGACAAAGCCTAACCGAAGTCAACTCAGGATGGCTGTTGCTGAGATGGGCGAAAAGCACGCCAATAAGCTGCTTAGCCTTCAGCACCTCAGAGTCGGTTGGGTCAGTTGCAGGCTCAAACGGAGGGTGGTAGTTTCGAGATGCTTCCGCTGTCTCGGTTTCGGCCACTCCTCCCGAAACTGTAACGGGCCCGACAGGAGTGCCAACTGCTTCCAGTGTGGAGGCCAGGGCCACAAACGCAAGGAATGTTCCTCGAGCCCATCCTGCTTCCTCTGCAAGGATTCAGGCTCCAGTGCCCTCGGTCACTTACCCGGGTCTGGTCAGTGCGGTGCCTTCAGAGCCGCACTTGAACAGGCAAAAGGCAGCGGCCGGTAATTCGCATCCTCCAGGCCAATCTTCATAGATCCTGGGGAGCTGATAACCTTCTAGATCAGCTGGCCCGAGAACTTGGTGCTGACGCGCTCCTTATCAGCGAACAGTATCGGGACAGAGACCCAAACATTTGGATCTCCGACAGCCTCGGTACTGCTGCATTTTGGGCGCGTAATACACAGGATGTCTTGGTGCGGAGTCACGGGCGCGGCCGAGGATTCGTCTGGGTTCGGTGTAGGGACGTGACTATCTTCAGTTGCTACCTCACACCCAACGAGGCCGTCCAGGACTTTCGCGACAAGATAGATAGCCTAGAGGAGTGCGTTCTCGGCACCACCGGGCATGTCGTCGTTGGTGGCGATTTCAACGCCAGGGCCGTCGAGTGGGGAATGCCCTCTACCAGCTCCCGGGGGAAATACATCCTGGATTTCATCGCCAGGGCCGGTCTTGTCGTCCTCAACCAGGGCGACACACCTACTTTTCGGCGCCCCGGGCAGAGAGGCACGATCCCTGACGTCACCTTTGCGTCTGAGTCGCTCCTTCCGAGGATCTCTGGCTGGAGGGTTGTCGAGGACTACACGGGTAGCGACCACCAATACATCGTGTTTGACCTGCATGATCAGGCAAATCGTCGAGTTTCCGCATCTCGGGAAGGGCCACGCCGGTGGAACACCAACAAACTGGACGTGGTCAAGTTCACCGAAGTCATCTCTCGGGGAGCGCAGGGGAATCCTGGTGAGGCTGGAGCCGAGGCACTAGTAACATCCACGATGGAACTTATCGTCTCGGCCTGCGACCAGTCTATGCCGCGAAGGAAACCCCGACGCGACAAACAACCCGTTTACTGGTGGACTGAAGAGATTGCGGAACTCAGAAGAACATGTTTAAGAACTAGACGAGCCGCCACTAGAGCGAGAATTCCCGCAGACAGAGTTCGTAAGTCGGAGGCCTATAAAGCTGCGAGAAAATCTCTCCGCCAGGCGATCAACAGGAGCAAGGTGAATAGCTGGAGGAGACTTCGTGACGACGTTGATTCCGACCCGTGGGGCCTGGGTTACAAACTTGTAACACAGAAACTCGGCGCCCGCTCTCCACCTTCCATCATGGAGGGCGCCACCATGGGGAGGATCGTCGCTGCGTTGTTTCCTGAACATCCACAGCGACCGCCGGTTGACTTCGGACGGGTAGAGGACGTTCCACTTTTCACTTTCGACGAGCTGGAAACCTCCGTTCTCTCCCTGAAGAGCAACAAGGCTCCTGGCCCGGATGGGATTCCCAGTGAGGCTTTAAAGAAAGTATTTTTAATCAACGCTGACTTGTTGTTGAGAATGTACAATGCCTGTTTGGTAGAAGGGGTGTTTCCGGCTCCCTGGAAAACAGCCAGGCTTGTACTGATCAGCAAGGGCAAAGGTGATCCCGAGCTGCCGTCGTCCCACAGGCCTCTCTGCATGTTGGACACGGCTGGGAAGCTGTTCGAGAAGCTGATCCGTTCCCGCCTGACTTCTGCCGTGGAAGCTGCCGGGGACTTATGCCCCCGTCAGTACGGCTTCAGAAAGGGACGGTCAACGATCGACGCTGTCACCGAAGTTCAGAGAGCTGTGGAGAGAGCCGAGAGCCACAACCATTTCTCCCGCCGAGTAGTGCTTCTTGTTACGCTTGATGTCAAGAATGCCTTCAACTCGGCGAGGTGGGTCGATATGTTGGATGCGCTTCGCAACACCTTTCGTATTCCTGCATATCTGTTGCGGCTCGTCGAGGATTATCTACGCTCTCGAAGCCTGATTTATGACACGAGGGACGGAACGCGGACGATGGAAGTCACTTCTGGTGCCGCACAAGGTTCAATACTCGGCCCGGATCTCTGGAACGTTGCCTATGACAGCCTCCTGAGGTCCGAGATGCCTGAGGAAACCACTTTGGTTGGGTACGCCGATGACGTCGCAGCTCTCATTGCTGCACGCAACGTTGAGCTGGCCCAACTGAAGTTGAACCGAGTTATGCGGGTGGTCAACAACTGGATGTCCGATCACGGTCTCTCACTTGCTCTCAGTAAGACGGAGATCGTGATTCTTACGAAAAAGAGGATCGACACCGTCGTCCCGTTTCGAGTGGGAAGGGAGGTGGTCACATCAACTCGTGCCGCCAAATACCTCGGGGTTATGGTGGACACCAAGTTAAGCTGGAGGGATCAGATCTTCGGTACGGCGGACAAGGCCGCTAAAGTAGTGACTTACCTTAGTAGGCTGATGGCCAATGTCGGGGGTCCCCGATCCAGCAGAAGACGTCTGTTGATGTCCGCGGTCCAGTCCGTGCTTCTTTACGGGGCAGAGGTGTGGGCAGGCGCTCTAGATAAGGAGTGCTACAGGTTGCGACTCGCCCGGGTTCAGCGTCAAGCTGCGCTCCGGGTGTGTTCCGCCTACCGGACAGTGTCCGAGCCTGCCGTCCTGGTGGTCGCCGGAGTCATCCCTGTCAAGCTCTTGGCAGGGGAGAGGAAAGCGATTTATCAGAGACAAGGCGAGATCGGCAAGGACACGGCAAGAACAGAAGAGCGCTCCCGAACCTACCAGCAGTGGCAACACAGCTGGGAGCACGACACCCGAGGACGATGGACTGCGCGACTTATCAAGCAGGTCCAACCATGGGTGGAACGGCGGCATGGGGAGGTGGACTACTACCTGACCCAATTTTTGACAGGTCACGGCTATTTTCGGTCGTACCTGAACCGTATGGGAAAGACCGGTTCACCGGACTGCATTTATTGCCCGGGTGTTCCCGACGATGCGGAACACACATTCTTCCACTGTCCCCGTTGGGAAGGGCCCCGCCTGGAGGCCACACAAATCTTTGGTGCATTTTCGGTGGACTCGGTCTGCCAAAAGATTTTGGAGGATGAGGGCAACTGGGATTGTTTGTCACAGTTCGTCCGGGGCATCCTCCTGGAAAAGAAAACCGATCTGGACCGTGAAGTGGCCCAGATCCCTTGATCGAGTGGCTGGATAAGGAGCGAGCCCCACGGGCGTAAGCCAAATTTAGGCCTAGCCTGACGTAATGTGACAAACAATTCCAGGTTAGATTCCTAAAGAGTAGAGGAGGTTTTTTAGTGGGTAAACTCGTTTTTAGGGGAGCCTCACACTACAGGCTGGCCACCTGTGTGCGTAATGCATTTTTCCGCCTCTCCCTCAAAAAAAAAAAAAAAAAAAAAAAAAAAAAAATTATTATTATTATTATTATTATTATTATTATTATTATTATTATTATTATTATACAACCATCGTTTGTCACAGTTCGTCCGGGGCATCCTCCTGGAAAAGAAAACCGATCTGGACCGCGAAGTGGGCCAGATCCCTTGATCGAGCGGCTGGAAAAGGAGCGAGACCCACGGGCGTAAGCCAAATTTAGGCCTAGCCTGACGTAATGTGACAAACAATTCCAGGTTAGATTCCTAAAGGGTAGAGGAGGTTTTTTAGTGGGTAAACCCGTCTTTATGGGAGCCCCACACTACAGGCTGGCCACCTGTGTGCGTAATGCATTTTTCCGCCTCTCCCTCAAAAAAAAAAAAAAAAAAAAAAAAAAAAAAAAAAAAAAAAAATTATCGTTTTAGAAAAAGATTTTAGAAAAAAAGTCCTGGAGGTGGGGACCTAAAGGAATTTTGCAAAACCGTTTCTTAGTGAGCATATTTTAGCAAAGTGGAACATTTATGCAAAATTTCAAGTCTGTACACCCCATGGTTATGGAGATTCTCTGATAGTGGCTCTGAGTGAGTGGTATGCGAAACTATATAGTTGATTGAAAAAAGATTTCTGATTATGTTGGGATTGTTCAGATGGCATTGCTGGTTTGATAGGAATTAAATAATCCAGACAAGTTGTATTTACATTTATAAATTTATTGTATGGGTAATAAACTGCATGTTATTCTCTATTATTTAATAATAATTTGCTAAGGTTTTTTGGCAAAAAGATCCTTGAATTTCTTTTTTTATAAGTTTTTGATTTTGTATCAATATTATACGTCTACAATTGAGGCATAAAAAAATATAGTACTTTTTTGTACGGAGCTTTCGGAAACTGCAAAAACAAATTTTTCTTATGTTTAAACCCGACGTATTATACAGTGTCTAAAGAAAAAAATTATTTCACAGTCAAAACATGAGTAGAATGATACGGTTTCTTTGAAGCAACGTATAATTGATTGTATAGTTATCTGAGCTTGAAATACACGTTTCTCCCACCAGTTACAGAAATTCTACCATACAATCAGTGCGATTGTTAATGTGCAGTCAATCATGCGAGCGCTGATCACGAGATCAATGTCTTATCATGATCCTTTGATCTTCCACGGCAACGTGATGCCATTGTGGTTGTTGCTAGCACTTCTATTTCACGGTGTTTCAATATCAGGTCCTTAGAGGTTACGAGAGTTTTGAAAGTTTGATAACTTGGTAATTATTGAAATCTTACAACGGGATCCAGGCATAACGCACTATGTATCATGTATAGCCTATGTTAGCAACAAATAAATCTCCTAAATTGGTATTTGCTAAATATTACAAGGAAAGTCCCCGCAACAACTTATGTAATTTCAGTAGTTTTGACAAAGGTTTACCAATACCAGTTTAAAGTCTTCAGGATGATTGAAAATTAAAAACACATTTTAACTTTAAAGGCTACTAACTACCGAGTGTCCCAAAACACTCCCCTCCCATTCTTAAATTATTAACTGAAGTTTCTGTAAAAAGTTAGTCTACCATTCTCTATTTCAGGGTGAGGGATGGGTTTGAAAATCTACTTAAAGGTACTTTCCGTGACCCTAATAATGTGCATAAAACACGCTTGATATTTACAGCCGTTAAACAAAAATGAAGGGAGGGATACTTTTGAAGAAATAAATTACTGATTGTTTCCTTTTTTTGCTATTTTACTTTACTTATGGGTTATCAAAAGTTCCTCTTCTTCCCATAAAGTACTTCCCGAATACCTTAAAGTATTTTCTCTGCACCTTTAACTTGCTCTTAAGGATTTTCCATTGATAATTTAGACAAAACAACCTAAAAACAAAATACTGTAATGTAGGCCTAAATATTAAAATACCTGATGTTTTTTACTTGCAATCGTGATCCACGTGATTCCGAGGCTATACGTTTTAACGATCAAAGCCACCATCACTATATCTGCAATAAAACTTAAATTTTAACCTCAGGTATTTGACATTTTATATTCGTGTACATGTTTTGAAGAAAAAAAAAAACATTTCAAAATAAAAATGCAATAAAAAAGGTAGATTGATACTACAACTAATTAAATTATATGCAATAATGATGCAACAATAGTGCAATACAATACAACGTGCAAATACAACAGTAATAGTGAACACGATTCGCCACACTTGAAATAATGAATATACAATGATTGGCCGGTACTAAAAGTGATAAGTCATCTAACAGAACATGATTGATCATCCACTGCGGTGTTGCGTGGCCACAAGTCTGAAGCGTCATTAACAAGGCGGTTTTGTAATATGTAACGCTGCTGGACACTATATACTATGGAGCTGACAAAAAGTTAACTGCCTGGACCTGAAGTTCATTTATTATCTTCTTGTACAGTAGTTTGTCATTGCAAACCATTTCAATGATTTAAACTAATATTAAAGCCAACGAGATTATTGCATAAAATCGTGAATTCAACGAATCATTTCATCCAATTAAGCTAAATTATTAAATTAAGTTTAAAATTAAATTTAACAAAATTGTTCTGTCTTAAATGTTTGCTTGGGCAAGCTTTGAATGAAATTTTACATACAGTGGAATCTTATTAGTGTATTTTTTAAGAATAACTTTCCTCTCCTAATTTGCTTAGTATTGCCGGTAAAGTAGTTTAATGTATACCTTGATTATTACAACAAAATAACACATTTTCCATTACTACACTGATTATTAGATACAGCTCACTAACATAAATAAAAACAAATAGTGTTCACTGGGTACTGTATCAGCTTTATTGCAGTTTTCACAAGAGTAAGTTGGAGTAATGGGCGTTGGTCGTGTTAGTGATTTGTTTACAGCTGCACGATCCGGTGAGCGCCAGCCGGGACAACTCACTTGACTCACTCGCTGATGGAGAGCTGGCCTTTGATCGGCTCCGTACTTAGGTTGTTATTAGGAACACCATTCAACATAGGACTCTAATCTGACAGGATACACGAGGTTGGTGGTTCCTAAAAAGCAAGTAAGTAGTTCAAACAAGCGTAAGAAACCAGTATGTATGAATAAAGCTTTCGTTTGTTCAAAATATAATTGAGACTTCACAAAATCTGAGAGGGTAAACTTTATCTTTTTAACGTATTGTGACATTTTTAACATCGGTTGATCAAAGATAAATCCAACTTATATATTAAATTTTAAAACTTTGAAATGAAATACACTTATTCTTTGATGCTTCTTTGCCCCTCGTGGCAAACCGTGTAGGTTACTATTAGTTTAAAACCTAAAAACATTATTCAAGAATTTAAATTTTACAATAATTGTCAAATTTACAAGTATTTACACCGGCCAGGATCCACTTTACTCACTCATTGACGGAGGACCAGGCCTTTGATCTATACTCCAAGAAACGGTATTGGGAACGCCATTCAACATTGGGACCAGAATACGCAAGACGATTTTTCACATCGGTTCATAGTGCAACAGATATTTGTGTTAAGAGCGCAATGTACGTCATTGCCACTCGAGAAGCGTTAGCTAAGTGCGGCTAAACATGTTTAGTGCTCGTATTGCACACAAGATTTTCACTACTACCATAATTGCTACAGATTAAATTGCTTATTATATGCAAAATGTTATTTTGGTTATGTTTGATTTTTCTATAGAAACACACTAACACCATTGACTATCTACACTAACGTGAATAGACCTCTCATCCAATGCATTTAGTTTGAGGCAAAAAATTGGAAGTTCGGTGGACGCCTCACCAGAGTCGCTGCCATCGATGTTGTTGTTATTCAGCTGAATTTACAGTGCTGCCAAAACATTTTACCAAAACATAAACATAACTTTCAGTTGTAAAATGTTTCATCCTTGGTTTAGAAGAGTGGTAATACTGATTTATCTATTATACGTTACGTGTACTTTGATGGACGCCGCACGAGATCGTACCACCTTCAATATGCTTCAAACACGCCTATGCTATGAGAAGTCTACTCACGTAGTGTACAAAGTCAATGCTAACACCTATCAAACATAATCTCAAACTAAGAAAACAGCGAACCAACAGCTGCGGTGTGGTTTGTAACATCAGCTGACTTTAAAAATAGCAATTTTATTTAGCGTGTGGGAATGAACAACCTCGCTCTAGAGATGGAGTGAAATAAATAAAGTGGAAATGGACTGTTTTGCGTACTGTTTACAGGTGTGGGATTGCGATTAATTCCATACAGTGGTAGCAAAAACAATTTCTTTCTTCTTCCACTTGGAAATAGTCACATTCCTACACATGTAATCCATACGTAAAACAGTTGTTTTCCGGTTTCCGTTTCATCCCTGCTCTAGAGCGGCAATGTTCATTCCCACGCGCTAAATCAAATAGCAATTAAGGTCGTCTGTTGTTAAAAACCATGCCACGCAGCTGTTTGTCATTGTTGTCGTTAAGTAATTTTGTTGCTTTTTTAGTTTGAGGTTATGTTTGATAGTTAACAGTGTGTTCCAACAGAAAAAAAGAAACATAACCTGAATGACGTTTGTATACAGTAAAACATTTGATTCGTTGCAATTATGGTGGTAGAAAAAAATCTTGTGTGCATTACGAGCACAAATAAATAGTCATTGTCGCTGTCGAAATGTTTGACCGCACTTACCTGACGCATCCACAATTCTCGAGTGGCAATGACGTACTTTGCGCTCTTAATACACAAATAGCATTTACATTACGTGGTGGCTGACATAATTTTAACAGTTTTATATTTATTGAAAGATACGCCCACTTTCAAAAGAAGGTATTCCATTGATAATTGCAAGGAAAACGGGTTTATAAATCAAGTACATGCAGGCCTAATTAAAATGGAAATCATGTGAAGTTTTGTTAGTTGGTGGTCCAGTGGTTAGTGAGAAGGAAGAACCATAATAGCAAAGTCATGGAATTCAACCCCCACTCTGCCTGTGATTTAAGTTAGCTAAGTCTACCTTAATTAGTATATCATTAGTATAGTATTTAGTAGCGGCTCACTTATTAGTTTAGACATTCCACAATCAAGATTTAAGTGTATATGGACAGAACAGTTAAAACAAAAGAGGCTGCCCATTTCAAACAAAATCATATCAATTATAAATACTTTATAATCTTTATTAGACGTTGAGCTTACATGCTCTAAAACAATTTTTTTTACAAATTTAGAGAACATTTATTTCCCAAAACCAGGATGGACTAAAGTTATTATGCAAATCAAAAGTTTGTAGGGTACAGAATATTAGATTACCCCACGCAAAGCTCGCGGGCTTCTCCAGTTTAAATGGTGCGATTTGCTTGTATAAATCAAGTTGTGACCATAAATTTGACATAACATTGTAAAAGAGTTTTGAATTTCTTCATTGTTAAAAATTATTATTTTGTCACTGTATATGGTATAAATTTATTAAATGTGGCAATTTTCTTTTAGTATGCAATAAACATAAAGTCCAGTCTTAAAATGGAATAACCAACTGTTTTTTATAAAATTTTATTTCATTCAATAAATTTAATAAACATATTAATTTAATATAAAAATCTACTTTTAACAAAGGGAATTTTTATGCCATAACAGTTACAAAAATACAAACCAATAGAAGAGATAATATATAGAAGAAGAATTTAGTATGTAAATTTAGTTTGTAATGCCAATACAACCACAAAATTAACAAGTAAATATGTAGACTCTATGTAAATTGTTATATGACAGAATAAAATAATTGCAGGGTGATTAAAAATTAAATATACAGTTTGGATAGCCTGTAGAAAATGACAGATATCATCTTGGTAGTCCACTTCTGACCACACACGACTATGCATCTCACGGTCAACTGGAGCAAGATCATGTTTTGTGATTCGTTGCTTAAGATCATCAGTACGACAATCCCCAGCAACAAATTTCCCTAGAGTGATGCGATGAGTGATCCTTACCCAACATGGATGTAGGCCTACTAAAAAATGCACAGCCAGGACTAATATCAGCTCTACGAATATCGTAGGCTGCATATTGTCTGGAAAAATTATATTTGTATAAAAATAAGGAACATATGAATTTTTATAATTTATTTTTGGTTAAGCGTGCTCCCCCCCCCTTTCTTGGTGTGCACCAAAATCGGTTAAATCATAAGTGAGATGAAGTTAACCGAAGCTAGAGCACGGTGTCACTGCTTCCCTCATATAGTTTTGGTATGCGGCATATATCGTTGGCACTACGGTCAATCTCTTCACAAGCCAATCAAACAGGTAAGGGGCGTGATATGATTAAATGTAGGCCTACTTAAACCACTCGACCCCGCAACTAAGTATGGTTTCCATCCGATTAAAAAACTTAAGTCGTTAAGTTTGAAATTATATTTTCAAAAAAAAAAAAAAAAAAACTCTACCTTACAATTTATAAGTACTCGTTGTAAAAAAATTAATTAGGGGTCCACTAATTTGAAACTAAACACTGTACAAGTTTGATTAGTAAAAAAAAAAAAAATACCCCCGTCGCAGCAGACCTACATACTCAGCGAATTTCCAAAGAATTATTGTTTCAACATCAATGAACTTTGTGGCTATCTTATATAATTAATAACCTTTACAAAGAAATATAATATAATTAATTGCATTATATTTCTGAGTAAATTATTTTTATTTCATAATTTATATATTAACTTTTATTTTGCAATAAATGACTTTTTTAAACAGCAATAAAAGTGTATATCCAAGGCTTCCATCCAAAAGGAATTATTTGTTTACAAATAACAAAACATAAACGTTTCAAATTTTGACAAATATGCAGAAGACAGCTGATCAGCTGATTAGGAACAGATACCTTATTATCTCCATCTCTGTTGCTCCCATTATACTCTTATTTTCCATGAAAATACCATGGGATTTAGCATGTAGGTTTTCTGCCATGTGGGTTTTTGATCCAATCTTAATTACTCACCACCTAGTAAAGGTTCATAAAAATTTTTATTACGATATGTTGATAAATAAGCGATATTTAACTTTTTAAAGATTTACCCATAAGAATAATAAGAATAACATGGGAAACTTGATTGTAATTTTCTCTATAACCAGTTAAGCTATTTTAAAGATTCAAAATACTAAATTGTATTTTTTTAAGCTCTTTTAAATGGTTTTAGTTAAAATTGATGAATTAAAAAATTTAGGTCCAAAAATGCGAAAAACCCATTTTTGACCCCTTTAAAACCCCATAAATCCCGTTCCCATAACCCGACAATGCTGGCGAACTCATGAAAATAGACCTGGTCTTAAAAATTCATACCAAATTTCATCAAAATCGGAAGTCCCCTTCAAAAGTTATCGGTACCACGGACACACACACATATATACATATATATGAAAACGAACAAATGGAGTTTTTGGCTTCTAGGGACCTCAAAATGAAAAAATAAAGTGGTCCCGGGCTTAGGTCTTACCATGGCTACTACCGTAATAGCGTAGGCTTATTCCCTATAGGGAAATTCGCTAAAAAAAACCCGTCGCAGCAGACCTGCGTACTCAGCGAATTTCCAATGGAATTTTGGTATATTTTCTATTTCCCCATAAAATCCATGGGGAATGAGAGTATGTAGGTTTGCCGCCATGAGTTTTGTTAGTAAATATAAGTTAAAACACGTTCGCTACCAGCCGCCGCATATATGCGGCGGTCCGGCCAATCCCACAGCCCACGAAAATAATCATGGACTTCCCTGTAGACCGGCCCTAGTGGTTGTGACTTATGCCACAGACCACGAATAGAAACCGTCCAAAATTAGTTTTCACACTTCAAAATATCTTAATTTCATTAAATAAAAAAATATATACAATTTTCTCTTCATTTTTGGCAATTTTTTGAGCGCCGCACATTTGCGGCGCATGGTCAGAGACTAAGTGACGCATGTTAGCGTCGGCACTAATATAACCTTATTTTTAGTCATAACCTTTGAAAAGCGAAAAATAAAATACGGCTTATACATGAAACATTGTATTGAAATATTTAGTTTACAAAAAGAGTTGTTTACAATTCATTTACGTAGTATAATTATGATGTTTTACAAGTTTACAAAATGCAAATGTTTATACATTTTTCTTACACAATAAACATTTTTCAATGTGTCATATAAGAGATTTGATGAATATTTGTGTAAAGATATATCAAATACGTTAAAAAATGTTACTTTCAAAAATACATTAAATAAAAATGTACGAAAAACATTTTAGTGACGTCAGTGATCGTTTTAGCCACAGACCAAGCGCCGCACATATGCGGCGGACTATCCCGTAGACCGCGCCTAAACTGTCTGACCATTAAAATAGACCGCACTGAAGAAATTTCCTATTTAGTATCATGTCACCATCGCCGCAGATATGCGGCGGCAGTCTATTTTAATGAGCCCAGCCGCCGCAGATATGCGGCGGTGGGCTCTCAGTAGAACTCGACCGCCGCAAAATTGCGGCGACGGGCTGTGGTTACGATTTTTTTTTTTAACATTGTGGTAGCGAACGTGTTAAACCCTACCTAGTGATTGTACATACCAAATTTTATAAGGCTATGGGTTATATATATTTTTTCCCATAAACCCTATAGGGGTGAGTACGTAGGTTTGCCGCCATATGGGTTTTCTAAGCAAATATGAGTTAAACGCTTCCTAATGAATGTATATACCAAATTTTATCAAGATGTGTCAATAAATAAGCAAGATACAGGGTTTTGTTGATTTCCCATAAGAATAACATGAAAAACATACTTTTTGGATTTTCTCCATAACCATTTAAGCTAGGTAAAAAATTCAAAATACTAGATTGTTTGTTTTTTAAGCTCTTTCAAATGGTTTAAGTTATAATTGTTGAATATTCTAAATAAAAGTAAAAAAGCCAAAAACCTATTTTTAACCCTTTTGAAACCCCATAAAACCCCGTTCCCATGGTCCGATCATTCTGGTTCGCGAACTCAACCTAGTAGACGCTGGCTTACACCCCTGTACCAAATTTCATCAAAATCGGAGGTTCCGTTCAAAAGTTATCGTGGTCACGGACACACACACACTCATATATATATATATATATATAAATATATATATATATATATATATATAAATATATATATATATATATATATATATATACATATATATACATATATATATCAATTTGAACGAACGGTGTTTTTGGCTTCTAGGGACCTCAAAACGAAAAAGTATCATGGTCCCGGGCTTAGATCTTACCGTGACTACTACCGTAATAGCGTATTCCCTATAGGGAAATTCGCCAAAAAAACAAATTCAAACATGACATTATTTAATAAGACATTTATAAAAATTACAAAATACAAACACGAGAAGTGGAATAGGGACACCCTGATAGTCTTCACATTAAACGCACTTGGAACAATTTTAATAAAATTCTCAATTCAGCAGTGTCGTAGTGTGTTTGTGGTTCGCTAAACAAAAGGAATGATATTGTTAGTATTGCATAGGAAGGAGACCAACGTCTGCCGGTTGGTAAACAACAAAGTTTTAATTGCCTGTCCCTCCGCCATGTCTTGAATTCTCTTGAGAACTGATCAGAATGATTATGTCAGAGGAAGTAAACTGTCCTTTAATTTTTAAAGGTTTCTAATAAAAAATTTAAATCGTTTTCTTTATAAACCTCACAAACAATGCAGACTGCAAACGTTTATAAGTATCGTTAGTTCTCAGGAAATAGTACTAAAGTGAACATTTCATAATCGGATGGCATATTTAAGTGTTGAATTACTTGTTATCACAAAATAATCAAATTAAATTTCTATACATTAAAAAGTTAGGCTTTTAACACAGTATGGTAGTATAGACAGAAGACAATAGTACTTGGCCTTATACTGGCCTTGGCAATATTTTAGCCTTCCTTTTTTAATGTTTATTCTAATCTCACAGGATCTGACTCGCTAATGGGGTGGATTTTTTTATAAAACCGTTATAAATCCTTCCGACGTTTCAGGTGGACTAGAAATAAACCATAATCGTAACTAGAATATGCTCCAATGTAGATCCTGATTTCGATTTATTTATATAATTCAGACATGTTCCAAAATCATTAAGCATATTGAGAATGTTTTTCTTTTTAAACTTATGAAAAACTAAAAAAAACTATTTAAATAAAAGTCGAATGAGGTATTAATTTTGATATCTGTGAATAACAAGTTCCATGTGTACGGATGAGCTTTATGGCTAATATATTTAGTAAATAATCAACAAATGAAGCCATTTTAGATGCAAATCAGCAGTTTCGTGTAAATTTTAATTTACTTCAAATTTTCAATTAATTAAACTTCCTTCCAATATTTAAGAGATATACGATGTGAAAATTGGTTTTGAGGCTTTTTGGTTTTAAACAGAATTAGATAAGTTGACAAACAAGTTGATCAGATCACGTGCCACCTTAAGTGCAAGCCCGCCGTTCAAGTGTAGCCACTGATTAGCAAGTTCCCCTCTCCATAAGTGTCTCAAAACTGACTTCATGTATTCAGATAGCACGATTTAGATGGTTAAGTTTATAGTTTTCGATCTTAAATGTATTTTAATTCACACATTCTTACAGTGAGCCAAAAATTCCATGCCAATAATAAATTTCACCAAAACATTTAACATTTACGGCTGTTCAGTCCACAAAAAGTGGCCATTTTTACAAACGTCCACTGTCCACTACTTAACATATCCATACGTACGTGCATACATTCTTTATCTGGATTGTGTGGATTAATGCCCACATGACAAAACGTTTATATGCAAAATAAAAAAAAATAAAAAAAAATACAATTGAAATAACATATGCCACTGGAATTTTGGTAAGGGGTATGTGAAGAGCTGTTCAAGTTCAACCCTGCTTTTCTCTCTAGTCATGGAATATGTGTACAGCCTTGTGTTAAATGGGCTACAGAGAACTACTAGTCCTGTAAGTTGACACAGTAAATTCCAAAAAGCTATCGTCACTCATCACGCAAGCATTTGGGAGTTTATCGAATGTTTATATGAGGACCAGCATGATAATATTCAAATAATAAAACAGCTTCTTGTAGGACATGTTGGAGTCCATCATCTAATTTTGGTATTTGTAATGTGTTTATTTCCTTTTAATACCAATGAAAGTCTAATCACAAGCAAATTTTTAAAGTGTATTAAAATATTTTTGTATGCTTTAAAGTGAGCATAGTAGTTTATATATATAAATTTCATTTTTTTCAATAGGTAGATTCAGTTAAGGTTAAAACTACTATTACAATGGTTTACATAATAAAAATGCCAACCCATCAAAAGGCTTTCTGAGAGTATCAAGTCACCAGTTTAAGTTAAGACATATTGTCAGACTGCTGATCCTCATCTTAAATTGAAATTTGGTGTTTCTAATCTTTCTACCAATGTGAGTGGCAGTAGAATGTTTTATTTGTAGCTCATTTCTCACGAATAATATATTTAATAAAATATATTTAAAATTAACTTAAGCTGAAATTGACTTATTTTATGTAATTTAAGTAAAATACTTATTTCTGAATTTAAAGTTCGTTTGATACTTGTGGTTTGTTTATTATCGTTTTATTTAATTCGTACGAATTAAATTAGAAAAGGTAATCTGCAGTTTAAAATTAGTTTTCACCAATTCAACCTAACGACCACTGAATCTTTCTAACTGATATATGAAAAAATATCATATTTTATAACATTAATCTTTTTCATAATTATAAAAAAATAATAAATAAGAATGAATGCCTGATAGTTTGTTTCAAAGATTTAAAAATACACAGCCACATTTTATTTGGATAACGTATTACATGTTTTTGTTATTTCATAAATAATTTTAGAAGTCCTCGTATTCAAAGAGATTAGACATAACACAAATTGCATCGACCATAATTACCGATTTTATTGTTGTTGTTGTTTTACGGTTTTGTTATTATAATTTGAACCCCAAATGTTTATCAGTCTTTTATAATTGTTTCAAAGTTCTAACTATAAGTTCAACTCAATTCTACATTTTCCTTTAATTGTAGAGAGGATTCCCATTGAGGTGGAAGAGAATGACTGGATCACTATTAAAGCTCATTACATTTCAACAATATACCTGGGATTTTATTTGTTATATTTTATACATTTAAAAGTACATGAAGTTTTTCAGAAACTTCTTGGACTTCTTCCATAATTAACTGTTATTGATGGATTCTTTACGACTGTAACTGTTTTAATTCCTGAAAAAAAAAAACGATCCTGCATATTCTGAATGCACGTATCGAACCGTGTATGACGCACTGAGCTGGCCTACTGGACCGTTTATTTTACGGCTTAGT
Organism: Neoaliturus tenellus; assembly: GCA_030545055.2. Classification (NCBI taxonomy): domain Eukaryota; kingdom Metazoa; phylum Arthropoda; class Insecta; order Hemiptera; family Cicadellidae; genus Neoaliturus; species Neoaliturus tenellus. Next base: position 175,027,737 of record CM061533.1, on the reverse strand, counting down.
TTTTAAGCTTTCACTAACAGGTGAATCCAAGTGGTGTATTTTGATTTAAAAAATATTAATTTTGAGTATAACATTCATTTTTATTTCAACTTGTATCGGGCAGCGTATATTTTTTGGAAAAATAGAAATTGGTTAAACTTATAATTACTTTATTTATTCTCTTTTAATAAAAACGTATTCTCTAACGGTATACAATCATAGATAAGAAACGAAAACTGTAAGGTGGTTGAAATAAAGAAGAAAAATCCTTAAACAAATAAAAAACTTGTTACCTTGGAACTTAAGTTATTGAAATAAAACAAAAGCAAATAGAAAAAAATACTATACTTGTGAAAGGAAGTTAAATAATGTAAATAATGCATTATTTAAGGGAATACTATTACGAATCTGTTGATTAACAATTCATTATCAAATACCTAACATAGTAAAAGAAATCTTACTACGTTACCAATAAGATATAGTTTTATATTTTTTTTGCTACGATCATATTTTCATTAAATAACATTACATTATTTATGTAAATTATTATCTATAAATACCGTAAAAACATCGTTTTAATTCAAATGCTGCACTATTTAAAAAATTTATAATAAATTATTATAATCTAATATTTATCAATAATCTTAGGATTTCCATTTATCAATCGTAATTTTTTATGTTACAATATATACAAAAATGCCCTACTTACTTTGTGCTTGTAGTGAGTTCCTATCCAACAAAAGGTCAAGTTTGCTATTATAAGGCAAGGTTGTTTGCTAATCTTCACTACAAGGCTCAGCGTGGCTGTTGTATAACAACAACACTGTTACACTTTGAAATAAAAATACGGTAAACCTGTTGTTATTTTATTATACATTTAGTTAAATACTAATACTATTTCAATTAAAAGAATCTCCTATTAAATTTCTTAAGGTAAAAAATGTGTATTCTTTATTACACTTTTTGTGAATTAATGTGAATTTTTATTACAATACAGAAAATATTATTTTAATACATGTTTTTATAATCTTAACTTGGTATTAAAATTACAATTTCACATGGTTCCTCATTAAAAATTAAATAATAAGGAAACGGGTCTTAGATAAAAAAGAATTCGTCTAATATAACTAACAATTGACATCTTAGATTAAAAAAACTTTAAAATGTGTTGCAGGAATTGTTCATTTGTTTACCTAACATCTAGCCGAGTTCAGCTTACAGTTTTGTTTGTCATAGACACGATAGAAAACTATTAAACATTTGTTATTTTGCGTCACCTCCCTAAGTCCCTCTTTTACCACATATAAAGTTTGTCATGATTATGATGAGTCCGTAATGCAATGCAAGGCTTCCTCTATTTAACAAAGCGTTCAAATACATGTGATATTCCTATTCAAACGTTAAGAAATTATTCAGCATTAAACATACACTTTGTGAAAACTGTTGAAATAATTTAAGCTTGTTTAACTCTGATCAAAAGCAAACAATTTAAACCATTCGGGTTGTGTTGTTCTCCATAACTGTTGTTATCTTTATCCTTTTATTGGTTCGAGTAATTTTAGGCTTGAGCTATAGTTTGAGTTGATTTATATTAAACATTACAAACAAATCCATCATAGTATATACTATGTTAGAAATTGTTGAATCATGTAATGATGAAAATAATATGGAGCTGTATTTCTTACCGTAACATTGAAAATGCAAATAAAAAACAAATTTAAAAAAGCTTAAGTTACTGTTGAGTTTTTTTTATGAACATTGATAAAACATTGATAATATTGATAAAACATTGATAACATTGATAAAACATTGATATATATATATATCGTGTGGCTCATTCAGCCAGCCACCATGGTTTAAGAATAATAAAAAAAAAATTTTGCGGTGCAGAGCACCTGAGTCAGTATAAGTAAAAATCTAAACACTAAAATAAAAAAAATAAAAATTAGATCTCTCTTTATAGAGCTAAATCCAGGGCGCTAAGCCATTGCAGCCCAGCTTCACTTGAGCTATGCAGACCGGCCAATCCTTCGGGGAAGGCACTCAGTGGGCACTCTTCGACTATGTGTTCCATAGTTTGATACTCTGCTCCGCAGTCGCATGACTGGTCTTGTGTCATTCCCCATTTGTGCTTCCAATAATTACATCTCCCCACTCCAGTGCGGAAACGATTGAGTATAGTCCACTGCTTCCGAGGAAGATTCATACCACCTACCGCTACGGTCGGGTCATCTATCAAGTAGTGGTTCCGACCTTGAAAAGCGTCCCAGGAGGAAGTCCAGTTTGTATGGATGGTGAAGTTCGAGTCCATCAACTGGGAGGCTGTTCGTAGAGGTGGTTTTCGGGACCTCAATCGGCCCGCATTCTGGGGTAGGTAATCATGGATGGGCAGCTGTGGAGCAGATAAGATCTTTGTGTATTCCCTAATGAGTGCATCCCTTCGTCTTATTTCAGGAGGAGCGATATTACACAGCACCGGGAGCCAGGGTACAGGAGTCACCATGAGTGTACCACTAATGGCTCTCATGGTCCTGTTTAGCTGGACGTCGATCTCTCTAACGTGCACACTATTTAACCACACGGGAGCACAGTACTCAGCAGTTGAATATACCAATGATAGAGCAGTTGTTCGCAGAACTTGTGCGTTAGCTCCCCATGTGGAGCCAGCAAGGTGATGGACAATGTTAGTCCTGGTTCTCACCTTAGCTGCCGTTTTTTGTAAGTGGCTTTTAAACGTGAGAGACCGATCTAAAGTGACTCCCAGATACTGTGGGTGGTCATTATGTTTCAACTCAACACCGTTGAATACGATTTTAAGCTTTTGGTTGGCCAGTCTATTATTCAAGTGGAAGCAAGCAACCTCAGTTTTTGTTGGGTTTGGATTTAGCTTCCAGGCTTCAAAATATTCACCGAGGGTCGTGAGGTCATTTGTTAGTGTTTCCTCAGCTTGTCGAAAATGCTGGTGTTGATATGCCAATGCAATATCATCTGCATATATAAACTTTAAGGACCGAGTTACAGGAATGTCGGCAGTATAATAATAATAATCTTTTTATTGCTATTACAACAATGAGTAAGTTGGAAGCAATGTTAACAATACAATAATTTTGATATGTATAACAAACTTAAATTAAAATATTTCAAATATATAAATTCATGTGTAACCTAGTTTAATTCAATAACTACGAAATACCCGCCTAGTTTAAGTAAAAGTTTTAAATACCCCTTAGGTAGTTTACGAAAGTTCAACCTAGTTCAAAATGAAATTTTGTTTATGTATTTTGGCAATGATCCATAAATTCATCAACACTATAAAAGGCGTTCTCAACTAAAAACATTTTTAATTTATTTTTAAACGGTCTTAAGTTTTGTTCATTTATTATATATTCTGGAAGTATATTCAAATATTTAGCACCAGCATTACATGGTAAATTTTGACTGATATTTAGTCTAAGTTGTTGAGGTCTGAAATTTTGGTGAAATCGAGTATTATATTGATGAATATCACTGCCCTTAGTTAATTTACATTTAAATCTAGCATAAATTGTTGTTTCCAAAATATAAATACAGGGCAGTGTTAACAACCCCATCCTTTTAAAAGTGTCTTTTTATCATTCTGCACGAAATCAGCCTGTTTTTTGCTCTCTTAATAGTACCAAAACTTATTCTTTTTTGTCCTAGGACTTGAAAAATCATCTGGAGAATTTTTTAGGTCCTAGTACTGAAAAGTCAGCTGTTTGCTAAGTATATTAGTATACATTTATTAATGTTAAGGAGCAGAATTTTGAAATTCATACGTTATAAAGAGCATTGTTTGTAAATAACAGAAATGTAAACACTACATATTACTTACTTTGTAAATATAACCTCGAAAATACAACTTTATAGTTAATATTTTTAACGATTAAAAGTCTACTTTCTCATCATGATAAAAAACTTTGTTCATCACTCGTAGCAAAAGTGTCTTTTTGATGCTTAATCGTTTTTAAAAACTCGGCTGCGCCTCGTTTTTAAAACACGATTGCGCACCAAAAAGACCCACTTTTGCTCCTAGTGATGAAAACTACTATTACATGACTGATTTTTTCTTAATTTAAATATAATTCTTAAAGCTTTTTTTTGAAGTTTGAATAGTCTTTTAAATTCAGTTTCAGCGCATTTCCCCCAGATTATGATTCCATAAGACAAATGTGTCGTTATAAGACCATAATATGCCATAATCAGAGTGTTCTCATTGCATAATTTGACTAAATATCTTAGTAAATATATGTTAGAGGATATTTTGGAGCAAGTTTTATCGACATGACTGTTCCAAGTCAGTCTATTATCTACTTGTATTCCTAGAAAATTAACACTTTCAATTTCTTCTATTATATTATCTTCTATCATGACAGAGATATTGCGATATATCCTTGAATTAGCGGTAAAATTGACGAAATTAGTTTTTTGTAAGTTTACTTTTAAATTAATTTCTGAAAAATATTGTATACATGAATTTATATCTTCAAACATTTTTATCTCAAGATCATTTTTATCTTCAGTTGAGATACATAATGTTGTATCATCAGCATATTGTGTTAAATTGCAGAATTTTATAGATGAATTGCAATCATTTACATAGATTAAAAACAATATCGGTGCGAGAATGGATCCTTGAGGGACACCATATTTTAACTTAACAGGACTTGATAATTTATTTTGTACTTCAACCTTTTGATTTCTATTTTTTAGATATGATTTTACCCACATGAAAGGAATTCCTCGTATCCCTAGTTGATATACTTTATTTAGAAGTATTTCATGATCTACACAATCAAAAGCTTTTGAAAGGTCTAGAAATACTCCAATCGTCGGATTGTGGCTTTCTAGACCTTCTGTGATATAATTTATTAGATGAACAATGGCATCAATTGTAGATTTTCCTTGGACAAAGCCGAATTGATTTTTTGATAAAATATTATGTGTATTGAGAAAATTTAATGATCTATCAAGAAAAAGTTTTTCAAAAATTTTACTAAAAACTGGTAATATCGATACAGGTCTGTAGTTGGTTGCTAAAGATGGATCTCCTTTTTTAAATATAGGAATAACTCTAGCAACCTTTAATAAGTCAGGAAAGACACCTGTTTCAAAGGATGAGTTAACTAATTTGCAAAGAGGTTCAGCAATAATGTCTGAGCATTGTTTGATAATCCAAGGTGAAATATATTGTAAATCTGTAGTTTTCTTCGGTTTTAAAGATCTTATTGTTGCCAGTATTTCTTTTGGTGTAACAGGAGCCAATAACATGGATGCTGTTGGGCTAAATTTTGAATATTTTGTATTATTATTAGGGAAAATATTGTTTAGTGCTACATTGGAGAAGAATTTGTTTAAAGTATTAGAAATTGTTGTAGGTTCATTAACGTTTTCTCCGTTAATGTTAAGAGAAATTTTAGGTTTTAAAGGACAGTTTTTTTGATTTTTAATTATGCTCCAAGTAGTTTTAGATATATTTTTCGTTTCAGATATTTTTTTGTTAATATCATATGCTTTGGCAGCATTAATCACTTTTCTATAAATTTGTCTATATGATCGAAAGTATTTTTTAAATGTCTCATCTGATGTACATTTAAACCTTTTATGTAATTTTTTAAGATTTTTCCCCGATATCAGGATACCTTTAGTAATCCATCTACTCTTTTTAAAGTTGTTAGTCAGTCTTATATTTTTAATTGGACAACATCTATTCAAATGATTAATGAAACATAAATTAAAGTGTTGATACATATCATTAGGATCTGTAAATTCATCGAGAAAGCTCCAGTTTTGTTTCTCGAGGCTTTTCAAAAGATTTTCAATATTTTTTGTAGATGTCAACCGCTTGATTGTAATTTCGGGCGTATTCTGTTTTGTATCCCAGTTATTAATTATTATAGATTGTGCGTCATGATCCGATAAAGCAGTTGACATGACAGAAATATTGAAATTCTGTAAATTTGTAACTATATTATCAATGGCAGTTGCTGAAGAGGCAGTTACGCGGGTTGGTGTATTTATGGACCATTTTAGATTAAATGTGTTTAACAAATCTTTGAAACGTTTTGTTTCACTTTTGGAAGTTTGTAACACATCGATATTAAAGTCACCTAGTAAGACAAAATGTTGATTTCTCTCATATATCATGTTTAATACTTCCTCTAGTTTTTCAAAGAAAATATCTAAATTTCCAGCAGGTGAGCGATATATACCAATAATCAAAATTTTTTCATTGTTTGTGCTATGAATAAATATACCGTTTATTTCAAAATCTTTTTCATAACTAACAAAACTATCGCACGTCGTAAATTTTAAATTATGTTTTACAAATATAGCTATTCCCCCCCATTTAAAATAGCTTCTTTGGTGAGAATTGCTTAATGTGTAGTTTTTAATTTTGAAAAGATTGATAGAATTATCTGTAAAACCATGTTCAGTAATTACAAAAACATCCGGTCTTAATTCGTCGGTCATTATTTCTAATTCATTTAATTTATTTGTAGCTACTTGAGCATTTTGATGTAACACGAATAATTTTGATTCTGCATTATTACCTGGTTTAAGTGCTGGTTTTACTATCGGAGTTATTGGGATTAAACTAGGTTCTTCTAAAAAACCGATTCGTAACGATCATTATTTGTTGTAGTAGCACTGACAATTTTTTGTTTTCGTTGGTTATTGTCCAGACATCCTAATACACATTAAAGTATACACATTAAAGAGCAGTGGGGCGAGCACTGACCCTTGTGGTAGGCCATCCTTTAGTTGCCTAAACGTACTTTCTCTGCGTCCCAGATATACTTTTATCATCCTATTGGAGAGCATTGAGTTGAGGAGACGCAACAAGAAAGGGCAAGGAATAAGGTCGTAAAATTTAACTAGGAGGCCTTTTCTCCAGACGGTGTCATATGCTGCAGTCAGATCTAAGAAAGCCACAGAGGTTTTCAGTCTTCGCTCAAACCCATCCTCAATGAAAGATGTCAGAGCTAAAACCTGGTCACAACAGTTGCGACCAGGCCTAAATCCAGCTTGTTCGACAGGGATGCTGGCATTGAGAATAGGGAGGATTCTGTTATAAATCAACCTCTCTAGCAGCTTATAACAAACACTTAAAAGAGCTATAGGCCGATAACTTTCAGGCAGTTTTGGATCCTTTCCGGGCTTCAGGATAGCTATGATCTTGGATTTTCTAAATATCCCAGGCATGTCGCCGGTTTTCAGAGTGGTGTTAAAAACTTCCAGAAGCCACTGTCTAGCCTTGTTACCCGAGTGTTTTATAAACTCCGGGAAAATGTCATCCAAACCTGCTGCTTTGCCAATTGGCATCGCATCAATCGCCACTTCCAGCTCGTCGTAAGTGAAGGGTCTAGAGACTTCCAAGGGTGCTTGCCGACTCTCCTTTATCTCATTAAGCTTGAAATTAATTTTTCTGTCTGCAGACGTACGCACAGGTTTTGAAAGTACGGAGAGGCGTTTTGCAATTTCACGAGGGCTAGGCTGTGAGGCATCGTGTTTTTCACTTGATTTACCAGTGGAGAGTTTCCTGAGCAGAGACCAAGCTTTCCGACTACTTTTGGTGAAGTTCAGGTTCTCGACAGTTTTCACCCACTTCTCTCTCCTGGAGTTGTCGAGAGAGTTAAGGAGTTGGTCAGCTACATCTCTGTCAGCAGTGTCTGTAAACTCACTGTAAAGATCTTCGCACTCTCTGCTCCATCCTGGAATGTATTCTTTTCTAAAACCTCTTGGGATTGTCGCCTTAGCGGAAGACAGGACAAGGCGAGTGAACCGATCATAGTTTTTTTATTTTAGAGGGGATGAACCTGATGCCGCTATCAAGCCTTGATGAGAAGGCCTCCCACTCAGCTTTATTAAAGTTCCACCTAGGCCGAGGAAAAGATCTTACGAGAGGAATTTGCATTCCTACTGATATTATTACAGGCCTGTGCTGAGAGTGGGGGAATGCACCGAGGACCATCCTGGAAGTAGGCACGGGTGTTGCTGATGGTTCACGGGAGCAAAAGCACAAGTCTGGAGAGTACCCACGACGCCATCGGGCTGAATGGAAGGTGTGTGGGTCCTTGGCATTATATACCAGGAAAAGGTTGTTATTTTCAGCCCAGCTTGAAAGACGAGTGCCGTTGTCATCATCGGACGAGTATCCCCACTGGGTATGATGACTGTTGAAGTCACCTACATATACCACAGGATGTTCAAAAGTTGGGAGAACTGTGTCTGACCACTGGGTGTTTGGTGGTTTGTATACATTTACAATAGTAGTCGCAGACACCTTAACAGCAACAACAAATGTGTTGTTATCACAACTTTTGTGGGAGACTGATACGTCGTCTATGTCCTGTCTAACGTACGTCGCCACTCCGTAGACCCTGTGACCTATTTCCTCCACAAGCTTATATCCTGGGATGTTGCCCCTCGCACTGTTTTCTAAGTCTTCTGCATGTGTTTCTTGCAGTGCGAGGACATCGACCTCATTTTCCAGCAGCACCTTGCTGAGGCAGTCACTTTTAGATTTGCTCAGACCCTCTACGTTAAAATGACAAACATTTAAAACACAGCCTAAGTTTCTAAATTGGCCCTGGAAAGGGCCGTTTGGATTTTGTCTGGCAGCTGGCATAGCTGAGAGATCACTGTGTGTGACAGTTCAGCTGCCAAAGTTGTTGTTCGTTTAGCACCACCCATTGATAACACCACCAAAACATTGATAATAACTATAATCACTACTAGCTGTAAACGAATGTAAATTAATTAAAATAAAGTGGTTCGTATTCTTAAATATGAACAGTATTACAAGTACTTTCATTTTCCCAGACTCACTGGGGGAAAAATCTGTATAGCTACAGCTAATTGCGCCACAATAGATCTGAAACTGTAAGGCAAAGGTAATTTTACTAACAAACTCTCCTCCCGATGGACTCATTAAAGTTTAGATTACCTCCTTTGGTTTGTTACAAAGTTTTTTGTCCAACTAAAACACCTCTCTACTGAAATTTTCTGCCACGTAGAATGAGGTTTATTCTAAAAGAAATCCTAGAAATTCACAAAAGTGGTTTATAAAAATTAATAAGTGGTCCTAAAATTAATAATCCTGCCAATGATTATAATAACTAGATTTATAAATGACAAAATTTCATTGTCATTTACTATATTACACTACAATGCTCTGTAAGCACATATAAATGAGTCTCCAATATATTTTAGTGCAGTTAGCTATGTTTCATGCATTTTTCTGTTATCTTCTAAAAATTTACATTAAACATTTTTAAGAGGAAGCTGAAGGAACGTCACACAGTGCTTCACCTGCTTTCATTTCGCGCATTTATTTTAAGTCCGATAAATTTGCGAGGGTTTTTAAATAAAAGATAAAGACTTGGGCTATATTTTGAATCCATATTAAGCTATAATAGTTTATAGTTAGCAAAATTTTGATCAACTTTATACCATTATAGCATAATATAGATTCAAAACATAAAAATGAAATAGTGAATCAAACAGCCCTATTAAATAAGGCCCATCTTTCATCTAAATTCATTCCTACCTTTATTGGACCTATGATAAAGATCCATAATGGGAGCAGGTGAGGAACTGTACGATGAATGTTTTATCCATGAGACCCCCAATACTGACAGCCTCTTTCAGAAGCCGCTGAAACACTGCTCGGTGCGTAGGCTATGAAGGTAGTCAATGCACAGTATGAAAAGGCATACTTTCCGCAGCCAAATCTCCTCCCTCAACATCATAAAAATGAGTGGTCGGCCTTACTCATGTTAAAGTTCAGCAGCGTTTCTTTAGCCACAGTGTTTTACACCGAACACTGGATTGCTTCCGTCCCTTAGTATCGTTGTGACCAATGCAAAAAGTATTGAGGTAGTTTCTGAAATGGCCTGCGCAGGCAAAATAATCGCTCTATCCATTTAGCCCCCTCTTTAATTTATATAAATGAATAAATTAATTGGTTGGTGGTTATTTCTTGAGTTATTAGATTTTTTAGGTTCTGTTGTAGCAAAAAATGTTCATTCATAATTACTTGCCTCCTGGGTTGAATCCAGACTGTAGTAATAAAGGTTACAATACCTCAACCGTCGTCAATTCAACTAGTTTATTAATTACTAGTTTCCGGAGCAAAATCCCATTGTAAAATCTTCTATCCTTAGATGTCGAAGTACAATTCACTGATGAACATCATGTCGTCATCAAGTTAAAATTACACATACACATATAACACAAAATAAATAAGCATTTTGAGCTAAACGTTTAATTCTCAATGTTTAAATGTTTATTTCGTTTGTGTTCGATGCGTTTTTAACATAATGACAATCATAAACAGAGGCATAATCAGGGTTGCATTTAAGCAGTTGTACTTCCTGGACAGGTAGTCACTAACACAGGCGTGGCATAAGTTTTTAAAAACTGCCACAAAACACATAAACAAACACATTTTAACATAAACTAAAAGGTTGCGGTACCGGATACACGTGTTTTCGAAGACGGAACGGGTTGTATCGCGCGGTCATGTGTCGAGACTCGTCGTGTGACGGTTTTGTGATAGTTAAAAAAAATTATGACCCACTTGCAAAGGCAAGTTTTTATGATCTTGTACTGGATCTGAAGATGGCGAGACATCTCCGAAATACGTAATCCAACCAAGATTCCACAGGATCATTTGGCGGACTAACAGGTATTATAACCTTTTCACAAGACTATTACTTTCATTCTGAAACAACATTCGATTAAAATGAAAAAAGTTTTGACACGTTCTAAAGAAAAAGGGAGATTTTTGCTAAGAACCTAATGGCGGAGCCTGGTAATCCCAGGGTAGCAAAGATCAAGATACAGTTTTGTTAGAGTAGATTTATCAGGGTGAATAGATGCGTTTATACGGGAGAGTGAATCAGCTGCCTTGTTGAGCTTACCTGGTCGATAGATTATGTCAAAACTATTACAAGAAAACTCCAAACGCCACCTCATAATTTTTATAGTAATTTACTTTATAATGATAAACCATGGAACTAGCGCTATCCACGTCGGACCGTTTGGAGTTCATTAAGAGTTCAATCCAGTAGTATACATCGATGGTAAAAATAGGGATATTCTTACCCATCAAAAAAATGTCTAAATGTTTGTAAAGATTCAAGGATTCCTTGAGCTTCCTTTCCTATAGAAGAGTATCTTTGTTCAGAATGGCTCAATGTTTTCAAAAAGAAGGCAACCAACCGTACTGTGACAAGGTAGCTTGTATGACCAATAGCAAAGTCCGATGCATCTTTTTCAGCGTTAATGGTAACTCCTTAAATTTAGCCTTGTAGAACTCAAGCTCATTAAACGCTTGTAGCGATTTTGAATTAAAAGGGAAATGATCTCTGGGCAGTTCAAGGCCTTACCTTGAAGGCCTTACCAAGTGAGGTATCTACTTGGAATAATAATAAAATAGGCCAAGTGGTCGTTGAGTTAAGAAGGACAGTTTGGTGGAGTTGGATCTTTCAGGGTTTGCAGACGAAATGGACCAGGTGAAACAGACCATGTCCTAACCAAGGCAGCGGCCGGAGCTCAGTGGTAGAGCTCTGGGATATCACCCAGAGGGCCCGGGTTCAATTCCCGGCTCAAGGACAAAAATATAGTCCGGCCGCTCCCGTGGTTTGAAGTCACGTTGAGCCGTTGGTCCACCTGCATAGAAAACAAAAAGAAGTGCAGACATTTCAGGCGAGGAGAACTATCAGTTAATTGCTGATCTCCCTCCACTAAAAGCCATACGATAATTATTGATTTTCTAACCAAGCAGTACTACACTAGTTGTAGGAAACTTACAAATTTGTTCGTTTAATGTTAGATTGTACTTCATACAAACATTAAAGATTTAAGACTAGTTATTACCGTGTTCTGTTTGGGATTTCACATACACCATGAAGCGCTCTCTACAATTATAACGCCAAAGATAAAATAACAAACAACTTTGTATTAAATAAATTTGCTATCAGACTCATTTTGCCATCTTGACTTAATGGCTATAGTTTATAGTTTTGAAGTCAACCGTTAGGTTAGAGAATAGCGAGACAGGTGGGATTAGAGCAGGGTCTAAGCTACAAATTGAGAGAGAAACTCTGTTTCCATCAAAGTATAACTGCAAATGACTGTGTTGTTTTCTCGTCCTTAATAATGATGAACTAATAAAAGTAATAGAACTGCCAGTATCCACTAAGGCATCCAGTGGAAAACCATCAATATTAACTTATATAGCTGCTTTTGAAAGCGACTGAGGTGAAGCAGAATACTTCACCTCAGTAGCAGAATATCCAGAAGCAGAATACTTCACCTCAGTAGGATTTACTACTTTCATTTTCAATATTTTTATGACTACGCTTAACCTTTGATTTATTACAAACTTTAAGGAAATGGCCCGTTAACTTACAACCATGAACTATGGCAAACAGCGTTACGAGCCAGAGAAATAATTCGGGAACGCTTAGTTAGTAGCATTCAAAGTGAGTTAAGTAAACCATTGCTCGTGACTTCGGCATTTACCATTCAACATGTTGTGACTAAAGGGAATTCGTTTGCGCTTTAATTAGAATATTAGTTAAAAGTTGTTAAAATTTACGTGTAACTAGTTACTTTGAAGTTTTCTTTAGTATTCTATTAAATTGTTGGTATAATTAAAGTATACCCCGAAACGGCATGATCGTTTTCGGGGTGATAAGTTAATCCGATTCGTAATTTTCTTTTGAAAATTTAGTTTTAATTTGTTGTTCAAGTTATAATGTTAAAACTAATCAGAGTTAGGGTGAATTTAGCGTACAATTGGCGGTTGTTAAAGCCAACTCAATCAAACCCATGAAGCCGGCAGGTTTGCACATGACCGGTACGGTGACCATCCGTCTGCGACGTAGAAGCTAGGGTGGATATCGAACCTGTTTGAATGTCTTAATTGACGATTAAATTATTAGAATAATTTTAAATTCTATATTTGCTTTTGTAATTAGCTTTTATCCCAGGTGTATGCAATGTTGAAGGTACAGTAGCGTTTTTTCATACCGGTAGTGAGCTCACACCTTTCACAACTTTTTTAGTCTTTTCTTGGTTTCACTAGAAATCTGTAGGCCTACCCTTTTAAATTTTTTTAGGATAGTTGGACCCTGGAGCAAACCCATCTGATAGTCTGGAGTGAATCTGTGACGTCATAACTTGTGCTGCAGCGACTATTCTCGAGTGGAGAAATTTTATTGTTGTTTATTTTATTTCCCGATAAAGTCTTCAGAGTACGGAATTGAAAATTAATTGAAGTTAGCTCAATTTTCATCGTTTAAACTTAGTTTTAAATGGAATCAATTTATTATGTAGACTATACTACACCCAGATAGATCAATCTAGCTATTGTATATAGTTTACCTAGTAGTGGCAAAGTGGGGCTGCTGGCTCAGGTCAATGACCCCTGAGGAATTCTGACGTCACCAAGGTCACTGACGTCACGAATGACGTCATCGATGACGTCATATCTATGATGTCATAGGTATGACGTAATAGAAATGACGTCATGACGACGTCATTACCGCTGACGTCACCATAATGACGTCATTGACGTAATTAAGGTCAAGGTCACGTGGAAAAACAAAAAAATTTTTCTTTGCACTCTTGTGGTTCCTCGTATCCGGCTGTGGAGCGAAAATCCACGAAGAACCACAAAAGTGCAAAGAAAAATTTATTTCTCCAGCGACCAGACCGAAAAACCTACCAAAAGTGACGTAAGGCATTCCTCAGAGGCCATTGACCTGAACCCTAGCAACCCCACTCTTAAAACTAAAAAAATAAATAATTTTTATTTCCACTTACCCACTGGAGAAACCCGAAGCCCAACTGGAAACGAAATTGCGAACAGCCGACGGTGGTGGTGTCATCACCGCGCGGGAGCCGGACGCCGACTGACCGGACAGCACCGTGCCGTCCGGGTACCAGGCTGCGTGGTGGGGGCAAAGTGGTCAGATGCGAAAAAATAAAAAAATTATTTTTTTCCCCAACAACTCATCCGAGTTTGTCCTTGTTGGAAACATTATAAAAAAAAAAAAAAAAAATTATTTTTTTCTCAGGTGAACTTGGGACTTGTGAAATTTTGAGCTAAATGAAAAAAAAAATAATTTTTTTAATTTTTTTCTTAGGTGAGCTTGGGACTTGTAAAATTTTGAACCATATAAAAATAAAAAAATAAAATAATTTTTTTCGCGATTTTTAGTTTCGCTTAAAACTTGTGAAATATGTAAGTTTTAGCTAAATATTTCATTTAGAACTCCAGTTATGTAAATTGAGCGGAAAAAGTGTGATGTGCACACTGCAAGAGTTGAATAGCGACTGACCAAGTCACTCCGTGCATCCTAGGTACCCAGTTATGTGGTGGGGGTTAAGTGATTAGATTGAAGAAATTTTTTTTTATTTTTTATCCACATTCTTCAACATGTTGAAACCTGTTCAAGGTCAACCATTTGAAGTTTTAAAAAAATTTAAATTTTTATTTACAAAAATCCCCCTTCATCCTCATATGCGCTGGATGAACTTGTGCTTGTTGTTGAAGTGCCACTTTGACAGCAACAAGTTTCTTCTTCTGTATTGTGGACCACTCCTTCTGGTATATCCATACTGTCGATGGTTGGACAGTCGTATTCCAAATCCATTTTAATTACCATCCCTGGATGTTGAAGTAATAACATGTGCAGTTTTTCATAAATTTCTTTGAGGTGTTCAAGGTTGTCAACAAGTAATTCCCACTTCATTGTATCGTGTAACCGCTAGCGTAGCTGAGCTGGAAATGAAGTCAGACTTGCATGTAGGATTGCTCTTTTGGAATTGTGGTGGTGGTGGTGGTGGGGGCTTGGTTTCTTAGAGGAAAATTAATTCTGTTTCATGATACAACCAGACAGGTTGAGACATGTTCAAGGTCAACCATTTGGAGTTTTAAAAAAGAAAATTTTATTTAAAGAGTAGTGTTGAAAACTGGCAAGTTGTCTCCTTTATCAGCATACTGTGTGCACCTTAGGCAGTAGAAAAATGCGTATACCAAGTAGATGAAGACTGCAATCAGTAAGGCCAAGAGCATAAGTAGATCAAATTTTAAAAGTTTTTGTGTTATGATGGTATCCTTCCTGATCTGCCTTTCTTCAATTCTTCTTTCCATCAACTCCACTAGATTGGCATGCTGGCATCTCCTCCTCTGTCCTCCTGCTACATCAGCCTCATATATTGGTGGTGGAATATCCATGTTTGCAGCTTGAAAGATCAAGATGTAATGAAACACATTGGTGTTGTTTCTCAGGTCTCCAAGAGGAAAAATGGTGGGGGGAAGTTTCAAGGTTATCCGTTAGGAAATAAAAATATTTTTTAAATTTGTGTTTACGTTTACACCTGTACATGTTAGAACCTGTTCAATCCCCCAGGGACAGTCGGCTTTCGACTGTACGGGTGTCTGGCGACCCCGGGTTCCCGAGCCAAGCTGTGAGACTCTTTCTCACAGTTCTTCCAGAGCTAAGGCCTTTCTTCTCATCTTTCAGGTCTTAGTTCGCCATCTTTCTTCTTTTCTGGTCAATTCTTGACTACCTCTTCTTTCTTCGACCCACCATGGGCCCCTTGCGAGCCTTGCATGGTGTCATTTCCCTCTCTTCTTTTCCTCTGTCTTGCTCCTTGAAGAAAGTGCCTCCTGCCCCTTCAAGAGCAAAAAAAAAAAAAAAACCCAAAAAATGGGCAATCTAGTGGAGGCTTGTGAAAAAGAGGTAGGGGAGTGGCTGTCTTTGAAAAACACGAAGGCGGTTCAGGGACCCGGGAACGCCATGGCCCGCCATGGCCCTGTTCCGAGCTCATCCACACGCCTGGGATTGAGCCCCCTCCCTTGCACTCTGGTCGGGGTGCTTGGGGGGCGCTTAGTGGGGACATGCCATTTTTGTGAACTCCGAGCCAAAACTAGTGGAGCTTCTGAGGTAGAATTGGCCTCAGGAGGTGGCCACTGCAAGTAAGCACCCCCGCCACGCTGAAAGCAGTGCATCAAAATTGTCTGAAGCAGTCTCAAGAGCCATGGGCATATTCCTGATCCTGCGACTGTGCTAGGCGGGTGATGGGTGTCCGAGGAGGTTTGACTGACATTTGTTGGTCTCGGACTGTGGACGACACTTGGGAGCAATTGGCAACACTCCCATGGACCGGGGACCCGAAAAAACAAAAAATGAAAATTGAATCGAAGCATGACGATGGCACACCAACAGGCGAATGATGATGTCAACAACGTTTTGAGCTCTGGTTTTAAGGACGATTTTTCGCCCTTCAACCGGAGCACAAGATTGAAGAGGACCCCTCCGGCTTCCGTTGGGGTAAAAAAGAACGATGACACGGGAATCGACAAGGCGCAGGTGGCTAATGCGGTCATCAATGCGCCTCCGCCGGCCCCGTTCAAGTCCCCGGACACCAGGGCCGAAAGTTCGAAGGTGGCGCCTGAACCCCTGGCGGTCGGGTTGCCCTCGGAGAATGTGGCAACGGAGACAGCGACTCCGAAAAGAGATGGTGACCGGAAACGGCAACATCCGAGCAGCCCCTGGGATGGCTCGCCGCCTCTCAGGCTGCTCGACACTGAGTTGGACGTCGTCCGTAAGCAGCTTTCTGATTGCGACCTGGCAGAAGACGAAGAAATCGGGAAGATCGAGTCCGCGCTGGGGCAGATTCGTGACGTGATGGCTGTCCAAAAGAACATCAGTAATGGTGTTCGGCTGGCTGTTGCGAACATCGAAGAAGCCGTCAGCATAATGAAAGAGCTGAAGAGGGTCCGGCTGAATGCCCTAAAGGCGGAACGTCAGATCGTGGACAGAGTGTCCAAGAAGTCACCGCCGACAAAACGTAGCAAGAAGTCTGTGATGACTTCACCCCAGACGCCCTCTCTGATGCCAGGAGAGATGCAGAAGAGGGAGATGGGGGAGAGGTCTACAATGACTTCTCCTCAGATCAAGAAAAAGGGTGGGAAGAGTGCCAAAGGTGCTCAGACGCCAGCAGTTGCTAAAGAAAGCGACAAGGCCCCTTTACCACCACAAGCACCCGATTCCCCCAAAACGGTGGACGATGGCTTTATTCAGGTAAAGTCAAAGTCTGCCCGAAGGAGGAAGTCAAAGAGGCGAGCTGCCACCCAAGAGGCGCCACCTCGCGGTTCCTCCAAAAAGGTGGCGCAGAGGGGGACCAGATCTGGGGCGAGAATGAGGCATGTACTCATCATCAAGCCGGGGCAAGGAAGATCCTACGCTGACGTGGTTGGGAAACTGCGTAGGGACGTCGAGCCGGAGCAGTCGGGTGTGGAGGTTCGTCGACTCCGCAGGACCAACGACGGTAGTGTGCTCATCGAGCTGGGATCTGTCCGTGGGCAGGCCCAGTTCGCTGATTCGGTGAAGACGGCACTCGAAGCCGGAGACAAGCTCAAGAGCATTGCCCCCCGTTTGCGTGTGGAGATCTTGGATCTTGATTCATCCTCCACGCAGGACGAGGTGAGTGCTGCCCTGAAGCGGGAGATGGGGGAAGGAATGGGAGACTTCAAAGTCTTCCTGACCAAACCTAATGCCCGAGAGCAGAGGCTGGCGGTTGTTGACCTCGATGCCTCCAGCGGCCAGAAGCTTTTGAAAAAGGGCAAGGTAAAAGTCGGGTGGGTTGTCTGCCAAGTGAGAACTCGAGTAGAGATCTCACGCTGCTTCCGCTGTTTGGAGTATGGCCACACTCGAAGGGAGTGCCAAGGTCCGGACCGCAGTGAAGCGTGTTGGAAGTGTGGTGGTACTGGGCACAAGTCGAGCACTTGTGACCAGGCACCCTCGTGTGACACCTGCAAGAAGGCAACTGACGGGCGACCGTCGGACCATGTCCAAGGCTCCGGTGCATGTCGGACCTTCAGAGACCTCTTGGCCTCAAAGAAGATCGATAGGCGTGGACGCTGAGGATCATCCAGGGAAACCTAAATGGGAGTATTGCGGCAAGCTCCCTGGTGGACCAAATTGTTCGCGAGACAGGGACAGCTCTTGTCTTCGTGAGCGAACCCCACAGGGCTAAAGGTCCACTATGGTTCCCTGACCGCACAGGATGGGCGGCGTTGTGGGTACCCGACTCGCGCGCGGTCCCCATCGAAAGAAGTGGAAACGGCGAAAACTTCGCCTGGATCACAAGCAACGGAGTCACGTTCGTGAGCTGTTATTTTTCCCCGAATGACAGCATTCCACGATTCACTGAGAAGCTCGAGGCCATGGAGGACGCAATTCAGGCAATCCATGGTCCATGTCTCATTGCCGGTGACTTCAACGCCAGAGTGAGAGAGTGGGGGATGCCACACACAGACACTCGCGGAAGGTTGCTGCTGGAGATGGCATCCAGGCTGGGGCTGCTGACAATGAACGAGGGCGACACGCCGACCTACAGGAGGCCAGGATTCGGGGAGTCGATCCCCGATGTAACTCTGGCTTCGGAAGGCCTGGCTTCCCGAATCGTTGGCTGGAGGGTGATGGGTGATTACTCAGGAAGTGATCACGAATATATCACATTCGAGCTGACAGAGAGAAGGCAAGGACAACGCAGCAATAACCAGCGCCCGCTCGGCTGGAACCTGGCGAGATTGGATGAGCGGAGGCTGACAGAGGTCTTGCTCAGCAATGCGGGGGACATCTCTCAGACAGCAGAGAACCAGCCAAGCAGGACAGACGCAGAGGCATTGGTGGAAGCCACATCACGCCTCATTCATCGTGCTTGCGACGCGTCGATGCCCCGCAAGAAGGCACGTATGGGAAAGCGCCCAGTGTACTGGTGGACCGATAACATTGCCGAGCTGCGGCGAAACTGCCTGAGACTCAGGCGGCGAGCCCAGCGATCCCGGGACAGACCCGAAGCAGCGGAGAGGTCGGGCCAGTACAGAGCGGCAAAAAGAGAGCTAGTCAAAGCAATCAGACAGAGCAAGGCGCGTTGCTGGAGCGCACTGTGCGAGGACGTGAACAGCGACCCCTGGGGACAGGGGTACAAGCTGGTCATGAAGAAACTCGCGCAAGGATCCGGATATGTGCCAATGGAGGCTGAGATGATGCGGATGATTGTGGACGGACTCTTCCCGGATCATGAGGTCAGAGACGACGCCCCTCTACGCGTGAACGTCGAAGAGATCCCACTGTTCACACGGCAGGAGCTGGAGAGAGCAGTCAGCTCCATGAAGAACAA
Organism: Neoaliturus tenellus; assembly: GCA_030545055.2. Taxonomy (NCBI): domain Eukaryota; kingdom Metazoa; phylum Arthropoda; class Insecta; order Hemiptera; family Cicadellidae; genus Neoaliturus; species Neoaliturus tenellus. The sequence continues at coordinate 175,008,528 of CM061533.1, read as the reverse complement.
GAAGGCCCCGGGCCCAGACAACGTACCGTCAGAGGTGCTGAAACTGGTGGTCAAATGCTGCCCTCAGCTCCTTCTGAACATGTACAATGTGTGCTTGAAAGCGGGGGTGTTCGCATCCCGCTGGAAACAGGCCAGGCTCGTTCTGCTGAGCAAGAAAAGAGGCCCACCGGATGCTCCATCATCTTACCGCCCTCTGTGTATGTTGGACACGGCGGGAAAACTGATGGAGAGACTGTTGAAACCGAGAATCGGCGAGGCAGTGCGAGCGGCAGGGGACCTCTCGGCCCGACAACACGGGTTCAGGGAGGGCCACTCGACACTCAGTGCCATTTCGGAAGTAGTTGATTCGGTGACACAAGCAAATCAGGCGTGCCACGCGGCCCGCCTCATTGTGCTGCTGGTCACGCTTGATGTGAAAAACGCGTTCAACTCGGCACGGTGGTGCGACATCTTGGACGCACTGGAAAGAACATTTAGGATACCTGGGTACCTCCTCGCCATGGTGAGAGACTACCTAAGGGACCGGCAGCTGATGTACGAGACGGACCGTGGTTTTGTGATCAGAACCATCACCTCTGGGGCGGCCCAGGGCTCAGTGCTGGGACCGGATCTCTGGAATGTCTCGTACGACAGTTTGCTCCGTATGAAGATGCCGTATGGAACGTTCCTCGTGGGATACGCTGACGATGTGGCAGCGGTCATCACCGAACGAAACGCGGAGTTGGCCCAAATGAGGCTGAATCAGGTCATGCGCTTGGTGGAGGGCTGGATGCGCGATCACGGCCTTCAGCTGGCTCTCACCAAAACGGAGATAGTCATGCTGACGAGGAAGCGGATCCCCACGATCATCCCGATGCGAGTGGGTGCCGAAGTGATCGAGACGCAGAGGACGGCCAGGTACCTGGGGGTGGTGCTGGACAACAAGCTCACCTACTGGGACCACATCAGGGGTGTGTGTGACAAATCAGCCGAAGTGACGTCCTGCCTTGGAAGGCTGATGGCCAACGTCGGAGGACCGAGCCAGTCGAAACGGAGGTTGTTGCTGTCGACGGCTCAGGCCATCATGCTCTACGGAGCAGAGATCTGGGCAGATGCGACGAAAGTGAAGAAATACCGGACTCGCATGCTGGCGGTGCAGAGACGCGGCGCGCTCAGGGTCGCGTCCTCGTATCGAACAGTCTCGCAAGCAGCCGTGCTGGTCATTGCGGGAGTCATTCCCATTGACCTGCTGGCACAAGAGAAGAAGGCCATCTTTAGGCGTGCACCTGAGATGGATCGCGAGGAGGCTGCCGAGCTGGCTCGTGGCCAAACAATGGCCATCTGGCAGCGTCGATGGGATGAAGACACGACTGGAAGGTGGACATGGCGTCTTATCAGGAACCTGGAGCCGTGGGTTTGCCGCAACCACGGGGAGGTAAATTTTTTTCCTCACCCAGTTCCTGACAGGTCATGGCTACTTCCGTCTGTACCTTCACCGAATGGGCAAGGTCGACTCGCCCAGGTGCAGGTACTGCGGATACGACGGAGACGACGCGCACCACACTTTCTTTGTGTGCCGTCACTTTGATGAAGAACGGACTGCCCTCGCCGACTCAGTTGGCGGTCATCTGACCCCGGACAACATCGTGGGGAAGATGCTGCAGGGCAGCGACAGCTGGAACGCTGTGGCTGAATTTGTTCTGTCCATCCTGCGCCAGAAGAGGAGAGATGGGTGTCTGGAGTGACCCCAGAACCGAGGACAGCAAGAGGTTGATCACCAATTGAAGAATCCCGAAAGGGACAGAGGCCACACATTGCAATGTCGCAATGAGCAGACGCTCGGGTCGATTGCAATGGATGTGGTGACAGCACGCGTCGGGGGTTATTTTAGCAGGTATGCCCTTGGGTAGCGAGAGACTACAATCGCATACCCCAAGCCGCCCTGAGGCGGGACCTCGACATCACTGCTGTCTGATGTCATAAAGAGGCTGGAGACCCCTGCTCGCCACTTGAGTAAAGTGGTGTAGAGGGCCCGCACTTTTGTGTGCGGGTAAGAGCTATTTTTTCCTCCGTCCAGCGTGGTAAAACAAAAAAAAGAACCTGTTCAAGGTCATCCAATTTAAAACAATACATCCAATACAATCCAATAAATCCAATACAAAACTGTAGCAAGATAGGTTTTTTATTTCTTTTTTATTCTTTTATTACAATACAATACAATAATATGCATATTGAAGTAAAGTAAGAATACAAAATATAAATATTAGTCAGGAGAAATATTCCAAGTTTGGACTGGCTTGAGTCTTCATGGACGATCTGGAGGAGTAGGCCGAGGAAGTTGATGATGATGGTGACCTTGGCGGCTCTTCATCCCTGAAGCCATGGGTGCATTTTGTGTTGCATGCAAAAATTTGCATGTTTAGTCGGTATCCCTGTTCGATTAGTGATTTAAATTCTTGAACAATTTCGTTTAATTCTTGCAGATTTCTTAAAAATACTTCTTCATAATTGGCGCATTTTACAGTGAGAGCCATCTTGATGTTTTCCGTGTGATGTCCAAAGGCAAAATGAATATTAGCATGGTTGTTTGAAGGTAGTATGAAATAGTGGTGGGGGAAGGACTTTTTTTATACGCTGTCTGATGGGAGGTGGTTAAATTTTTTCCAACTAAACATATTGATTGAACAAATGGCGCAAAGTTCTTTAGGTGTTTCGTAACTTAAAACTGGAGCTACATGGCCATATTGTAAACATCCATCATCTTGTAGGAATTGTGCCGGGTTAGTGACAGCAGCCCTTCCACAACTACGACAAAATTTTGTACCATCACCAAACTTGTACCAACCAAAAGTGTTGTAACCTCTGTTGTCTAGTTTGTACTGTTTGATAAAAATTTTTATTTTCTGCGGGGCGTTGGATCGTAAAGTGTGACTAAATAGCTGTTGATCTTCAATAATTTTTCTTACACAAAGCTCAAATAGGGTGCTCATCGTTTGACAGTTGCAATTAAACTGGATTTCTTTGCAGTCTGTATGCTGGTAACCCAAAATGGTGGGGGGAAAACACACACACACACACACACACACACACACGCATTGCTGTTTGAAAAATATTTTTATTTTGTTTAATTTGTGCAAAGGTCAAAGGTCAAGGTCACCCCAGAGCTTTTTAAAAAAAGGCAATATATCAATATGTGAAAATTTTTTTTATTTATTTCACATATTGATATATTGCCTTTTTTGTTTTATTTTATTTTTTTGTTTTTTATTTTTTTTGTTTTTTGTAATGTTTATTTAATACAGTACAAACAAGATTACATGACAACAATTATATAGCGAATACAAACAGATATAAGAAAAATTTTAATTTTTATTTAACACTGCTGCTTCTCGGCTATGTGGATGGTCAGCTCGGTGGAGTTGCTGCCGCTGGATCCATGGGACACCAAGTAGAGGCATCCCGGTTGAATGGAGCGCAGGTCTTCATTTTGTAGCAGATGGACGAATCTTTTTGGCAAATAAATTTGAAATTTTGCTTCATCCCCCGGTGTATATGGTGCTTCGCTCAAGCTGCAGCAGATTGCCTCGCCGACTGTAGTTTCCATCTTCTTCATAGCATGTATGATGTAATGTTTTTCATCCTTAAGCTCTGAACATTTTTTTACCGGCAAAATTGTAGACTTGGAGTGGGCGTTGAATTGTTCCACCAAAGACTGCAGAAACTGGTTGGAAGCCATGGTTGTTTTAGACGTCCTCGCTGTCTTCTAGCTCTGAGATGTTGTCGTCTCGGAGTCTCGAGTAATACTCATGCCAAGTCTCGGTCTGCTCCTCGCTTTTATAATCGACGTTACCCCCACCACCACCACCGATTTCTCCATCTTGCAGGTAAGTAGCTAATTTTAAAGCGTTTTTTAATGCACAGTGCCTGCCCCTTTCATGTTCTACGCTTTGTGTGCAAATACAAACGTTTTCAGAAATAAATTTAAAATTTTTATCAATTTGCACATCTTTGACTGGATTTGATGTATATTGTTCTATCCATCTTTTCTTTTCAAGCCCCTTTGTGTAAATATTAGTAAATGTATTTGAAAATTGATGCATAATATGATACAAGTCTGAATAACTGGTAAAACCGTCATACCAATCGATGTGATGAAAATATTTCCAAGTCCATCGGTTTGTTGTTGCGGCTTTGGTGGTTAGTGAAGAAAAAGAGCATGGTGGTTTGAATAAAAATGTATAAGGAATATTTTTATCCATATCATAAAATACTAGTTCTTTAATAATGAACCGATCATCGTTACCACGAAACGCCTGAAATTCAATAATACCCGGTTTGGACTTGATTTCTTCTTCCATGTCCATTTGAAAGGTCACCCGTCTATTCATCACGGTGTCAGAAGGTCAACTGTTTTCCACACCACGGTAGGCATGTATTTATGCCAGGCCGTACAGTTGAAGGCGCGTTGGTGTATATTTAACGTGGGCACCATCCCCGGTAGGCCTACACCCACAAAAGTTTATTTTTTATTAAAAATTTGCCAATTCAAGTGTAAAATGTTGTGAAAAAATTTAAAATTTTATTTAACTTTCCATCTGGTCATTCTTGTTGTAGTCATTCTCATCACTTTGATCCTTTTCATCACTGAAATGTGTTTCTTCATCCGATTTTACAAAATTATTTTTTTCTTGCACATATTGTTCCAATTGTCTCCACATTTGAACTTCATGAGGAATTCTGTTGAATATTGAAGTGTCCACAGGTCCATACAAAATTGGTGCGTCCGGTTGTTTGTCCAAAGTGTCTGTTAAATAATCTTTAATAATTGAACTGGAAAATACTAGTTGTCTTAAATATCTTGTTATGGGTTTCGTTGCACATGTCAAAATAAAAAATTCTTCTCTGTTAAGTTGAATTTTTATGTCATGTTTGGTTGTATCTCTGAATCTCATTTGATGTTCACCTCGGTGTTTAATAATATCAATTTCCAAGTCTGAATCCAATAGTCCTACTTTTGTTTTTCTGCCAAACATGTTGCTATTAAAGTAACATTCCAATAAATGGAGGTGTTTCATAAAAGATTCCCAAGCATTGGCCGTAAACAAAATCATTTTTGTTCCGTGAGTTAAAATTACTGTAGGTGAATAGTCGGTTGATTTCATTACTCCAATTAAAACACTTTTATCCAAACTTGAAGAGATTGGATAAAAAATTCTTAAAAATACTTCCATCAAAATATTTGGTGAAATATTTTCTTCCACATTTCTTTTCCTCTTGGACAAATATTTTTTCTTTTTACCTTTTTCTTCTTCTTGATCTGCACCGTGTTCCTGTCCATTCATGTCCAAAAATTCTGAAATTTCTTTTTCTATATCGCATTCGGTTGTACCACTTGTAGAAGCCATATTGAAGATGATGCTACCCATACGATGTCAGGCAACAAACTGATCAGGAGCGACCTGCGCGCTCCCCTTTTATAATCGCGCCCGTGATTGAAATTTTACAAAAACGAGTTTTTATAAAACATTTTTAACAATTCCTGTCAAAGGTGTGTAAGTGACAATTTTATCGTGTAAAATTAAACAATATGCGGTAGTATTTGCTGGTATGGCTTTGGCAAATTCCATTTCTATTTTTATATCCACACTTGATGACTTTACCGATTCATTTTGTTTAGAACAATCGATTACTACTATTGGGTAGTTATCTAAATATTTTTCTGGTGAAAGCAAAGGCGTATTTGTTTTACCGTAATATGAATTTTGAAATCTCGCATACATATCGTATAGTATACTGAATTTTTTATCTGCAAACGATACATTTAAATTGTCGTATGGGAAAAACTGTGAATTTAAATAAACTTTAATATTTTTCAAGTCACAATGATCAAATTGGCCCGCATGTTTAGTAATATCGTCTCTTCTAGCCGTTTGTAAACCAAATATAATATATCTGGCCCGTTCCACATAATTTGATGTTTTAACAGTCCAAGTGTGTCGATCTGTAGTAGGTAAACTGGGATGTTCATGGAATTCCCAACTTCTAAATGGAATTACAATATCACGATCGGCTTTTAATTTTCTTAATAGCAGCATCCTATGCTCGTCAGCTAATTTAACATGTGGAACTCTCCATACGATTTTGTCCAAAGTTAATTTCCATTCTAAAGTCGCATCAGTTGTACCATCCGCAGCTTTAATAATATCTTTATCGTTTGAAGATCTTAATAAAACCAATTCTTGTTTAACATTTAATATTATTTTTCTGTAATCTTCAGCAAAACCGAGCAATAAACGTAATGGAATGTAGAAATCAAATATTCCCTTTGAATTTGGACTGATTGTATCAATTGTAGGTTCAACCCATCCGGCGGGTTTTAATAAATTAGTATCATTAGGTGATATAGATGTTAATCCTTTTAAAGTTGTTGCAATACCTACTTTTTTAGTGGAATCTACTGTAACACCTGATATTTCATATCTGATTTCATCAAACAGGAAAGCCATCGCGTTATTTATAAATGGAACTTTTGTACCTACACTATTGTCCTTTTTTGTTACTTTTCCTTCGATATACAAGTAACTTTCACATGGTAGTGTATAAATGTCTTGATGTTGTATAGGAATACGAATTTCGTCATTATTGTTCAATTTTGATGAAGTGTAAGGGTTGTGGGTGTGATATTCTTTTTCCCATAGGGTTTCGTCGAATGTCGGACCCTGCGCTATATCCAGTATATCCATAATCGGTTAATTTTAAACCAATCTTTTCTAAGAAACGAATGTTCTCGCGTGTTAACTCCTCCACAGCTGAAGAGCTACTAATGCGATTCCCCGTAGGTTGTCCACTTTTAAATGATAAACCCATGATTTTTGTATTAAAGTGTCGATTTTAAATGTAATCTAACTGTAATTGGCTCTTCTCGGAAATCTATCAAGTTACCGTCTTGATCCAATACGTTCAACACGATGTCTGAAATGAAAGTGGTGTTCAACGGCAGATATACTAGGTTTTGTGGCTTTTCAACAATTTTAAATCCTGGAGGTACACTCGGGTAAAAAGTATGTATTATATGAGTATTTGCTCCATCTCTGTAAGCTCCCTGTATAATGTTACAAGTTATATCTATACTATTAACTTTTAGTATAGTTACAGTTTGTTTACCGGAATGTGTTTGATTTGGTTCTAAAATTGGCCCATCTTTGGGAAATCCTAACAATTCACCGATTGAGTGTTCCTGAGTAAAATCTATATAATATTTGGAGTTAATTTCAGCTTTCATAGTATTGTTATTACCTTTTAATGTTATATTGTCTTTTCCCATTTTATTTTGCAAAAATTCATTAATATGATCAATTTCATAAGAACCTGTGGGTAAACTGCAAACTTCTAAGTCTGTAAACTTCCCACTCGCATCTTTTCCTTTATAATAATGCAATAAGTTATTTTTATCTTCTGTAACATTGGGAATAGAGTTGTAAGTTGTAAAATCCAACAGTGCCGCCTCCCAAAACCTTCCTTTTTGCAAGCGTAACGCTGGAAAAAGGATACTTCTTAAAGTGGACGATTTTCCTGTTAATGATACCGTATAGGAAGACATCTCAATTGTGACTGATACTTTTAGCTAGGAATTCCAAACACAAATGGCCGCATATTAAAGTGTTATCAGGTTGTTCTCTTTTATAGTTGTAATATATGTTTTTAGCAGATTTAAAGTAATGCTCAAGTTCTTTAGGTGGTGGTAAATTGCCAAAACTATCAAAGTAATATATATTATCACCTAATTTCTTATAACAAACCCAATGAGTGCCAGGACCTTCAGAATTGTCTAAATTTACAATACCGGTTTCGTTTTTCCACATTTTAACTGGTAAAGCATCTTTCATAAAGACACCGCGAAAAAATGGTATTTTTAAACATGAAATGTATTTAAATAATTCGATATTTGTTAACGCTTTATGTGGTATTACTAATTGATTTCTTTTATTTAATATGCACGATATGGTCTTAGGTATAGACCTGCCCCGTTTTTTACCATTGACCATACTGTTGGTTTTTTGCTACCCTTTCTGGTGGAACGTCGTTTTCTTCTAATATTCCCTCCATGTTTTGTCTTTGCCGATCTCCTTTTCACTCTTCTCCTCCTTTTTCCACCTCCTACTGCTGTTTTAGCCTTCATACCTGCTGTTACCGCTAAAGCTGCTGCTTTTTCTGCAATACTAGCGTCACTAGACTTTACTCGTTGCCAAGCTATATCCGCGAGCTTTTTATCAGCTATTGATCTATTTTTTGTATCGCTAAATGTGGAATATGCTATATCGTGTTCTTTACAAGCCTGATCTAACTTATTTATGCCTGGATCGCCTCTTTCCAGTCGTTTTTTTCAATTTAGTTCCTGGTCCGCAATACTGATAACCTCCCGGTATGTGAAATTCGTATGGTAAAGCGTCTATTGCTCTATTTACAACAGATCCTACTGGAATTCGATTTAAAGCTTTACTTAACAGAGAAACCGCTGTGGACGTGATACCGCCTCCTTTCCGTATAGTGTCTCGATATGGACTGGTGTAATAAAACGTCATGTTTGTCTTTTATATTCGAAAAGCGTAACCTATGTGTTACCTCTATGACAGGTTGCACATAAATGATGTAATTTATGGTGTTATTTAATTAAATATCAATATCACCCCAATCTGATGATCGAAACTGTTGTGTATTAGGGTGAATAAAGTATTTTTTAAAAATTTCCCGTTTAATCCAACCACCTCTCGCGGCTTCATCCCAAATTTTATGACCTGGTCCTCCTCGAAGAACTTCCGGTGTGAAATGATTGTGTAAATCAAATATCGCATTACCTAAAACTTTTGCAAGAAAATTAACAGTGACGGCATCATCTACATGTTCAGGGTCTCTAAGCTCTGTTATACGTTTATTATTACAAGTATACACTTTACTATCCTTTAATGATGTTGTGATGGTCTGTCCTACAGTTGCAGCATCATTTGGGTGTCTTCCTGCTCTCAAGTTTGTAATATTGTTATCATTACATGTAAAAACTGCAAAGTGTAAATTTGGATCTAAATGTACGGTTTGTGATAAAGCAGCTGCATCATGATCCTCATGACCCTATGACACATTTGATAACTTTTTATCCATGCAATCCCAAGCATTATTTTTGTATGTTAATAAATTAAATTTTTCATTACCTTGAATGAATTCATCCCCTTGCTTCGATACTACTTGATTTTGTTTTACAAAAGAGGTTGTTTCTTGTTTTAAGGTTTCCATCATTTGACCCACTGTTGCACCATCTGATGGCGCCGAACCATCTTTAACATTTGCTAAACAATTAATAAAACAATCTATAACCCCTACATCACGTATGATACAATGATCTTTAATATATTTTAGATTTACAGCATCGTTTTCAGTTTTTGGATAACCTATATCATTAATAACAAATTTATAAAAAGAAAATCCATCTTTTGTCTTTTCAGGTATCAAGGAATGTAAATAGCGTCTATTCACGCTGTCTTTTTCATCTTTAGGGTCATCTACGTTGGATATACGTTTATTGTTAGCACTATACGTTTTTCCATTGAATTTTAACGTATTTTTTAATTCAGATGACAAATAACCTTTGTTTATTGCATCACCGTTTTCATTTGGTTTACCAACGTTGATAATTCTATGATTTTCTGCATCATATGTGTTATTGTGTAGTCTTAATGTTGGTGATAGCTTTTCCTTTACTATTTTTAAATTTACTGCATCGTTTTCGTCCGTGGGATCTTTTATGTTTTTTAACCTTTTATTACTAATATCATAATCTCCTTCAGGTGTTTGTGGTAAACCAGCACCTCTTTTTAAGTTATTCGCGTAATATAATCCATCCGAGGAATACCGTCCGAACTTGTCGACACTCATGGTGCAACTGAATAGCATTTTAGGGGGTAACGCATTTTTATGAGATTACCCCGCGGTTTCTAAGTTCATCCACTAAAGCCACCCATTCGTTTTCCAATCCAGTATGACCCGCTTCTTTGGCTTCATGTATTAGTTTCATTCTATCCACCAATTTATTGATATTATTGTAATAAATTACGTTTGTATTGTATAGTTTCTTCATCAATCCTTTACCGGTGACTGATTTGCTTCTTTTCCTCGGTTCTGGGGAACTTATGTCTAAAGTGGATGCTACAAATCTTCTTTTTATAGGTTTTCTTCTTTTAATCGGTATTATTTTGGAAACAAATTCTCTATATTTTACAGATTTATTTCGAAATACTGGAGCATTAGGTAAATAATTTCTTCTATATGCATTAGTTTGTTCCAAAATTTTGCTATACACTTCCAAATCATCATCTTTTACCAATGCATGTAAAGGTTTATTTTCAAACAATAATTCAAATAACCCCCTCGTCCCTTTATATATTTGATCACCTACGTGAATATTATCATGTTCATCGACATCTAATTTGCTATTACCAATCATTACACCTTCTTTGGACATTCTTGCTCCATAACTGTGGTATTTTTTAGTAGAATTAGTTCCAATTAACAGTTTTAACAAGTATTTTCTTCCTAAAGGTCCTTTCGTATGAATATTTTCACCCAATAAGCTTATGTTTGATGGTTCTCCTTCTGTTTTTTCTTCTTCACTCGCTATAGATACCACTTCTTCTTCACTACCAGCATATACATCTTCTCTTTCTGCCGTTGTATCACTAAATATGGAGGCTTCCGGGTCCTCATGGCTAATATCTTCTGATATTACACTTTCCCTTTCATATTCTGTTATCGGAGCAATAATATCACCTTGAAAAGAAGGTTTAGTCAATTTTTTGTTCAATTGTTTCAAAGGCTCTCTAATAGGTTTAAAAGTAGATTCGAGAAATTTCTCCCTTTCGCTGATACCTAACTTTAACGCTCTGTTTTTAGCCCGAATAGAATCACTAAGTGATTTAATTTCCTTTACTAACTTTTCTTGGTTAACCATGTTTGTAGCAAGACGTGCTGTACAAGAATGATTGTGTAATATAGTGGTTAGTGAATTAATATAAATTTATCGAAACCTATCCTGTATCTGCCGTTATTTAGTGGTTGTTCCTTCATAATTGTCAAAAATCCATAATTTTCAGCCCAAGCCTTACCACATATGTCTTTAAACCATTCACATGACATATCCGCATTGACATGATCGTAATATATGTGTTTTAAGTTAGTTTCATCCTGTTTGAATACAATTAACACATTTGCGTTGTCTCTTATCAGTTGTTTTGGTATTTTACTATAAGTCTGGCCTATGTAAATGCTATCTATATTGTTATGTCGCCCCATAGCAAAATAACTCCTGATAGTGTTTTGGTTTTCACAGGATACATCATCAAATATAAAAACTGAAAATGGTTTAGCTTCATGCGGTTGCATCACGTTTTCACTTGCATCAAATTTGTAATATTTCACTTCTTGCACATTATTAAATATTTTTTCTAATAATTGGTATTTGGGTTGTTGTAATGATTTGGAAAAGACATACAAGTTATTGAAACGCAATCCTTTTGGGTTTGTAATCAAATTGAATACTACATTTGTTTTACCATAATTGGATGGACCGGTTACAAGACAACGCACCGTGTTTGGTAACAAAACACCATGTTTGCCACTGTTTAATTCCGAATTGCCCACCGTGAGTTCATCAATATTATTAATAGGAAAACTATCCTTTTGCGGTATTATCTCCATCCTTTGTAAAGGTTCAACCTAAAATGATGCTCCATCATTATATAAGATCCTTTTTAGGTATCCAAGAATCTTCACTCTTATTAAATCCTAACCATCGCACTTTAACTTTATCTTTTTTCCGTTGTAACACCTTTTCAACGAGATATACATCACCTACTGTGGATTTTAACATTTCATGTCCATAAAACCCTCCTTCGAGCAATTGTCCTTTATTATCTTTTAAAATGTAAGTTTCCGGCACTGTAGGTTGTACCTTAAATACGGTAAAAACCTCATTTGTCCAATTAGGCAGATATCTTTTACTGAATACACCTTTGTATTTGCTTATTCGCACTTTATCACCAACATTAAACACTTTAGGCTTTAGTTTTTCAACTTTTGGTTTAGTATTCATTTTTATATGTTTTAATACTAGTTTTTCATTTTTGCTAGTAACTTGGTTCGGTTTCATACCAATTGTTCTATGGAACTTGTTATTGTAATCTTTTATTAGTTTTGGTAACATATCAATCCATACGTGCGATAATCTGTTTGAAAACATCTTGTACATCGCACCTTTTAAAGTTCTGTTAAATCTTTCAATTATTGATGCTTTTATCTCTGAATTAGTCGAATAATGGTTTATGTCGTGTTTTTTCATTAAATTTGAAAATTCTTTATTGAAATATTCTTTACCATCATCGGTTTGTAAATGTTTTATGGTATTTTTGTCTCTCTGTATCGCAGTTTCCATGGCTTTTGTTACACTCTTGCCGGTTTTATCTTTTAGCGGTAAAGCATCTGCCATTTTTGTAAAACAATTGATAATAGTCAATATATATTTAAATCCTTTATTTTGTTTACTATAAGGAATCATTTCGATTAAATCAGCTTGATATAGATCATTAATTCCTTTTATAACAGTATTTCTTCGGGGAAATTTTCTCCTAGCCGGTTTATGAAGTTCATGAACAATTTTTTGTTTCAAATCCATAATTTTATCCTTCCTCATTCATGGATGAAGTAAAAATAAATTTATTATTACATTATACCCATATTTAACTGGGTCAAGGTCATTCAAATTGATGTAAAAAAATGGGGAACACGGCGTTGGACTTGCCGTGTTCCCCATTTTTTTACGGAAGGAAAAGGAATTCAGGTCGAAGAAGGACGAAGAGGGACGAAGAATAGGTTAGTTTTCGATAGGGTTGAGAGAGTAGTGGCCAAAAGGAAGAGTGTCAATTTTATTGTCCATAACATATCTTTTGTCATCATTTGCTGTTAGTGCTTTTTTAACTTCTGTGACACTGAAAACTTGATGTTTCTCGCTTCTGATGGTGTTAAATTTTGCAGTCAACGTTTTGTCTTCAAATAAACATTCTTTGTAGTGATTAAAATTAATGTGTTTCTTCAAGTAATTGGTTTTAACTCCTTTTGCCTTTTTTGTAGTTGCTGTTTCTTGTTCTTCACCTTTGTACACATTAAAGGAGTACAATTTTGACATCAGTGCTACAATTTCATCCATAATCGATCCATTGCACTCATCTTTAAATTTTCCTAGTACCTTTTTATTTTCTTCATTGAAGTTCGGGTGATTTCTTGGGTAGTCGGAAAAATCAAAATCATTTTTGTGTATGAACGTCCGAAGATCTTCATACATATCTTGCGTCTTGATCCAATAAATTAGTGCGTCCGTGTCCATGTAGGCTATTCCAATATTTTCTCTACCATAATGTTGTACCATTTTGTTGTAGTGAAAGTCGTACATATGTGTTTTACTTATATCTAATATTGACATTCCTATATACAACGGTCTATCCATTAATATTTTTGTTTTCTTCATGCTAACCGCTACCAAGTTTTCATTGATTATCATACTTGTTCCAAAATTCGGTTTCTGTACAAGTTTTTCCATTTGTCTCGGGTTTGTTACTAATTTTACAATTTTGTGTTTTCTCTTGTTTTCCAATGTTTTTCCAAAAATTGCGTTGTTCATCAGTTTATAAAAATCTTTTTCAAAAGCTGATGTTGCTACGGCTCTTCTTGCTGTGTTAGAATCTATGTAAGGTTTTAAAAAACAAGATTGTGAAAATTTTAAAACTCTATGAATTTTGGTAATAATCAATCCTAATTTCAGGGCTTGCTGAACAACAAAATAATGTGCTACATATCGGTTTTTATTTTCCAAAGTCATCATCAGCTTAGGCCATCTTCCAGTCGGTGAAACTTCAGTCCTGGCTAGTAAAGGCAGATCGTAGTGGTGGTCGTGTAGGTGTTCTGGATACTCAAAGTCGCAGTCCAAAATGTAGCCGGTCGGTCCATCTTGTGGGATCTGCATGATGTCACCGATGCTGTCCGGATCTACCCACTGGAAGTCGCCATACGGAAGGGGTTTGGACATCGCCCAACCATATAAATTATTGGCATCAAAATATCCAAGAAAAATTGAATCTTTAGTTTCATCATAGTTTGGTAGAAATTTATTATTAGCTTTTACATGTCTTGTAACGGCCTGGGTCAATCCACCGCGTACACCCGATTCAATCATCAAAACCATATCGATGTCGGTTAACAGCTCCAACTTGCACTCGGTGGATTTTAGCATGGCCTGCCATGCTAAGCCGGGAGATGTAAACGAATGAAGGGGGTCCAGTCCGTAAGCGGAGAAACAGGTGTTCCTAAATTGTTCCATCACATCACATAATAATGTTACATCTAGTTTTACATAAAAGTCAGAATAATCGCCCAAGGTATTCATTCCTAATTCATTCCAGACTTTCCAAGCATGATTATAATCTTCAATTGAAATTTCTGTATCGGTTAATTTACTTTTAAATGCTTCGATAGGTGGTAGTCTTGTTTCTTGAAATTTTTCCATTCCTGTAATATAATCATAAGGAAACACTCCTTTCCTTAGCACCAAGTCCATTTTATCTTCTGGCACAATTTTTCTTGTTTCTTTTAAATCCTGTCCTCTTAAATTACTTGTTAGTTTGCTGAGGCTGGATGGCATGAATCTATAAGAGTCCACGAATCGAAGCTTAATTTTGCCAACAGTCTTGGAAAAACTAATATAATTTTCTAAAGTGTTGGCCAAAACATCAATTTTTTTATTATCTCTGCCTAATTCCGGAATAATAAAATGTGAATCATAACCACTAAGGTTATGCAATACAACTGGAATGAATTTCGGAAGTTTATAATTAATATTACACGCATTACAAGCAGGCCCTCTGTAATAACCAGTAAGGTGATCATGGTCATGGACTTTATGGTTGTCAAGAGTGAATTCTTTTTTACACAAGTAACAATTAGTGGCATTGATATATTGGATTTCCTCCTCTTCATCTAGAGGTAACATTGGAATAATATTACTGTACACTTCTTCAACCTTACCAGCTATATAATACAAGTTATCTACAAAATGTTTAGCAGGATCCTCACCTCTGTACAAAATTAGGGTTGAACTTAAACCAAAATTTTGTAAGTGGTCTTCAGAAAGTGAGGATTTTACTAAGAGACAAAAACTGTTTGGTTTATGCAGCTGATATTTAGTCCTACTGGTAATTTCCCCATCTGGATGTTCTTGAGGTACCAGTGTGGACTCAAAGTCTGCATAAATTACAAATGGTACTCTATATTGATGGTTAACATTTTGAAATTTTACAATTGATCGAGTACGTGCGGGTAAACTAATTTTACATTCAAAATTTTCATTACAGAGTCTTCGGTGTTATTGTAGCCATTCCGCGCCTCCTCTCCTTACATCTTTTGACACAAAACAAAAGCATCGCTTACAAATGGTCATCCTTAGTTCATTTTTAGTCAGTTGACGTCCTACAAGTTTGTTAAAATTCTTTATATACACATAGTGTGAAATTTCACCTTTACTTATCAATAATAAGTCTGTATGATTCCTATTTTCATTTTTTGTCACTCGTATAGGGTAAACATTATTAGAATCATCAAGAGCAAAAATATTTACACTTACACCAGGATTGTTTTTTTCAAACTTAGAAATATCAGAAATTTTTACAGGGTATGATAGACCTTGAAAATTATATCTATTATTTACATTTACATAATGTCTACTTACTCTACAAGGGCGCTGCTCTGGCAAAATATATTTACATAGCATTGCATATCTGAAACATTCCGTGTCTTCATTTTGCACATTTATACAATATTTGGTTTCTTCAATCTTTTTTGGTAGAGGGATGTAGCTACTACCCCTCATACCGTAACCGTGCTTATGTACTCTTAAATCTAAACCCTCTACAGATGTAAGCATCCATCCTGAACCTCTCATTTCATGTTCCTGCAGTTTTGTTAAGAGTTCTTCCAAACATTCCTCAACAATTTTATTTACATCAGAAGCAAACATCAAAGTACGGTTTTTCGTTATAAACCCCCTCACTGTTGTTTCACCATCCGTATTAGTAAATAACGCATCTAAAACTAAACCAAATTTTAAAAAATTTAATCTTGCCAATTCTTGTTGCAAAGTTTGTCCAATCAATAATTTTGCTTCAGTTAAAAAATTTTCAAGATCAAGCTGTACATTACTTATTTTGTGATGGGTTACCGTATGTCCGGGGAAAGCTGTTATACGTATCTGGTTCATTCCTTCTTCTTGTTCCATGTCCGTGTCCGTGTCGGTGTCCATGTCCGTGTCAGAGTCTGTGTCCGTGTCGGTGTCCATGTCCTCTGTAGGTCTCCTTCCAAGTCCTGATGGTCCGGCGCCTCCAAACTGAATGACGGTTGGCCTCCTCCTTTGCAGCAACTGCAGCTCGCTTTCCCAATCGTCCAGTCTTCTGTGATGTTCTGATAAAAATTTTTCAATAGAGTCCAAATCGTCTTCACTTACTTGCACATTGTCCTCTTCTTTATGCAATTCCAGATGGATTTGCAAAATATTTTCATCAGGGAAAAATTCCCCACAAATATGGCAAAGAAGCATTTTTACCACAAGAGCGTTTGGATGTTTACTCCACGAAGGTTCATCCAATAATGAGAGGCTGGGTTAGCCCACCTGCTTTTATAACGGGTGGTGGGGGGTGATCTTGGGAAAACCCCTTCTGCGCATGCACAGAACAAAATGTAATAAATTCTACATAAAATTTTCATTTAGTACTAATATATAGGTAAAGGCCACCTTTGATATGGTAAAAAAGAGGGAACACTGGATAAGAGGTGGTAGTAAGATCGACTTTCTAACAAATACTTTCAATAATATGTAAACAGGTTCAAAAGTTAAATATTTTTTATTTTTTACTATCCAGCTTGTTTAAAATTAAAACTTTTAAATATATTTGTTTGAGCAAATGCTTTTGGCACACTTACCACACGCCAAAACTCAAAAAATGTACAGAATTAAGACTGATCTCGCGGGGAAAACTTATGTGACACCTAACATTGGTTATCTGACTCGAATAACAATTGGTGATATATAACATATTGAAAAAAATTTTATGTTGTATAAATCACCAATACTATGCGAGTCGGACAACCAATGTGAGGTGGCTACATAGTATTTCCCCGAGAGATCAGCTTAATCCTGTACTTTATATGAGTGTTAGCGTGTAGGAAGTATGGCAAAAGCATTTGACCAAAAGAAAATATATTTAAAGTTTTAAGATTAAACAAACCAGCAAGTATAAAAATAAAAATATTTCCTAACCATTAGCAACCTGTTAACATATTGCAGTGCTAAAGTATTTGCTATAAAGTCAATCTTACCATCATCTCCGATCCAGCGTTCCCTCTTTCTTACCAAATGAGACTGAGGCTTGACTACCCGTATATATGACGTTTCCCCCACCACTAATGCTCTCCCCCACCACAATTAATTCACAAAAGTAGGTCAAGGTCATCGGACATTATTATTTTGAGCGGAGGATAGAGCATCTGCTGCTCTATCCCCCGCTCTATTTTTTTTTCTCCTTTTTAACATTTTATATTTTTTTTGGGGGTTTTAAATGCTAAATAATATTTTTTTTACAAAGGTGAATATTCATCACTACTGTCCTCCTCGTCACTACAGTCAAAAAATAATCTTCTGCTACACATCACAAGTCTCCTGCACAACGACATTTTGTCCAATACTGCTCTTATTTGAGGAGTGATGTTTTCCTTATTGTCCTCTTCTTCGAATGATTCCAATGTTTCATCAGCATACAAGTCAATGCTGTTACCATCAGTGTTTGCAAAATTATTTTCACCTGCTTCCATCTCTTCCTCTTCGGATAATTCTTCTTCCATTACATCTTCTTCTTCTTCTTCCTCCTGGTTAACTTGTTCTATTGGAATTTCTGGCCAAATAAGTAAAATTTTCTTGTGGGCTGCTACGGTGTTGTCCCTCGGAGGCATCGTGATTGAATGTTCACCTTTGCTGTTCACAACCCTATTATATGCACAAAAACTATCCCCACCACCATGTTATCCGTTAACCATAATATCATAGTCCTAATCCAAGTCCAGGTCGTATAACTAAAACTAAAAGTTTTTCATTTCTTAAAAAATATTGCCATTTTTGCATTTACTTTGTTATCAAATAAATATTTTACAAACTCAAAGTTTGTAGTTTTGTCAGTTAACTGAGTGGAAATAAATTTTTGTACAATTTGTTGTGACCTCTCGTCCTGAGGTTCACATCTTACATTTTCTATTGTTCCTTTCCTGGTTGTGTCTTCAATCAGCTCCACTATCTCCACCAGGTCCTCCTCCAACAGAACAAACTCCACACAATGGCTCACCATGATGATGCTGGCTGAAGTGCTCTGCAAAGAATAAATCCAACGGATGCTTTCCACTACCTACATTAACTTACCCCCACCACTTTTCAAGGTCATACATTTAATACCATGAGTAAAATTTTGTTGTAAACCTAAAACCTAGGCACTACCCCTGGCCAACAAAATAATAAACTCTTTTTTGGCTCCACCTGGTTTCTGCTATACGTGTGCCAATCATGTAGATAAGCCGCACAAATATCACACCTTTCTTGCGGAATTTCATTCCTTTTTATGTTAGAAATTCCAGTCATCACCATGTAGCCACCGCTTTCCACAAATTCCGTCATGTCCTGACACGCCAAAAAACCACAGTCTTTGCAAAACTTAAGATTTTCATTTCTAAAAACATACGCAAAATAACTGGTGTAACCATTTCTTTCAAAATCAAACTCCTTAACTAAAATTTTAATTTTTGGTGGTGCACCAGACTGATGCACCACATAACTGAACAATTCAGTTTCATCAGAAATTTTTACCAAACACAATTGTTGAAGACTGGAAGGAGTCATCTCGAAGTGTGCGTCTCCTGGTTACGCTAAACTGAGACTGAACAACCTCCTCAAAACCCAACGCTTGGTTAAACTTACCCCCACCACTTTTTTAGTGGGTCAAGGTCAAATAAAATTACCCTGTGAGCGGGGGATAGAGCACTAAGTGATATGTTATTCCAGTATCACAGAGTGCTCTATCCCCCGCTCTGTTTTTCCGCTTACCAAACAGCTAGTCCGTGTCCAAGTCCAATTCACACAAAATAAATAATTTTATCACTTACATTCCTAAAATTTGTTCATTACCATCATCAACCTGCTCAGGACTTCCAATCACTAGACGTTCAGAATTATTATTTTTATTTTGGATTTGTCTTTCAAGAAATTTAATTTTTGATTCCAACAGGCAGATGTAATCAGAAGCGGCTGTCAGGGTGTCGAGCTTGCTGGAACGTTTGCTGATTTTAGGCACTAACAACTGCAAACGGAACATTGCCGCTCGCTCCTTATAGTTACGCTTTTGATCCGCCAACCGTTTCAAATATTTACTTTTTAAATTTCTGTCCGATTCACCCTTGAGCAACTCACTCCTCAAAATACTGTGTTGTTCACCATCATTAGAAGATCCAGGTTCAGGGGACACCTGTTGTTCAGGTGAACAATAATTTTTATAATCCACCAGCATCGGAGCATATACATGCCCCGATGGTAAACGCTGCAATTCCAGGTCTCCAACAAACGGATTGGTACTGCACATTACGTCTGCCAAGATGAAACGTTCAAAGCAGAATGAGCTCAGTGAGTGGGTATAGGAGCTCAGTAATGGTGGGGGAAACCTGTTGTCACATGATCATTGACTGGTTTACCTTAAAACTAAACATCAGTTTAATAAAAAAAATAATTTTTTATAACTTTTCTTCACCATCCAGGACACTGGTTTGGGACGTGTCTGAATAATATTTTTTTCAAAGAAAAAACATTATCCCCAGGTTAAGATATTATATAAATGAACTATTTTTTTTAATAGCTCATTTATATAATACCCCCCTCCCTTATTTCAAGAGGGTGAAGAAATAATTTGGAAAACAAAATTTAATAAAATTTAATTTGGAAAAAGGAAATGTTTGGAAAACAAAATTTAGAAAATTAAACAAACACACTTACTGATTGCATTACTCCTGCAAACGCCACACAGTCCTGAGCTTGTTTAAAACTTTCACACGTATCAAGTACCCTCTGTTGGTCATAAATCTAGGAACAATATATTTTTTAGAAACCTTTACATGAACGTTCTGGTCTTTATGCCTCATCAAAAAAATGTGAGGTTTCACACAAACGTGTGCTCGAAAGAAATATTTTTGACCAGCATAGAGTCTTTGATAACGTACCTTAGGAATCTGTGTGGTTTTCTTAGGGGCAATATTAAGCGAACATGAATCAAGAGTGCTCCGCATGGATGCTGTTTTGCGGTCGAAGTGATAGCGGCACAACTCCTCGCCGCTCACAGCCCACCTGGTGCATTTTTGATTTATTTTCGCTCCAGTTATCCAAACATGATTACATTGGCGTTTCGATCCCGCTGCCTTCTTTACTGTTTTTTTCAGACCAGAATTAATTTTACTTACTTTATTGTTTGTAGGTTGCTCCACTTGAAGGTCATTGGAAGTGGAAGGGAAAGAAGTTAAATTTTGTTCGGGTTTGGAAGGGCTATGGACGGGAGAGATAGGATCAAAGGTGGAAAAATAATTTTTTATAGGAGTAGACGGCTTGGAAGGTGACCTCCGTTCCTTCGGCTTCTCGAAAATTTCCTCGTCCGAGTCCAAATTTATGGTTACCAGGCCGGGATCCACACTACTTCCACTTGCCACGGTTGTGACTGTTGGTGTTGTCACAGTACACATAGCTGTCACCGTGGTCAAAATTGTGCGCAGCGTAGTGCTGGCAGTGATGGTAGAGGAAGCGCCGGGTCTCAGGTCCACAATAATTTTTTGTGGCGAAGCGGTCGTGGCTGGCGGCAGTGGAATCTGCGAAACATCAAGAATCGGCATTGAAAGGGACGAGGCGTTCGGCATTGGAGCGGAGGTGACAGCAGGCGAAGTGGTCGGCATTGGAGCGGAGGTCACAGCAGGCGAGGCAGTTGGATAATTCTTGATGCGAACACCCATGGTCACGAGAGCGGTGTAGAGTCGGCTAGCAGGCTGCAAGTCTGAAAGCAGAATGAAGCAGCTCGGGATGGCAAAGGATTAACCTAGAACGCTATGTGGTGGGGGCAAACCGGGCACATGTGCCAATGGAAAATTACCAAAATGCCACCTCCACCCCGGGGGGGGGGGGCGGCTCGGCCGGTCGGACCCTCCCCCGGGGGGGGGGACTTTTCGTCCGGAGCAAAAAAATTTTGGTCAAGGTCAAAAAATTTTCCGAAAAAAAGTTTCGGGGGGGGGGTTACCTACCCCTAGGACTTTAACTCTTGGATGGCTGCTACCCTTACTTATGTGTGAACATAAAATAAATTTTTTTAATCACAGCTCAGACAACCAACGCTTCTACGCATATCGCTCTAAGTCCTGCGAGCTCTCAGGACTCTGGCAAAAAATCCGCCAAGTGTTGGCTGACTGAGATTACATGTGAAACAAAAAAATTTTATTTTTATTCACACACAAATGTAGGTCAAGGTCATCCAAGAATTAAAAAGAAATTCCCCCGAGGCCTAAGACCGCCGGCGGTCAAAGGCCTCGGGGGAATCTCACAACTTAGGGGGAGGTGAAAAATAAAAAATAATTTTACTTAATTTTGAGTTTCCATAAGGGAAACATGCTACAATAATTTTGGTTCCCCTAGCGGGAATCATAAGGTCATGCTAATCATGACCTGGGCCCCATCTTAACCGATAAACTGACATAAAGCCTAACGTACCGGACAGTGTTAGGACCCGGCGCTTCGTGCTGAAGGGTGCCAACCACCCGTATGTTGCCAGTGACGAGTGATGAGGCCCAGCAGCGTCCCTGGCACGGGCGGCCTAGGGGTCGATCCCCAAGGGCCTACCCCCAGGCTCGTTAAGCGCCATACTACTGTTGTTAAAAAAATAATTATTGAGGCATGCTAAGCCTCAAAAAGAAATTATTTTATGGAGGCTTCTAAGCCTCAAACCTAACACTTTAACTGCCAATTTACAGAGGCTAATCCTCCAAGATACGAATTTTAAAAAATATTTATCTTAGGGACAACCTGTGGGAGATTAGTACAAAGAAATATTTTACAACACAAAAACTTAAACATAGGGGGATTGATGTTACAAAAAATAAATAATTTTTAATTAATTTTGAGTTTCCACAAGGGAAACATGCTAAATAATTTTGGTTCCCCTAACGGGAATTATAAGGTCATGCTAATCATGACCTGGGCCCCATCTTAACCAGTACACTGACATAAAATCTAATGCAAAGCACTGACATAAAGCCTAGCATACCGGTCAGTGTCAGGGCCGACACTTTGTGCTGAAGGATGCCAACCACCCGTATGTTGCCAGTGACGAGTGATGAGGTCCAGCAGCGCCGATGGCACAAGGCCTAACGGTGAATACCAAGGGGCCAACCCCGAGGCTCGTAAAGTGTCATACTATTGTTGGTAAAAAATAATTCTTGAGGCATGCTAAGCCTCGAAAAAAATTTAATTTTACGTAGGCTTCTAAGCCTCAAACCTAACAGTATAACTATTTACATAGGCTAAGGAAGCCACAAAATTTATAACAACTAATTTTGGGGGCAACCTGTGGAAGGTTAATACAAAGAAATATTTTTCTAAACACAAGACGTAGACTAACACCAACCTGTGGAAACATTAGCACACACAAATATTTTTCACTGCACAACACTTTCATTAAATCAAAACCGACACCAAGCAGCAAGCACAAAATAAAATTATTTCCTAACACTACACATGCCATGCCTTAGACTAGAAAAGAATTCCCAATATAATGCGGCGCCAACATTACATTGCGAATCCTATAGGACAGCGCTCCGAACAACCAGCTGGACTGTTCGAAGACAACTGCGACGATGGTTAGGCGGAAAGGGCCAAGGTGGGCCGGCCAGGAGTGGGGGAACCGGACCTTGTTACGTAAACAGCCGGACCTCGGCACGTACGGACCTCGACACGTACTTGTTTGCGGCATTGGACAATCCCCAAGAGCTACGCCTGAATACATAACTAGCCGGATCTCATTATACAATACGTGACAGCGGTAAAGTGCCACAATGGATAGTCAGCCAATGCCACTGACAGCGCGGCCTACAGTCAGTGTTGGTTGGGAACAAAATTAAATTTTGTCTCCAGTGTCGCTTGCGGATTACGTAACACTTATGTAACCAACCCATGTCTGCCGTCTTGGCTCTCTCTCGATACAAGTCAGTTACTCGCCGGCCATCTTCCTCAACACAAGGTACACGCTGCGACTCAACGCTACCGGACTTTCTGTGAGTATAATTTTAATTTTTTTACATCATTCTCTCTTATTATATGACTTAGCAAAATATATCTCTACCTGTTTGCTACAAAATTAATTTTTAATTAGCTCTACAAGTCTACTAATATTTTCGCAAATGTTTTTAAATATTTTACTCTCATGATTAAATTTTATTCTACACTGGTGGGTTTTAGACTTAGCTGCAAAACTGAACCATGCCCATCTTGTACAAAATTATTTTTTCTTTTTTAGATATACCTCGTTATTAGTCTTACAATAAATATTTCTTGGACTTAATTTTTGTACAATTCACGCTGTTATTTTTCCACGCAGTACGTGTTAATACTTGGACAGTTGGCAGCAAACTGTTTCTAGACATAGCAACACCAGACCGCGTTACCACCACCACTACTCATACCTCCCACTACTTCCAGCTAAGGTGACACAATTGACTGAGTTTTTCACTTTTATACTAACCTTACTGTAAGACACAGCTATGGCTGAAACTTTGCGAGAAAAATTATTAAGAGTAAAATTTTTGCTGGCAAAGCAAAATAATTCTGTTAGGGTGTCCAAGACTTCCACTTTAACAAAAATGAAACGCTGCTTCAAGAATAATCCAAAATTTTACTCAAGGGACACCAAGATCACTATGGATGATAAAATGTTTCAAAAACTTTTAGACGAGCTAACTTTTGCCAGTAAAATAACGCTGGTGACTCCAATTCCAGACTAAGTGTCAAGGTCACTTAAGAATTAATAAAAAAAAAATATTTTTTTGACAAATATTTCCACTCCTAGTAACGGAGGTCCAGCAAAAGGACAAACTCGGATGAGTTGTTGGAAAAAAAATAATTTTTTTATTTTTTGCATCTGACCACTACCCCCACCACGCGGTCTAGTACCCGGACGGCACGGTGCTGTCCGGTCAGTCGGCGTCCGGCTCCCGCGCGGTGATGACACCACCACCGTCGGCTGTTCGCAATTTTGTTTCCAGTTGGGCTTCGGGTTTCTCCAGTGGGTAAGTGGAAATAAAAATTATTTATTTTTTTAGTTTTAAGAGTGGGGTTGCTGGGGTTCAGGTCAATGGCCTCTGAGGAATGCCTTACGTCACTTTTGGTAGGTTTTTCGGTCTGGTCGCTGGAAACATTAATTTTTCTTTGCACTTTTGTGGTTCTTCGTGGATTTTCGCTCCGCAGCCGGATACGAGGAACCACAAGAGCGCAAAGAAAAATTTTTTTGTCTTTCCACGTGACCTTGACCTTAATTACGTCAATGACGTCATTATGGTGACGTCAGCGGTAATGACGTCGTCTTGACGTCATTTCTATTACGTCATACCTATGACGTCATAGAAATGACGTCATCGATGACGTCACCGATGACGTCATTCGTGACGTCAGTGACCTTGGTGACGTCAGCATTCCTCAGGGGTCATTGACCTGAGCCAGCAGCCCCACTTTGCCACTACTTTACCTATTTTTATATTCAATGGTATTTTTCATCAGTTAAAAGTGTTTACGTGAACTTAAAATTATGTCTGGAGATTCTGAGATTCGCTAGATCACTTAGCGCAGCTAAGAATTTCATTCAGATAACGAGTAATCCAAGGAATTCAACGACAAACAATTAAAAGCCATAAACGTGTATGTACCACTCAATATGTGTGTATCAATAATCTGTTATCCCCTCAGATTATTAGGATTATAGAGGTTGGCATGACAACGCGTTTACATAGCTATGAGTCGGCAAATTTAATCTAATCATTCAATAAAAGAGGGAGCCGAAGACAGAGTTGCACGCTTCAGTCTGTAAGGACCACTGTCCCCTAAGATACTGTTGTTGTCCTAGTCTTAGTCCGGGGTACAATCGGTTATTTTTAGTCCAATTTGTGCATTAGCATCAACATATCTCATCGACCATGACTGTGCAGGAGAAAGTAGAATATGACACCAACAACTTACGCTCTACACTCGCTCAAGTATGTATTTTTGTACTATCAATTTAAACTTAAATTTAAATTTAAACTAGATACATCGGGAAATATGAAAGAAAGTAAATCAGGTATGTTTGCACAAAAAATGAATGAATTAAAATCAACTATTTAATAGACATTTGTTCAAACACTATTGAGGGGAAAATTTTTCATATATTTGGTCTTTGGTTATTTGGTAAATTTTTAAGCATAATCGCTTTGTTTCTTCTGTAAAACCTGTTTTACTATAAATAAAAAATCGGGTTTGCACTTTAACATTAGTTAAAATTGGAAATGAAACTATTATAATAAAAAAATTAAATTTAGACTCGTAAATTAACAATAATGATAACTCCTTAAATAGGTATCATATATGCGTAAGGGGTTAAAGTAAAGCTACAATTCTGGCCGTCAATCAAAGGTTTTCTTGTGTAGTTCTATAACGAAATGCGCATCAAATTCATGATTGTCCCTGCGTTACCACACTTTTATACGTTCACGCACAATCTACCAACTATATTTTGAGTTAAAATGTAAATACAGACATACAGACTTCGCCACAGACATTCCTCGTCAGTATTATAAATACGATTTTGCCTGCACTTTAAAATGTCATACTATAATATTTAATACATTGACATGAAAGTGAAAATTCATGTTGTAGTTTATTGTGTATTGAAGTTGGGGTTATAAGTGGTTGATTTATAAGTGTTGTTTTATCTCAAGGATATGATTATAGTAAGCTCTAACAGATCTTCCGGCAATACTTTCGTTAACCATATCTCAAAGGTTATCAGGATTTTAAAAAGTGTTCTTATCACTGACCTATTTACTATTTCTTAACCGATTTACTCGTAATAACAATATTTTACAGTAATGATACCATTAATGTAGTAATAAATAGTAACCATGATTTTGATGGAGCAACTTTGAAATAAAATGTACTTGGAGAACTTTTTAGTGTATTACTTTTGCTAATTAACACCCCTCTATATATCCTACGGTATTGGTACAGGTGATGATAAACAACTGCTGAAGTTTTGAAATTTGAGATAATATGTATGGCAAGCTAAAAATACTTCACGTAGTCTCTATTTGACAATATGCAATAGAATAGTTCTTACATTATTGTATGGGCATTAAATCTGATTTTGCGTGCACTTTAAAATGTATTGTTGAAATGTATTGTTGTAACCTTTCACTAAGAAAAATAAATTATTTTATTTCTCTATTTCATCTTTGAAACAGGTATTTCATTTTATTCCTTTCAGTTGGCAGTCGTTCTATGAAATAATTATATAGAAAGATAAAAGTCGAACTTCAATGTGAAATTTTCTGCAGAAATCTGGTTGATATGGTAGTGACGAACTCTACTCTGAAAAGTGTTAAGTTTCAGTTAAGGAAGGTGATAGTTTTGGTGTAGTTTTGAAAATTTTAAATAACCAAATAAAAAAATGTTGTTTGATTTTTAGGCAGCAGCCACCGTGGGGTTCAGTATCTTGTCGATCAACGTAGGCTTCATCTTTTGTATGCCCACTATCGTCATCGGGGCCCTTAGGACCGAAAACTCTACCATGCCACTAACTGAGGATCAGGCGTCGTGGTTTGGTGAGCCATTATAGTTATATATTTATAAAATTATACTATCACAAACAATAAATAATAAACTCTGAACTTGTTATGGTACGAAAATTATTTAGTTTCGGTATGTGAGATAGACTCAAATGTTAAGTAGCTATGTGGTTGAAGTACAGTACATCTAATGAAGCAAACTTAATAATATTTGTATTGTACTGATTCTCTATGGGTCTGCATAAAATTATTGGATTTGGATTCAGTGTAGCTAAATGAAAAAAAAAAAAAAAAAAAAAAAAAAAAAAAAAAAAAAAAACTATTATTTACGGTCGAAAGGCACCTCATTAACGCATAAAGTTTTTATCTATTTCCAAAACAGCTAACAAGAGACAAATTTTACATGCACATTAGAAAAAAATTTTATTTCATTCAAAACATTTATTCATACAATCTTGTAGTTCATCGTTAGCATAACTTATTACTACTCACAGCTCATCATATAGTATCTCGTTTCAAAATTAAAGATTCTCCTTATATAACATAGGTAGGTTTTAGCCAATTCTCTTAAATTAGTCAAACAGTCTTGAATTTTGTTCAATGCGTAGCTTGAGCAATAATGTATTTCCCTAATCTTTTAGGAAGCCTCATGTTCATTACTCAGCCAATGGGCAGCATCGTCTCCGGCTTGGCCCAAGACGCCCTTGGCAGGAAACTGTGCCTATTGTTGATCAACATCCCTCAACTCATAGCTTGGCTGATTATGTACTTCTCATCGAGCGTGGGCCACCTCTACACTGCCGTAATATTGTTTGGTCTCTCCATGGGGTTTTTGGAGGCTCCGATACTCTCCTACATCGGCGAGATAACCCAGCCTCGCCTCCGAGGAGTCTTGACATGCTCCGCTGGCGTGTTCTACAATCTGGGGTTCATGGTGGAGACCTTCCTTGGATCGGCGATGCCATGGAGGAGAATGGTGCTGTGGAGCACCTTCAGTCCTGTGGTTGGTTTCATCGCTATGTCATTGGTTAGTAGCATCAGACTAATTTCCTTTGGCAATTTCTAAAACAGTACCGATATGATATTATATTAAGTTTAAGGACTACGGTAAGATTGGAGCCCGAAATGTTTTCTTAAGGGGAATATAGTAGTCCTGATTATTTCTACAGCTGCCGGAGTCACCGGCGTGGCTGGTATCCAAGGGACGAGTGCGGGAGGCGGAGCGGGCGTACCAGTGGCTGCGGGGGTGGGTCCCACGGGAGGCGGTCAGAGCGGAGTTGGAGGAAATGATCAACTACGTCAGGGACACGCAGGGGACCAAGCGGCTGTACAGTGGTGACTACAAGCCCGTGGCTACCAATGAAGGTAGGCAAATATTACAATAGTGTACAAATGATCAACTATCGGTACTCTCGTGATGAAACAAATCCGTTGTACCATGTTGGTTGAAAGTCTAACATTATTCATATTATATAAACATGCTAATAACTAATAACAGTTTCGATGGTCCTAGTCGTATTACACTTAGTAAAATGTATAAACAACTATTTATAATATTTTTTAGAAAAATTATATTTCTGGCCTTCACATTACGACAGGCAAATACGGAGCCTGTGAAAAAGTCAATGGAACTCACAATAATACTTGCTAAAAAATACATCTAAAACTACACTATTAGGATGTTCTTGGCTCTTATTTTTAGTTAATTTTAAATAATTTTTTTAAAGGTACACCTCCTGAAAAAATCATAAAGGGGAAATTCGAGTCAATCCTGGAACCCGGAGTACTCAAGGCCTTTCGAATAGTCCTCATCTACTTTGCCATCATGTCTTGTGCCAGCCTTTTTGCTATGAGGCCATTTTTCATAGAGATACTGAATAATCTTAATCTACCCATTGGTTCACATTCTATTGTGGTGAGTGTGCTTTTAATTATTATTATGAACATTCGTTTATATCTATGTGTCAAATTTCTTAAGAAAAAAACAAGTAATTCACACAAAAATTATGAGATAAGGAAAAAAAAAAAGTCAAAAAGTCAAAGTGGTAAAAGTCAGGAAATAATGACTTTGTTTTATATATATTTATTTTATTAACATATATTTTAGAAAAAAAATTCGTTCCATTTATGAGGTAAAGGATGATAATAATTAAAATTAAAAACTAGTTTGATATCATAATCTTCTTGTCTAATGATAAATTTGACTCTAAGCATAAACTTACGGCGTTATAGGAGCTCAATTGTCTTAGACTAACTAGCACTGGCTTCTTTATGTCTGAATTATATTTTTACTGTCATTTTTAAAACTTGAGGTTTATTTTGTTTTGATGTATTTAATGGCCATGTTCCATCTAAGGTTTTGTTTAAGGGTTAAAGAATGAACCATTTTATTTAAAAATTATTCTATAGGAAATACATTATTTGCGTCTTAATTACATCAACAAAAACCTCACATTTCATCTCAGTGTGCTAAAATTTATGATTGATTTATACTTTTATCCCCGGCAGGTTATCAGTATGGGCAAGCGTGGCCGTTGAGGCCGCTGAAGCAAGAGAGGCATACCCTTCCTCTCGCTTGGCCTCAGCTACTTCTAATTGCATTATCTCCCGCAGGTGATCTGCGGAGCGCTGCAGTCGCTCGGGGAAATCGGCATGGGCCTCGCCATGAGGCCGCTGGGCAAGCAAGGCTTTACCTTCCTCTCGCTTGGCTTTATCGTCTTCTAACTGCATTTTCTCCCGCAGGTGATCTGCGGAGCGCTGCAGTCGCTCGGGGAAATCGGCATGGGCCTCGCCATGAGGCCGCTGGGCAAGCAAGGCTTTACCTTCCTCTCGCTTGGCTTTATCGTCTTCTAACTGCATTTTCTCCCGCAGGTGATCTGCAGAGCGCTGCAGTCGCTCGGGGAAATCGGCATGGGCCTCGCCATGAGGCCGCTGGGCAAGCAAGGCTTTACCTTCCTCTCGCTTGGCTTTATCGTCTTCTAACTGCATTTTCTCCCGCAGGTGATCTGCAGAGCGCTGCAGTCGCTCGGGGAAATCGGCATGGGCCTCGCCATGAGGCCGCTGGGCAAGCAAGGCTTTACCTTCCTCTCGCTTGGCTTTATCGTCTTCTAACTGCATTTTCTCCCGCAGGTGATCTGCGGAGCGCTGCAGTCGCTCGGGGAAATCGGCATGGGCCTCGCCATGAGGCCGCTGGGCAAGCAAGGCTTTACCTTCCTCTCGCTTGGCTTTATCGTCTTCTAACTGCATTATCTCCCGCAGGTGATCTGCGGAGCGCTGCAGTCGCTCGGGGCAATCAGCATGGGTCTGGCCATGAGGCCGCTGGGCAAGCGAGGTATCACCTTCATCTCACTCGGCCTTAGTATCGTCTGCTGCCTCGGCATTGGCCTCTACCTCACCTTGGGCCTCAGCTTCCCCTGGCTGCCCGTCACACTGTTTGCCCTCTCCTATTTCAGTGCTTCTTTTGGTATCATCAGTATTCCGTGGATACTCACCATTGAACTGTTCCCTCTCAGGTAAGTTTACATTACACAGTATGATATTTGAATGTCAAACCTTGAATGGCAAGTTTTATTTGCCATAAAGTCTAAATTTTTGTAAATAAAGTAACATTAGAAAAACATATATTTTACTCAACAATTACCTACAGTTTCAAACAACAATTTCCTTACATTTAACAAAAAGCAATTCAACTTCATTTTTTTATGTACCGTATAGTAAGTCCCTAGCCACCAAACATATTATTTTATTAAGCTTGGAATTTCAAAACTCTTAAAATATCTCTTTACATTTGAAACAAACAAATGAAATTCAATATGAAATATTTTTTTCTGGCATCAGGAAATAAATATCCTAACTTAAAACCCCACAGGGCTCGAGGGATTGCTAGCGGTATCTGCGCAGCCACGGCCTACTTGTTCTTGTTTGCTGTGATCAAGACCTACTACAACCTGGAGGCCTGGCTGGGCGTCTCTGGCGCCTGCTTCTTCTACGGCGCCGTCGGCGTCCTGGGGTTCGTCTACCTGTACCTGGACATGCCGGAGACAGAGGGCGTCACCCTGGAGGAAATCGAGAGGCGGATGAGCGAACGGAAGCCGAAGAAGGGACAGGAACTGCTGAGGGTCGAGGAAATACAGAGGAAGGAGGAAGTGTAATCTTTATTGTATCTCTGACATTTGATACCTTTTTGTTGTAGAGGGACTTGAATTTTTATAACTATATGAGTTATGCTTATAATTTTGTACCTGAAAAAGAGAACAGTCATAAATATACTAAGAACAGCCATAAAAAAAATGTGTCAATAGAGTTGGTGAAAATCTGATCAGAATACCAGAACAGGTTGATGTTTGATAGTAACAAGACTGGGGTTTGGACCGTAAAAATTCTGTGTAAAAAACGAACTAAATAAAATTGGTGTTAAGGTTAAAGCCTATTATCAGCTTCTGTGGTGTAATTATGATATTTCTTGTCAAATAAAAGATTACCTCAAATCGGAGGTACTAAAAAGAATGTGTGGGTACAACAATGGTTAGAAACATTTGATTTGAAACTCTGTGAAAGATAGACTTTTATACATTTGATACAAGTTGAGAAATTCGTAGAGCCTTTCTTGGGCTTTGAGTATATGCATCTCAAACGATGTCAACAACTTTATTTGACAATCGAGGCATACTATAACTTTTTGATGACTGTTGCTGAAAACTATTTCTGGAAGGTCTATTAATATTAAAACAACATGAAATCTTATTTGCACATTTGCCATAGATTTTATCTCAATAAAACATTATGCAACGAACTGTCTTTTCAACTACTTGTATTTTAGGCAAGTGTACTATTTTGTTATGTTTAGAAAATTCGATCGTACTAACAACCTAAAGCCATATTTAGTACAAGTGGTAATTTACTTCTCTACCAACATTAGTAACACGTATATTAAGCTTTAGATTTGATCCATTCAGAAACATCCAAAGTAAATACAAACTATGAATAAAATTATTTATTTCGTAAAAAAAACTCAATGGATCTTTTAAAACTAATATAAAAGCCAGGTCAACTATATTTAAATAGGCTTTGTGCTAGTCATTCTCTCGGACTGTCAGGAAATGGAAAGTCGTAGTAAAGACAATCATGGTAAGATTAGATAATGTCTGATCTGGTTTAATGATCGTGGGTCTTAAATAAATACGTTAGTTCAAGTTAAATCAAGGATAGGCCTACTCAGATAATAGCTATATCAAATTTAATTAAGACTTACTTGGGCTAATTATAAAACATGGTAGAAAAGAAATAAAAAATATAATACAACTTTATTAAATAAGTGGATTTGTGATTCATAAAAAATACTACCAACAATCATAATTTATTTTAAACTCACTTTGTACTCTTGATAACGAAATTAAATATAGGAGTACATCCTATATTTAATCAAAGTGATAATATTTAATCAAAATATCAAAGTGTAAGTTATTTCTAAAAATGTCCATAAAATACACAAACTACATATAGGTGGCAGTAATATTGAAATGGAAATCAAGTATTTTTAAAAGTAACCATCGTATAATCAAATTAATAATGGACTTCAAAGTTTTTCATTAATTAATAAAGATTTATATTATTATATTTTTTATATACCGGTAATCATTTTAAATCATTAAACAGATAAGCAGTTTTTGATTTGCAAGAAACCACAGAAAATCTTTCTAGTAACTCAATCTTAATGTCGAATAAGGTAAATCTTAGAAATTTAATTTTCTTTCAAGTTTTGATTTTTCCTGACTCTGAACTTCACTTTTTAACACCTATTCCCACAAAGCTATTGTTATTACTTAATAAAAAATTGTTATAAATGGTCCTAGCAAGGAAACTCAACTCATTTGTTATCATGGTCACGCTAGTAAGAAAAATATACTTTTTATTGGATGAACGGATCGAAGAGGAGTGAATCCTCATACATGACTGTTACAACCTCACTAGAGTGACAAATCCCGATTCCGTTGTCCGACGATTACGTTCGCAAGAAGCCTCAGATCGACTTCAAACTTTCACAGTATATTTTAGCCGTAATTCTTAAGGTCGAGTTCGTTTATGAAGTTATTCTGTCCAGTAATAAAGTAATTAGACGTAATTTAATTTCCCATAAGAAATGCATTGTGGGCTGTAAATAACGGTGTTTAGGGTGTTTAGGTTACGTTAACCGGTGCTATTTTTGTTTGTTGTCTGACATATAGAAAGCATGTATCATATGGAAACTATATTCTGGCTGTTGTACTATAACTGCACTAAATATAATACAATTAGTTTTTTATGAAATTTTTATAATAGGGTATGAATACTAGAAAGATAATATTTTATACTAACAAACAATTATAAAGAAAACATATTTACTAAAATAATAAAATTTGTAACAATTAATAATTCTAACTGACACATGACATAAAAAAAACACTAAATTTAATCAGCGTCAAAAATGTCAGATGTAGATGGCGGCGGCACTAACGTCACAGAAATACGCGTATCATAGAGGTTATGTTGTGTTACTTCAATTAATAGCGCTACTCACGAAATTAAAGATAAACAATAAATATAACAATTTTTTGTACAGTAAGTGGTTTGTTTTTATATTAATTTTCTTATAAA
The DNA here is from genome assembly GCA_030545055.2 of Neoaliturus tenellus. Classification (NCBI taxonomy): domain Eukaryota; kingdom Metazoa; phylum Arthropoda; class Insecta; order Hemiptera; family Cicadellidae; genus Neoaliturus; species Neoaliturus tenellus. The sequence continues at coordinate 174,974,901 of CM061533.1, read as the reverse complement.
AGGTCAAGTGTTGAGTTCAATGCAAATTTAACCCATGGTAGGCTAGATGTTTAAATGCTCCCGATTTCAAATGAGAGTAACTAACCATTTCCATATACAAAGTAGTACCAAGCAGTATTAAAACTACATAGATAGCAATAGACCTATTACTTTCAAAAATTCTTTTGAAATGGTCTATATTACAGTAGACTTATTAGAGTCCAATCACAATTGTTAAAGGCCCATCTTATGTCTAACTACCGTATAGGTCCAGGCCTACAACAGTACCTATTAACATAACAGGATAGGGAAACCTACGTATAATAGACAGCCTACACCTACATTTCAGTCTTAGTAAATAGGCACCTCATAGTACATCATACTTGTTCCGGTACTTCAAACTCAAAACTCGTGATTTACACCAACACATATTTTGTGCAAGGTGTTAAAATTGAGTTACGCCTACCTTCCCGGTACAAGAAGAACCACACTAGACTAACTTATACAGTAAATTGTTTTAGGCCTATAGTAGATCGCCTCTTAATTGGCCACTTCGGGGTCATATCCAAACTGGATAGCCTATCGAATTGGTGGTTAAACTGAAGTTGGCTACCATTAAAAATATCAAATTACTGTCCAATAGAATATTTAGTTGTCAAATACACTAACATCAAATACAATTTGGAAGTAGGCCTACCGGTAGCTTAATTATTTTGTAGGCCTATCTTTTAACAAACTGACTTAACGTTTTTACTCATTTTGTACTTTTCTATAAATTTCAAGTAGCCTACACAAGTTAATCTAAAGGAAAACAATACATGAAATGCAGCAGGGCACTTTGTGATTAAACAGAACCTTTTCCTCAAATTTTCACTAAAAACGTAGGCTTTACTCTTTGAACTTTTCAGAGTTTAAAAGAAACCAGGCCTACAATTGGAATGTAAAGTAGGCTACATTTGACATCAATGAGATCCATGACCTACGCATAACTCAGTATAATTCGGTTCAGTAAGTTAGAGTCATGCAAACCCGGACTTTGATAACCCAGAAGGAATGCTGGATAACTCGGGAAGTCTGCCAGAGCATTAAAGTACACTGGGTTTCAAGGGGGCTAAGCACAATGGCATTGGCCGGAACACGATGAGGGGGCTTTTTAAGTTTGTTTTAACAAAAGAGGTTAACAATTTTTATTTTTGTATTATGTACATTATGCAATAAATACGGTATGGTACAAGGTTTTTTATAGGTACAACATAAACAATTCATACGTTTTCTTAAGTTTACGCTTTTCCCGATCTAACTTGGAATTCTCACAAATCCAGACTTTGTTTGGTCCTCATTAGTCCGGGTTTGCGGAGCTCTAGGCCTACTGTATTCTGTTCTTCTGTAATGAAGATAAACACATCACTTTCGAAGGCATTTACTTATTATATCCAGAGTGTTGACTTTCATTATTCAATGGGAACAACTATATATAAATTCAGAGGTTTATTTGAAAGATACCGTAGCCTTAATAGGGCTACAGTAAACTTTCTCTAATCCGGTATGTCTGCGACTTGACACATGTCGGATTGCAAAATACTCCGGATTATAGGATAAATGTTAGGAAAATGTGAATTTTTTTGAAAAAATTACATTAAAATATGTATTATTCTTTAAACAGCTTTACTGCCTACAGTATAAAAACATTGCATAACAAACTGTAATGAAAAATAACTTACCGTAAGTTTTACAGTACATGATTATGAAACTAAAATGAAATTATACGATGTCGGATGAATACGTCTTTTCTCCCCTCGAAGCATTCCAAAGTGCTTTGTCTGGACAGGGTTTTCCCCTCACAACTTTCAATTCCAAATGAACATTCATTAGGCCTATTATTTTTATACCTATCAATAAAAATTGTTCTTAAAGTTGTGCCGAATCGTAGGATGCCAGATTAGAGGAAATTTACTTGACTACAAAAATAATTTTTGTGGCAAAAAAGGACCAAAAAAATTTATATGTTATGAATGGTCAGTTGAAAGGAAATTATTTATAAGTAACATATTATGCCGATGTAGAGGATTCAATTGTAATTATCGTTTGAGGACTAGGCCTTAAGGTTGAGTTTACAAAAGTGTGGGCAACAAAGAGATCGCATAGAACCATTAAAAAAATATCTTTTTGACTAATTAAAATTCCTTCACATGTCAAATATATAACTTAGCCTAACATTTCCTAATTCCCATATCTAATTCAATCTGGGGAACTTTTCTGTTAATCAGACCAACAATTTTATTTGAAGGGTACCTATGTTAGGTTGGGGTAGAGTAGTTGGTTCGAGATTTTTTTTAGGGTTGTTAGGTTGGATTAGGACTGTCTTGCTGTGATTTATAAAACATGAAAAAACTTAATTTAACTTAACTTTAACTTAATTCCACATTCCATCAATGATACCTACGTATTACAAAAGCGGCTACTAAACTGCGCACACTGTGCGGTATTAGTTAAGCCTAAGATTAGTTAATGGATCATTAATGGGCAACCATGTTTCTTTTCCTCCTTTTTTCTCAACTTGTGTACATTATATGAGAAAACCGTACATACCAATTGAAAGGTATCGTCCTGTAGATTAGCAGAACCGTATTTTAATTCATATCGGTCCCCAGGGCTATGGGGTTCATTGCATGTAGGGTTCAGCCAGCCCTACATTCTTTCAAAGTTTCAATGTTAATTTTATGGAAGAATGGTAACTGATTTAATCATTAGACAGCTGTTTTAATAATAAACGCTAGCAAATCAGGGAGAATATGTTTTGGTTATGAAATACTTTTCAACATTGTCTCCAGATTAAGTGAAATTTTTGTTGAATTTCGACCAGTGGCCGATCTATTATATGTACTGTTTTGTGATACCGTAATATAAAAGTACATGAGTTCCACGAATTGTTTAACTATAAGATAATTCAGCGCATAAATAAAAACTAAATTTTGTGTTAAAACTGGCTAAGAGTTGTTTTTTTAGCTTCACTCTAAATATTAATTGGCAGTGAATTAATGGGAATTGAAAGTGGTACAGTACACTCCCTCTTAATCGGCCAACTTGGGACCAGGCCTCGGCCGGATAATGATTTAACCAGTTAAAGCGATGTACATTTAAAAATGCCAACCTACAATTTCAAATCGCCTAAATGCAACTATGGCTTGATAAAAAAAATCTAAATATATTAGATAATTATAGCTAACATCCGACACCCATGAAATCCGTGACTAAAATAAACTAATAATAATTCATTTCCTATTTTGTCTACTGGATAGCAGGTCCAAACACATTCCTTCCTGTGGCATATACTACCGTCCAGGACAGTACATTTTATTAGGTGGTTTGAGAATATCATGATATAATGTTGATAGGTGTGAATAGATAAGAAAACAAAGTTTCCGGCGAAACATGTCCAGTTAAATCAATGTTCAGATAAAAAATCATGGTCAGTTTAAAAAAATGTTTTTGCCAGGGTAGGCCGGTTAAACCGGAGACCAGTGAAAAGGCAGCTGGTTAAGAGGGCGGCTACTGTTGTAGTAAAAATGGGGAAAGTTCTTAAATTAACGGAAAAGTTCCCAAACTTGAAGTAGGCTTATTATATCAAGTAAGTTGGGCAAGGTTGTTTTGTTGGTTATCATAAATAGTTTTTTAAAGGTCTAAGGAGATCACAAACTTGTTTGATTATTCATGCCCTAATAAGTAAAAAATTAACTGTACTCCGAGATTATATTTGAGAAATGTGGAAATTGACTGTAGGTATCTAGCCTATATATGAATCTATAGACATGTCTCAAAATACTATTTTGCAATCATATTTGTGCTATCAAACAAAAATACATAGTTTTAAAGCGGTGTTTTTAACCAAAGTTAAATATCAGTCTTTGACTTGGGTTTTTCCTATTTGAAAAATTATTTAATAAATTCACATTTATGGTAGAACAGTGTTTCCCAACCTTTTGGTGCCTGCGTACCACCTGAGGCTTTTCAATTTTTTGGCGTACCACCCAAGTGAATGTATTAGGAAAACCTAATACATGGCAAAACGTAAAAAATAATGCTTGGGTCCAAAAATTTTAAAGAAATGTGTGCTATTTTTGTTTTGACTTCTTTTGTAGCCTATACATTATTTGGAAGTTTTTTTTATAAAAAAAAATTGGCACAAATAATCAACTCTACTGTATCTGATAATATTTTATTGTTTATTTAATTTTGATGATTATAGAGTGTTATAGTAATCCGAGACTGGCTATGCATAGTCGCATTTTACATAATTAAAAAATGTTCTACACCATTCTTTAATTAAAGTTTTGTTTAGCTGCCAATCACCATTTTTTTACTTTTTATTTTTATTTTTGTAACGGATTCTTGTGTGAGTTAATATCTAGCATGGACCATTAATATAAACTAGAGATCGCCTACTGGTCGACATTCGACCAAAATTTTACATGCTCTGGACTGGACCCAATTTAAATTGAAAAACAAATATTTTGTATATAAAACATCTGTTCTTACTGTTTTTATAAAATTTTTTATTACAACAGCTGTCTGTACAAAATGCTGGTATTAATTAAATAAATTACCCTTCTCCCATAAGATTAACATTGGAACTTTGAAAGCGCTTGGGGCGTAGCCCTGGGGACCAATCCGAATTATAATGCAATTCTGCTCATCTACCTTTCAAATCATATGCGCGGACTTCTCCTATGACGCACCTTTTCCTCCTTTAAAAAAGGAGAAAAAGGAAATGAAACTTGCTTGCCTATATTATAATGTATAGATTTCAATTTACAGAAAAATATTATTTTCCTTTATTTTAATTTTCAAATAGCGTCTTTTTTATTTAATTTTTTAATAAATAGGCCTATTTTGAAAACGTCTGAAAACGAAAAACAGTGGTTTTTGGAACTAGGCCGAAAAAACATCCAAGATTTTACTCCAAGAGCGTTGCTATACTACTGACAGTCATTTATTCCATTAAGTCTAATTTCAAACCTCTGATTGTTTTGCTTGTTGAAACAAATGAAACAATAACAAACCTCTAATGATATTTGTCTGTGTCAATACTTAACAGCTGAAATCAGTTCAAATACAAGATAAACAATAACAACGTCAAATTCGGTATATAGATAGGTCAAAATTTATTAACTTTTATACAAAATATTTTTTATTAATGGTGGTATGATGAAAAGTACTGTTCATAACTCGTCCGAAAGTGGTATACCGCTGCTTGACCTAATTCAGCGAAGCCTCGTACTTGAAACTCGATCTTGCACCGATAACTACCACTTTCCGTAGGCCTACTAGTGAAGAAATATACCATTTCAAAAATATCAAGAGCTGTTGCTGTTATTTAATGTAAGTAACTTCATTGTTTCTACAGCAGGTAAAAGCAGAAATCTCATTAGTGCAAAAATAAATTTCACACGTTCGTGGCTTCTTGGCTTCAATTGTAGCCATCTGGGTTTCAATCCTAATCCGGGTGATTTTGTAGCCATGTACTATTGCTTTACGAATTGCATCGTTTCAATGTTATTAGAGCGAGGGCTTTGAAAATCCGCACAGCTATAGACAGATATCTATATAACATGCTATTTCCTGTTGTCGTGGGCCCCGCTGAACAGTGCTGCACCTGGATTCTGTTGCTGATTTTGGAACCATGACTCAGTCGCAAATCAGTTTTCATGCGCAAGTAATTATTAGATTATTTTAGTCCATTTTTAGTATTGTAGTAGTTTTTAGCTGGGATTTTGCGTTAGGGGTTTTTTGTAACGGTACCAGGTGCATAAAATGTCTGATACTAATTATCCGGAGTATGACTTCCAAAAATGCATCTGTATTTTTTTTCATGGGTTGGACAATTTTTCATAAGTAAATCTTTAAAGTAAACACACCAAAAGTTATCCTAAAATAATCTTTCCAAGAAAAAAAATCTCATATTTAATACCCCAAGAGTAAAGTCACTGCCGCAGTGCTGTAATTGGCTACAAATGTATCCATGGAAGGTGGCACCACTTTTTACCACTAGAAACCATATAAGTATTCAAATATAAGTAATAAAATATAAGTATTCAAAAATGTACCAATAGCATCATTTCTCACTAAAGTAAGATTATTACAATTTTTTGTAAATTTCAGAATGGGAGGACGGGTCTTAAAAACGATTAGGCCTAGCTGCAAACATGTTAAACAAGTGGAGCTTAACACATGTATGTTGTATGTTAACAAAATTATTGTACTGCAAAAAATGACACTAAGAATTATATTCAACCTAAAATGGGGTTAATCTGTGTGGAAATATTTCTTGGTACATTATGATAGTTTATATAAACCGTCTTTATACGAGTAACTTTCACACAATCTTACTTACATTTATTGTACAACAAAAAATGGCACTGAGAATTCAACCTAAAATGGGATAAATATGTGTGAAAATATTTCTTGTTGATTATGATAGTTTAAACAGTCTTTATACAAGACCTTTCACACAATCTTACGATACCAGAGAAAAAAAAAACAAATAAACAAAAACATTTTAACAAGAAATGGTTGCTAAGTTGGGGGACAAAGATAAATCACAACAGACATAGGAATGAAATGGGTATTATCTGCATAGACTAGAATTGTATACTGTAACAAAAAAGCATCTTGTGCATGGAAATAATATTTATATTGCCCAAGGTGAGAACTTTTAATGAGTTTGCAGTTAAAGAGGAAACTAAACCAATATTTGATTTGCAAAACATTCACAGTTTTGATGAGTTATGGTGTTTTTATTGTTTTATTTAATCGCAATTCTATAGTGTTAGTTTTAATTTCATTTATGACTTCATTTAATGTATAATGCTTCATGAATAAAGTTATTTTATATTTAATACAATTCAATCACAATTTTATATATAAATGATTTAGCCATACAACAAAAATACTTTCATCACAATTCTCTACAAATCTATTAAAATCTTTTGATTTATTAAAAAATGATGAGTTCAGTGAAATAAGTCCTCCTTATAATGAGCAAAGCAAGCAAGCGTTTCTTCTTAATTTTTCACGTGTTTAGTTGTTGATTGTAATTTCTTCAAGGAATATGGAACTACAATGGAAGATGAAAAGCTTCTAGAAACGGTTTTATATTAACTAGTGCACTTATTGCTCGAAATCAAAGAATTTAATTTTACGTATGACATGTCATTGCTAAAAATGCTGCACATAGTTCTCCGAAAAATCCAATAGTGATTGATTCATCCAAAACTAACCTATTTACAGCTGTAGGATACAGCTATGTACAGATGGTAAATGCGCAACCTAATCCCAATAATAATATTCAGCGGAGCGATAGTCGCTTAGCAATAGTCGCTAATCTCGTCGCTGTCCTTGAAGCATTTTTATAGAGCAATTCTGGTGCTTTGTTATGCTGAATTTCGAGTTTTAAATTTACCATGAGTTTGAAGCAGAAGTAAAACAAAAAGTACCTTTCAGTTGAGGAAATCGATGACAAATACTTCATGGAAATGATTTTTGCACCACGAGTTGGTACTCATTTCAACTAGACAAAACTGTATATTAATTTTCCACTAAAGTTTCATGGGATTTAATATGTACCCAGATTTGTTGCCATGGTTGGTTTTGACCAAATATTAGTTACTCATAAATATATGTACCAGATTGTTTTGAAAATTGTTAAAAAATTAAGCAATATAGGGTTTTATTGATTTCCTAAGAGGATAACATGGGAGGCTGGGTTTGCATTTTACCTGATATTAATTAGTAAAGCTAAGTTATTTTTTCAAAATACTAAATCTTTTATTATGTTAAGGTTTTTTCAATGTTATCTTAAAATGTTAGTGAATTTTTTTAATTAATCGCAAAAAATGCCAAAACCCTAATTTTTTGGTCCCCAGAAGCCAAAAACAACATTCGTTCATTTTCATATATATATATATATGTTTCTCTATAAATGCGTAAATGCATATAAATTGTCTGTGGTAATAATAACCTTTGAAGGGGACCCCCGATTTTTATTAAATGGAAACGGGGTTTTATGAAGTTTCAAAGGGGTGAAAAATGGGGTTTTGGCATTTTTGGACCTCAATTTTTGAAATTCTACAATTTTAACTAAAACCATTTAAAAAAAGCTTAAAAAACAAACAATTTAGTATTTTGCATTTTTAACTTGGCTCAACAGGCTACGGAGAAAATCCAAAAAAGTTTTTTGATGTTTTTCTTATGGGAAATCAACAAAACCCTCTGTCTCACATATTTATTGACATAACGACGTAACTTGGTAAAATTTGATATGTACATTCACAAGGTAGAGTTTAACTGATATTTGGTTACAAAACCCACATGGCGGTAAACCTACATACTCATCCCCATAAGGTTTACGGGGATACAATTTGATATTTACCTACCCGTACCTTACCATTACATTTCCTAACAACTAACATAAAAGAAATCCCATGGCAGCAAACCTTTAAACTAATTTCTATAGTGTTTATGGAGAAAATACAAAATATCAAATCCCTTTAGAAATTCGCTGAGTACGCAGGTCTGCAGCGATGGGATATTTTCACTATACAGCTCTAAGAGTAAATTTACTAGAAATTTTCATTATCTCAATCAATTTAATAATAAAGTTTTTGGGTAAGTAATTAATTTAATTTAGGACACTTAAATGTGTAAGAAAACTAAAAATCGTATAGGTATAGCACTGTAAAAGTGTTTACTTCTTAACATACAAGATTGTTTGTTACTTGTTTTAAAGACATTTAATGATATATTTTATCATGGGAGCAATAAAAGTATTAGTAATCATATTTCATTAATACCACAAAAAAATTAAAACTTATTTCTATGTAGTTAATATGTGTAATTTGATAGATGTGTTACTTTTTATTTGTTTATTTTTAATAGCTTGGAACTAGGATTATCAGTCTTATGTTGCCGTTCATCCCCATACGCGCGGAACAAGCGTACTCCTAGTGTTAATACTGATAGTGTTTACTTGATAAAATTCATCTAAATGAAAAAAAACTTATGAAAAAAATTTTTAATTTAGTATGGTGTGGCTAACGTTGACTTCGTAATCATGTTCAGTTATGTCGTTAGTTTGAATCTCCTCTCTACTTGTAGTAAAAGAATTCCAAGTTGTTCACCAAGACAAAATGAACTAATAAGTGCATATATGTCCCAAATGCTTAGGTTTTTACACTTAATAATTTATATCTCCGTAACGGGTAGTTGTATTGAGTTCATATTCGGCATTCTTCTTTATTACATAAAAAAACTTTTTGAAACAAATATTTGATACAGTTTTGCATTTTTAAATTGCGGCCTTGTAAAATATTTAAACTAAAATATCTCAAAAACAGGAATTAAGTCAAAACTTTACAACAGTCTAAAAGGTTGACAAATTAAATGATCTAAACAATGATACCTTGTTTAAAGAGATCCAACATCGAATAACAGATTTATTGCGATTTTTCTATTAAAATAACCCAATTTATCATTAATTATAATAAAAAATTTATGTTTTATCCATAAAAATCACATTAACTCAGTTGAATTTTTCGACGCTTTACAGACTTTGTTTAATTGTTCAGGTAATTTATAAACTTTTTTGTCTCTTGTAAAATTTTGATAAAATTTTCTTTTTTAAAATATTTGAGTTAAAAATAAATTTAAATGGTCGCCATTTTGAAAATGCAAATAATAAACAATATTTTTTTCCTGAAAATGAATATTTTGTTATAAAGAAACATTCAAAACATGAACTCAATACAAATACCAGTAACAAAAATATTAATTATTAAGTGTAAAAAAAAAAAAAATATGGCTAGCGGCTTAACTAAGCATTTTATGATATATGTGTATATGAACTTTGAACATGGAAAAGTTTGTAAAGGTTGAAGCTGAACACCATGTATATCATAAATGTTCATTTAACAAACAATGATATTAAGAATTTTTTTAAATATACAGCCGCAATTAAAATCGTCGCATTATTTTCCCTTTCATGTTTTTGTTTGTAATACATGCGTTACTATGAAATAAGACAGTAAAATATACTATACAGAGTGTTGAAAAAGCTCTGTGACGGCTTAATGTTTGAACCAATTTAGTGTAAAAGAAGAAACTTTGTACATGTGTATAGATTAATTAAAGATCTAATTTTTCAGACTTGTATAGGATTTGTACCTCTCGAGATGGTCGGCCCATAGGGGAGGAAAATGTTAAATGTAGGCATATGACGATATGTACAACAAGATAACTTAAGTCTTGGAAGAAACTGTCATAATTTAAATTGGATTTGCATTATGAATAATTTTACACAAACCCGACCTCAAAAGATCGAGAGTATCGAGAGCATTTTTTTTTTTTTTTTTTTTTTTTTTTTTTTGGCAAGATGATTTTGATGTAATGTTAGATCACCTGTCATTTTTGTCTCCATCATCCTTTTAAAATCTGGTTTAAGACATGGTTCTCTATCAATTAAGACGTTTAATTTTATGTACGTACTGACTTATACTTAAAAATTGAAGATTGTATTCTTACTCCCTATAGACCGATTCCATGTACATATACAAATCCTATACATGTCTGAAAAAGTAGGTTTATATGGCTTATAAACATGTAAAAACTTTCATTTCTTAGACTAAATTGTTTCAAAAACTAAATTGGTTCCCGGGTCTTTTAAAACATACTGTGTTGAAAATCCACGATCTTTGTGTGTTTCTTTAAATTTTCAACCGTGCCATCAACCCTATGGGTAAAAATCAAAATATGTGTAATGACCTATTTATTTGTTATTGTATATAATATCATTTATCAAACTACTCTGTTCAGTTTTGCTCAACAAGTTCATAACTTTTCCGGTCTCCCTCCAATGTTTTCAGTTGATTGATGCCTACAGTGTGACATACAATATGCATAAGGTCCACTTTTATACGTGAATATTTGCAACATAAGTCGTAATGGAGAGTTTTTAGAACGGTGAGTCGTACGGTAAACGCTAAACGCTATTTTAAAATTGGCAAATTTATAAGTAAGAAGATATGCAGAGATGTTAATAGCCTATGTATAAATAATAAGTAGGCATATTACTTGCCATTAATCCACATTCATCCAGGTTTTTATTGCTTCAAGCAGGAAAACAGCATAATCTACCACTATTTGATTAACGTTTATCACTTCTCTGTATTCAATTACCGTATGAGAAAAACCTCTCTCTCCCCTGAACTAAGTTAAATAAAAAATATTTTCCTCCACCTACTATCTAAAGCCGTATTTTACTCCTTGGAATAGAGTAGTACAGTACTAATTTCTATCCCATGTGACTTGAATACTTAATCTTTCTACCTAGGGAAAACTCAAGTTTTTTCGTACCACGGGGCTAAAGTTAGTTACATAAGAATAACATTAAAAGAGAGATTAAAAAGAACATGAGCCACATTCAGCTTGTATTTGTTTCGTTACTCATTGTTGACTAATAGCAGCTGTAGCTGCTGCTCACTACCTGAGTAGCATCTCTAATACTAGAGATGGCCGTGGCAGTGTAGGTGTTTGTTTACATTTCGCTTGGGTAGGCTATTAACCTAAGAAGTCCAAAACATAAGTGTAAAACTTTTTAATAGGCTTAAATTATATTTTGTTTTTTCGTGTTCTTTAAAATTGATATGGCCTACCTTGTGTGCTTTTTATGTTGATGTGACAGATCCAGCTTGACGGAGCAAGGGATCATATGAAGGTAAAGTTAAATTATCTACGGTAGGCCTATTAGGCCTAAATTTTATTCGTGTAGGTGGAGGGAAAATGTTGTGTGCATCTAGGGACTAAAGTACTTTTCTCCCTCAGGGAAATTGTCGCCCTCGGCTTCGCCTTCGGGCGACAACACTTTCCCTTGAGGGAGAAAAGATTGTACTTTAGTCCCAAGAAGCACAAATAACTATTGTGTGAGGGAGCTTAGAGGACGGTTTAAGGAATAGCTGTTTACAGTAAAAACACAGTGAAGAAATTTATTTGTGAGGCTTTTCTTTTGTCTTTGTTTAAAAAACATAGGCCTAATGACATTTAGTGGGAAAGTTTTATAAAAAAATATTTTTACTATATTCTGTTTCTTGTAAAAAAAGACAATACTGAAAAACTGAAAAAAAAAACTACTGAACAGTGGAAAATTTTGCAGATTGTTAAAATATGATGTTTTGAAATAAAACATAACGGGGCTCGTTGAGCTTACTGCAGCAGCGAGGTTGTGTATGCATCGGATACTTCAAACAATTGGGATATACTTTTATGTTTGCCGTTCATAACTTTTTATGAGCCGGTCAAAACTCAGTTTTGCAACTTTGTAAGAACGTTAGAGCTATGAGTCACCAATGGGAATGGTACGAGTTAAAAATATATAAGAGATAAAATAAAAACTAAAGCTGTTACTTACTTTTCCAAAGTTAGTAAAATCATGAAGTGTCTGTATAGTTTAGGAATAATAAGCAGACGTAATACCACTGGAAACTATTTTGTTCTAATAAACAAATACAAAACTCTAAATCATTCCAATTATCATTATTTGTTCTGTAATCGAATAATGAGTATCATAAAATGTGTAAGCCTTTAAAAATCGCTGTGTTTTAAGAAAGAAAAAAACTTGGAATGAAGAAAGCAAGCGTGACTACTATTTTATTTATTTAACATAATTTACAGGATATCTATTGAAATATAACGGTTTCATGTACAGATAACTTATATTATTAATTTATATTATTAGCTTATTATTAATTATAAATTAACTGTGCAACCAATTTATACTAACTTAATACAAATTAAAACACTGGGATTGTGATAAAGTAATGAACAACTTAAATTTAAACAAAATATGCTTGGAGTTAAGTCTTGCAATATAATTTAAAATGACTCAAAATTTACTTCTTATTTAACTATCTTATTTAAAACAGTAATTTCTAACTGAAATACTATAGAAAGTAAAAGTAAAGAAAATAAAAACACTTTTATCTTAAATAAACAGAAAAACTAAGCATACCCAATATGTCAAATTTAAACAAAATGCTTGCTAAATAAAAAAAAAACAAATTCAACTTGTCGTTAAATCATCATCGGAAAAAAATTATTTAATTTATATGAGCTATTTAAATAGAGGAAAATCATAATGAGCTCCACACCTGGGAAAAGAAAAAGACTAAGTGCCGGTTTGTAAAAGCACGTTTAACTTAAACTTAGTTTAATTCAATCTTAAACATATGGACAATTTTTTTTAAACTCTTGTTTAGGTTGAAAAATGATTCGAGAAACCGACCCTAAATGACCAACATGATGGCTTAGGACTTAAAAACTAATATGCTCAGATAAAACTTAATGGAGTAATTGATAATTTTAAGAACTAAAGCAGCTGGACAAACTTTTCTACTTACAGTCTATTTATGAACACATAAAAGGTTCCTTAAATCTGAAGATGAAAAGTTCAACTGACAAGAATGAGAATATTTATAAGTATATAGAGAGAGGGAACTTATTCTGGACAACCTCTAGATCTTCACGATCAGCCTGGTTTATTGAATTTCATACCATAGAACATTAGATTCTCATTAATGTTTGATACAGTTTAAGAATCGTATCTTAATTTAAAAAAGAACTGGCATTTAAACTGAAAGTAAGAGTAGTATAAAAATCACACCCAAATTAAATATTTAACAGTACTAACACTTTTCAAATGAGTGTTTCCAATGAAAAAATATTGTTAATAAAAACCTTTCTAATACAATAACACAATCTAAACATTTTAAACATTGTAATTGCTGCTAATTTTCTAAGTACCAGAATGAAGTTGGTTTTTTGAAGTCAGTAACTTTTTCTTATCTAATTGGTCTAAATCATCATGAAATAATAAACATTTAGAGCCTGTGACCATGAAGGTAATTTAAAAGATCACCTAAATTCATTCTAATTCTAAACAAATAAGACTATAAGTCCAATCGTATAGATATAAGAAAATTATTGATCATGGCCTTAATGGCCAAGTCTATGATTATTCTAGTTTTTTATTACCAATTTTCCCTCGATACTCTTAATTAAAACAGCGGTTTATACAATTCATGTTCCTAAACATAATCATATATTCCAATACAAAAAGGTTGCTTCCATAAGAATAACATCATAACTTTTGAAGACTTGCGGGGCGGAGCCCTACAGAGGAATCTGAATAGAGAGTTTTCAAAACGTATCTGGATCGAAGGTTTTTGTTCTTTCTAGTTCTAAGCTACCCCCCCTTAAATTTTCAGCCAAATCAGTTCAGCCGGTGATTTATAAATAGTGTAACTAACACGATTTTCTTTTACTATAGATTTTAACTAATTAAAATTGTGTTTTAAGCATTTCATAATTGTTAATCCCATTGAAAACATAATATTTAAAAAGGAATACTACAGAAATATCAAAGATGAAGCCTCTTTTTTCTTAAAGGTAATACCACAGTTTTGCAATATTTTAGCTCACATTTGAGGAAAGAAGTTTGTATTTATTGCATCTTTCTCAAATAAAGAGTCTGGGAAATACGCCTTTCCAATATGTGAATAGATGGTCTACATGTGTCCAACGTTAGTTGAATATACATTTTAGCGAATTTCCCTATAGGGAATACGCTATTACGGTAGTAGCCATGGTAAGACCTAAGCCCGGGACCACTTTATTTTTTCATTTTGAGGTCCCCAGAAGCCAAAAACACCATTCGTTCTTGATTAAATTATGTCAATAAATAAGCAAGATATAGGGTTTTCTTTATTTCCCACATGAATTTTCTTGATATACATATATATGAAAATGAACGAACGGTGCTTTTGGCTTCTGGGGACCTCAAAATGAAAAAGTAAAGTGGTCCCGGGCTTAGGTCTTACCATGGCTACTACCGTAATAGCGTATTCCCTATAGGGAAATTCGCTAAAATGTATATTCAACTAACGTTGGACACATGTAGACCATCTGGTCACATATTGGAAAGGCGTGTTTCCCAGACTCTTTATTTGAGAAAGATGTATATATATACATATATATGAAAATGAACGAATGGTGTTTTTGGCTTCTGGGGACCTCAAAATGAAAAAGTAAAGTGGTATATATATATATATATATATATATATGTGTGTGTGTGTGTGTGTGTGTGTGTGTCCGTGGTACTGATAACTTTTGAAGGAGACCTCCGATTTTGATGAAATTTGATATGGAGGTGTAAGACCAGGTCTATTTTCATGAGTTCGCTAACCAGCATTGTCGGGTTGTGGAAACGGGGTTTTATGGGGGTTTCAAAGAGGTCAAAAATGGGTTTTTGGTATTTTTGGACCTTAATTTTAAAAATTCATCAATTTTAACTGAAACCATTTAAAAGAGCTTAAAAAACAAACAATTTGATATTTTGAATTTTTATCATAGCATAACTGGTTACGGGGCAAATCCAAAAATGTGTTTTCCATGTTATTCTTATGGGAAATCAAGAAAACCCTATATCTTGCTTATTTATTGACACAACTTAATCAAATTTGGTATGTACATTATCTATATAAGGTTTAACTTATACTTGCTTACAAAACCCATATGGCGGCAAACCTACATACTCACTATTTTCAGATATTTAATCAGTAATTGGATGGGGTTTTTGGGAAAAATAAAAAATTGCCAGAGTTTGATACAATTTTGTGTTTACATTCACCAATTACTGATTAAATATCTTAGATTTTCTAACAAAATCCAATGGCAGAAAACCTACATACTCGATCCTATGGTGTTTTTATGGGGAAAGTAAATAATCTGAAATTCCATTGGAAATTCGCTGAGTTCGCAGGTCTGCTGCGACGGGGGTATTCTTGTTAAGTATCTGATCCGAAAACAATTTATCGGTAACAACAATTATATCGATCTCAACACTAACATTATCAGTGAAAACGATTTTGCTATGAATAACTTATTATAAATTTAATTAAACTACTTATTTTATAAAAGTTTGTTCTTTATGTTTGAAACATTTACTTTATTCTTAACAATGTCGGCAAAATCGTTTACTCATCTTTTTATTTATTTATCTATATTAATTTACTTATTAATTATCTGTGGATTATAGTTGACAAAGTAAGGGGTCAGCCGATACAATGCAGGCTAATGTACCGATTAATATCTTCTTGCCGTTCACGATCAGCAGGTCAGGACTTGTGGGACCTCGGGGAAACAAATGTGACCACAGAATAAACATTTTAGAGTAATATTTACCTTCTTTAATTTAGGAGAGATACTTTGTAATTTTTAGCGAATTTCCCTATAGGGAATACGCTATTACTGTAGTAGCCATGGTAAGACCTAAGCCCAGGTCCACTTTACTTTTTCATTTTTAGGTCCCCAGAAGCCAAAAACACCATTCGTTCATTTTCATATATATGTATATCAAGAAAATTCATGTGGGAAATCAAGAAAACCCTTGTTATTTAACAATAACCCTTGTTGTTATTGTTATCTTGCTTATTTATTGACATAATTTAATCAAATTTGGTATGTACATTATCTAGATAGGGCTTAATTTATAATTGCTTACAAAACCCATATAGCGGAAAACCTACATACTCACCCCCATGGGGTTTATGGGGAAAATAAAAAATTGCCAGAGCTTAATCCAATTTTGTGTTTACATTCACCAATTATTGATTAACTTAGATTTTCTAACAACACCCCATGGCAGCAAACCTACATACTCGATCCTATGGTGTTTTTATGGCGAAAGTAAAGAATCTTAAATTCCACTGGAAATTCGCTGAGTACGCAGGTCTGCTGCGACGGGGGTATTTTGTGTAAGAATTTGAATTCCAAGTTATTTTTATTAAATAAAGTCTCCTAAGGATTAGTACAATAAATAAACAGAAACAATTTGTAAAAGATTACAATATTTAATTTGTTTTACATTACCATGTATACAAAATTATTATGTATAAATAATATTGTAGTTGATTCCAAAGTTGACATTTTAGAGACAAATAGGTTATACAATAAAATTGAAAACTGAAAAAAATGGAGCGTATGCGTGAAAGAATTGTACTTATTGTTGTTTTATGATTTATGAGAAAAGGATTTGTTTAGAAACAACAAATCTTTCAACTAAAATAACGTGGTTTAAATAAACGAACCGAATTATAACCACTGTTACTTTGACGAAGCGTATAAAACATATCAAACAAGTGACTTTTTAACAAAGGGAAAGAGTTTTAATATGGAAATCAAAGTGATTTGTGTATATTTAAAGTCTTTTGGAACGAATTTCATTCGCTTTTGAATTAAATCACGTTACAATTTTTATATTGTATTACACATTTATATTTTAAATAAAAATACATCTTCATAGCTAAACCGCAACATACATTTTATCGTTACACCACAACAAGGTACTGTTTTATTATATCTTCTTCTAGGTGAAACTGCAATTTATATTCACCTTATTCACAATGTAATTATGACGTACAATAACGTTCTTGTACTGATACTTCCAAAATAAATTTAACATCCAGATTTGCACAGTAGATTAGAATTAGAAAAAGATAAACGTTCTTGATACTTACAAAATAAATTTAAATTCCAGATTTGCATAGTAGATTAAAATTAGAAAAAGATAAATAAGATATTTATATCTCCAAAACAGCTGAGAATCTTAAACAGGTACTCATTTTGTTACATTCACGAGTCATTATAATAAAATGTCCAATTTATCATTCCGATGAATTCAATTTAAAACTTGATTTATATATAGAATTAAAATATAAATACAAAAACGAAAAGTACAAAAATTAAAAGGCTTTAAAATAATAAAAAAATCGAGGCTATAAAGTATGATTTTTTATAAAAAATTATTAACGTTTGACGATAAAGCAAGGCTCGAATTAATTAAAATATTTTAGTTTGATTTCTTGGTTAAAACTTTATCCTTACTTGTTCCTTTTTATGATTTTTTTGGTCCATTTTACTTTATAGCATCAAATTTATAACCACTGTCCATTACGACAGTATGTTAACTGAAGTCTGCAGGATTAGTAGAATAAATATTAGCAACCAAAAATTTAAGTGCATCTAATAATTTTCTCATTCGTACTATTAATTTAGCAAAACAGTATTTTTACGTCGCATGACAATAATGGATCACGTTTTATTTTAAGCTATAGCCTACTGAAGACGTGGCTATCTTCAGTTGCTATCTCACCCCCAACGAAGCCGTCCAGGACTTCCACGGGTTAATCATTCTGTAGTCAGTTATACCTAAATCTTCTACATCTGCAACACAACCAATCCCTACTTCTGAAAAAGGAGTGATTAAAACAGGTACTACTCGTTTTTGTTACTATAGTGGGTACATTAACAAAACTTCCAAGAACATTGCTAGCCACGAGAGCTAAATGAGCAAAGTTTTCGAGCCTTGTATGATGCACACTTAAAAAAATCCCCTATCAGAAGAAAATTCCTATCCTTTATGTTTTTAATAATGTGTTTCAATAGGGGTATAATATGTTACCTTATTATAGTAATAATTACTGTTCATTCATTTTATGTAATGAGTTTCGTATAAAATAGTTAAAGCAAATAAAACATATTTTTTGTTTGTTTATAAAATGTAATGTTTTAAAAGTGTTAATGGTCTCAACATTTTGAAAACCATGACGTTCTAGAATTTAAACTTAAATTTGTTTTTTCCTCATAATGTGAACAGTTATAAAACAGCAATATTTGATCTTTTATGTGGTTTTGTACTTTAATTAATAGTTAAATTTTAAGTTCTTTTATAAGTTAATTTACAAAAAAAATAAAAAAAACAAAATTACGATACAGTATTTTTATTTGTTCAATTCCAGTTCCTTGAAAATTGTTACTATATTGATAAAATAATACTCCTTTGGTGGTATACTCTCAAATATAATTATAATATTTTACCACAAAATTTTTTTCTGAAGCCCGCTTCAGGAAGAATTGCAAGAGTTTGGCAGTATTCTCGCTGAACACGGAAGTTAGTGGACCGCAACCTATTCATGCATAAACCGCCTTCGAAAAAGACGTACAAGATCGTTTGGAGTAAGAAGTACAAGCTCCTGTAGAGCAAGTACTCAATCACACAGAAGATGTGCCTTTTCTTGAGGAGCAGTTACCATTAGAAGAAGTTATATTTTTTAACAGGCTAACTAAAAAGGAACAAATGGACTGGAAAAGGAAAGGTACGTAAAGCGATGGCTTACGTACTAACACCATGTCCAAGTAGACTACAAGTGAGATTGCAAGTACACCAAAACCATTCCACGATGTTAGGTAGATCACTAGCCGATTCCCGTCTACACGAAAAAAGATGTAAAATGTGTATTTCTAATTACTCGACTATAACATTGTCTAAGCGCAAGGTAGATTTGTGTTTGAAAGAAAGATGTTTGAATTTTAATTTACTGTTATGGACAATTGAACATTTTATTATTGATGTCATTAAGATATCATTCCAGGTATTTTTTATGAATTATAAATAAATAAGATGTATATGGAATGTTTTTGGTATTGATATTTTTTGTGTATTGCCAGATGAGAATTATTTTACTCATGATTTTAATTTTCTTCTTTACATTTTTAATTGTTACTTTCCGTATACCGGGTGTCCCAGACCACCCGTACGCCCCTTTTATAATCTACACAATTAATTTTTCACAAAAACAAATTGTGCCATTATAGATAAACCGGTTGCACTGTAGCCATTTATGATAATTTCAACGTACAGGGTGTACTAGAAGTAACCTACCCAGACCGGAAGTCATCAATTTAAATGCGAACCCCCACTTTTAATTTTATTTTTAATTCTACATGAAATTCTAAGACAATTTAACAATTTAATGCAAATCCCTAATCCTAACGGTTTGGGAGACAATGGCGGTAAAAGTTGGATTTTTCCCATAAGAATAACATGGAGCAAATTGTCATATCCGTTACAACTGAAACTTTTACCCTTAACATAACTGTCCAAGCATAAAAATATCTTAGAACCTCATTTTAAATCATATTTCATCATAAAATACCGATTATCACGTAATAGTTTTTGTTTTACTCACATTTTAAATAATCTCTAACATATTGTAAACTTTTTTTAAATATAATTTATGACAAAATTTATAATTTATGACTTATATGCCTTAAAGAAGAAGCTAAGGCATTTTTATGCTAAGACTTTTTACTTTAACGGGAAATTTATAGAAATAATGAATGTGTAATTTAGCCCCAAGTTATTCTTATGGTGAAAAAACTTCTACCGCTATTATCTCCCAAACTGTAATTATTAGTGGTACACATTAAATTGTAAAATCGTCTTTAAATTATGTGTTGAATCCAAAAATACCATAAAAGTGGGAGTTCGATTTAAAAAATAATGATTTACTGTCTAGGTAGGTTTCTTCTGGTACACCCTGTACATTGAAATTGTTATAAATGGATGGAGCGCAACCGATTTACCTATAATGGCACAATTAGTTTTTGTGAAAAGTTAATTGTGTAGATTTATAAAGAGGTGTATGGGTGGTCTGGGACACCCGGTATAAAAATTTCATTTCTGCATTAAGAGCCTAAATAATGAAAATTTACTGTTTATGTAACCTTTCACAACCTAGTTAGTGTAAATATTTATTATGTAGTGATTTTTATATTTGGACATGAAAGGGTTCGTATTATTTGATGGTTAAGATATCAGAATATATGTGATAACAAAATAATCCGTAAGTAATAACTTTAGATACTGTAAATGTATCAACCATAATAAGTAAAATATTTTTCCAATATTCAAAAACCAAGGAGGATTCAAAAACCTCAGGAGGATTCAAAAACCTCAGTTATTTGCCGATTAACTTCCATTAAAAGAAAGTTGGCATTTACTTATCGCCATATTGTCTTAGAACTATATAAATGAACATAGTGTATTTTTATTCCGAATTATTTAAATAACTAAGTCTTTCTGTTAACAGTTTGGAGGGAAGTCAGGTTATAACACATGAAATGAAATCTTAATTGATCATTTAAAAACATTTTTACAATATTGATACAATATACATAATTTAATACACCATTCATACATTTTTCAAAAGAAGAATATGTACATATTTTCAGATTGAGCTTAAGTTCGTTAACATGTTAATACTACGCGTTTAAAAATAAATCAACAACTCAAACCTTACCAAAGTATAGAACTTATAACACAAGAAAACTAAATACATGCCTACAACTCCCGCCTTCGCATTGTGCTAAAGTGTGTTCTTTGGGCGAATCTAACTTTGAAACTCATCATAAGTGTTATTACTTTCCTAATAGTTTCAAAAACATTTAGTAATCCTTTTCACGATCCTTCAAAATAGATACTCCATCTTTTTAATAAAATAATGGCAAATTATTAGGGTAAAAAGTCTGAGAACTAAAATGGTTGTTAGATCTAAGAGCTTTCATGATTAATATCAGTGCAAAGTAGCACACAAAGTCTTGTGATTGATTTAATTAAATACTCGGTGGGGTTTCATTAATATTTTTTTAAATAAAATTTGTGTTATATTCTTCACAATTTTATTTGAGGGAGATGTATTGTTGAAGGTGGTAATCGACTTCTCATTTTAGGATTACAGTTTTTTTAGCTCTATCAAAATTTATCTCTTGAAAGAGCAAAGTAGTTTTATTTTCTTTTCGAGACAGTGCAATGTATTGAGTGCAAATTGCAAGAGTAGCCTTTAAATTTAATAAAAAAATATTCAACATTTAGTTACAATATACAAGAAATATAAATGTAATTCACCTTAAAATATTTTAGAAACAGAAACGTAAACAAAATGTTGTAAAATTTAAAGGAAATCTCTTTCTGGTTGAATGAGATTTTTAAGTAGGATAAACAATCTGATCCTCCCCATCAGCTGTCAGCTTATGTAAGAAGCTGCCTTGTTAGTTTGTCTCAAAAAAACATCAAACGCTTTCTTACACTACATACTTATGTTTTAACTAAAACTTTTTAGTCTTATACAAATAAAAAACTTATTTTAATTTTAATTCTTAATAAAATGTCTTGCAGAGTTGACAACATAGTTTAGATATACTGAAAAAAAGTACAAATAGTATCTTTTTTGTAAAACACTGAACATTGTTTGGAAGTTTTACAAGAGTTATTACATACCCTTTTACTGTGTCAAACATTTCCAAACAATAATGGAATTGCAAATACACCCAAGGGTGTACTTAGGGTAATCTTATAACTAATATCTTATTATAAACGACAGTGTTATTTTTATTCATTTTATTTGTGTAATAAGTTGAACAGTGAACAGTGAACACTGAGTAACTTGTATTTATTTATTATTCAATATAAAAGCTAAATTTAATTATTTAATACATCTATTTGCTGCGAATTATAGATCTTAGAAAATCGGTATATGAATAATGAACATTTGGCTACTGGTAATTTCACTACGCTGGAAAAATAATAGCTCAGCCACTAAATTTTACTGCAAACGTAACAGGTCACGAAGTGGTTAAATATATTACGAAACATTAAACACACTAGTGTGTTTTTATGCAAAACCTTTTTTAGTGATTAACCTTAAACTAATTATAGCAATCAAGATTGCATTTTAAGGATATCTATCCTTTGCCACTGGGAACAATTGTAATTCAATAATGGGAGCTCTAATAGAATCAAATTTTAATATAACGTTATAAAATCCAGATAAAGTACTAAAAAATAATAACGGAAAAATACATCGTAAATAAACATTGAAGTATATTTTTATTGCTTAAAGATTTCATTAATGTTGGTGACTATATTTAGAGAGCATCTGTAGCAAAAAATATTTAAAAAAAACACTACATGAAGATAATATTATTTCATAATATACCAGAAGTATCCATAAACCAATATTAATGAATTTTGTGTTGTAAGTTTTGTACAACTTTAAGAGCTCAATGTGATTTTATACTTTTCACTTTCATTCAATTAATTATGTTATTCGTTTGTAACAAGGTGTTAGGAGAAAATAACACACACTATTTGAAAAGTTTCTTTTAAATGAAGCTGACAAAGTAATTAAGAATTCTAGTATTTATTTAATAATTTTTTAAAGTCATTAACACACAAAGCTTAGCTAAAAATCACGAACACAGTAAATATATATGACATAATATATTAACATATTAAAATGTTAACAGTAGGATTAACCAATAATATGCCAGTTTCTAAGTAAGCCAAGTGTATAAGTTAATCATCTCGCAGAAGTGGCTTAACAATTGGAACTGACAAGTTAATCTGTTTTGGGTAAGATAACAAATTTGGTGTGTATTAATTTTACATCTGCCACAACTCTATTTTATAAAATCCATTTATCGGATATCGTTTTTGAAGATTTCATCATTTATTTCAAATAAGTATTTTAACATTATGATTACTGAAAATTATACCGGATTTCTTACGTTAAAGTGTCTATTTAAATCAAACAATTTTTCACTAAATTTGACCCAAGGAATAATTTTTAAATGGTTTTAACGTTGAATAAATACCTACAGAGTGTTCTAAAAACTGGGAGTCACAGGTTCAAATCTGAGAAATTTCAAATACAAACAAATGTTCATTATACATAATTTGAAAGGTCTATTCAATATAAACATTTTAGTGAAAACATAATTTAGTTTTATCTTCTTCGTTTTAAAATTTGGGCTATTTTTTAGTCAAAATAAAAAATTAACATCATACACTGTATATATTTTATTATTTGTCATTAATTACCCCTGTTTCAAAGTACTCATTTCACATAATCTAAGCTTTACAATGATATGTCACAAAACAACATTTAATAAAAAAATTTAAAAAATTAATTTTCTAAATGCTAAAACCAAACTAAAAATTATAAATGCAAACACATTTCATTTTTAAAACCATCTTGAAGCTCTAGTTGAACTGAGCAAGTTAGTCTGCAATTTTACAGTAATGACGCATCTCTTTTGGTTTTGTAGTATAATAAAGCAAAAATGCCATTTTTCCACATGATTGTTCGTTAATTCCTACACGTTGATTGTTCAGGAAATTACAGCATCGAAGTCTTTCTTCCATTGATGCCATACCATTAATACATACAAGTTATATGGGAATAGGCAACTTAACGTTATTACTACTAAACCAAAAGAGATATGAAAAAAGTATAAATTACAAATTTGCTCAGTTCAACGAAAGTTTTAAGACTATGTAAAAAATTACATGAGTTTGCATTTAGAATTTTTTGGTTTTTTATGTAGCCTAAACATTTTCAAATAATTTAAATTAATAATTTTAGATTTTAAATAAATGTTTTCTTGTGACGTATCATTGTAAAGCTTACCTTATTTAAAATAGTATTTTGAATCAGGAGTCATACATGAAAAATAATAAACAGGTTATCCCATTAATTATTGTATTTACCTCAAAAATGCCCGAAACAAATGAAGAAACCTAAATTCTGATTTCACCAAAATGTTTGTATTGTATAGACTTTAATGAATATAATGTGTCTTAAGTTTGCCAGTAAAATAAACTTAATTGATACTTGATACTTGTTATCTACATCGTTCACAGACACTGTCGGACTGATTACGTAATTATATTTTAACATTTATTTACAAACTTTACAAAAACTACTAAAACTACTAATTACATGGCGGACTAGATTAAAGGCCCCTCGCTTGACTCATCAAGTTTGTACAGTGGCCTGCTGACCAGGCTCTCACGCACTACACACTTGAAAGATGGCAAGTCCACCATTTTCACTCTTTCAGGGAGGGTATTATAAATCCTTATCGCAGAGCGGGGTAAATCTTCAGGGATTGACTAAGGCGGCAGCGGGGCATATCCAATTCCCTCACCCTACGAGTCCCATAGTTGTGGTGCACTCCTCAAGAGCATTGAGGACATATTGACTGAAGACCGTGAGGATTTCAAGTTGACCGAGGATTCGTCGACAGTGATCCCGATAGCCGGCTGATCAAATTAACATTACGGTCTTCTTCAAGTTTTAGGACAACCTGTATTTATATAATGTTAAAACGATTTGAGACCTATTCCATACAGTAAATTTATTGGAAAATAGTTTTATTTCAAGATTGTAAGAGATTTTTTTATATGTAATCTATTTGAGACTCCTTAAGTGAGACACCCAGAATTGAATTTCATTAACAACGATTTATTCAAATCTGTTGGCTTAGTGTGTCTTGTAATTTTACGAGTGACCAGAATTAATTATTAATAAGTCTGGGCTTTCAATAATAAGAAAGATTCTTTGAACAAATATGTCTGAGATAGGTTTAGTTTGTTTTAGATATAAAGTAGTCATAAAAATTTCCAATAACTAGAAAAATATTGTTTCCTCCATCTGTATCAAAAGTAAACAGGTTTTCAATTTAAAATAAATTTCACCAATGCGTACTTAACTTTAATAACAGTCTGGAGTCAATTCTTACCGTCGTATACATATATTGCAAAAACATAAATGTGAATCGTTGTTAACATTTCTTCCAGTTAAAAAGTAAAAGAAAATGTTTTGTTAGATACAGGGAGTAGTGTCAACTTAGTTAATGAGAATTTGTTTAATTAGTTGAAAGGTCAAGGGTTAATGAAAAGAATTCCACCAGTAAGTGAAACTTGTTTATCAGCTAACAATCAGATTATAGATATTGTGGGAAAGGTTTATGTAAAGTTAAAGATAGGTAGATTTTCTTGGAGTGTAAAATTTTTAGTGGGTAAAAACATAACTTGGAATGCAATTTAGGGGTCAAAGTTTATTAAGAATACTGGTTTGGTAATTGACTTGCAACAAGATCAATGTTATTTTAAGTTTTGTATGTCTGAGAAAATAAGCTTGGCAAATAACATAATTATCATGAGTAACAATATAAGTCAGAATATTAAGATAGGTTCAAAAAGGGGAGCTGAAGAAATAATGAAACTAGTTGATAACTATCCAAAGGTGTTTACTAAAGATATAGGGGAAGCAATAGACTTTGAATATGATATTAAGTTAAGCGATAATGAGCCCGAAAACATAAGACCTTATCCACTAAGCCCACCCAAAATGAAGATATTACAAGGTATTATTGATGATTTGTTAAGACAAAATATTATTAGACCTAGTATTTCTAGTTATGCGAGTCCGACTTTTATTGTACAGAAGGGTAATTCAGATAAGTGGAGAATGGTAATAAATTATTCAAAATTAAATTCAAAGATTGAAAGGGTGAACCATCCAATTGGGGATTTACACGATAGTTATCATTATTTGCAGGGGGCAGAATATTTCACAGTATTTGATTTGTGTAATAGCTTTCACCAGATAAAACTCACTGAAAGAAGTAAACATATAACTGGTTTTGTGACTCCCTTTCATAGTTTTGAATTTAATCGAATTCCATTTGGCCTTCATTGTGGATCAGGATTGTTAAGTTCATACTTAAATAAGGTTTTTCATGATATAAAGTTTAAGTATGTCATGAACTTTGTGGATGACCTTATAATTTATTCAAAGAGTTTAGAGGAGCACATTATTCATTTGAAAGAAGTAGCTAAAAGACTGAGTGTTCACAATTTGACCGTAAATCCTGAGAAAGTAAGTTTTGCTTTTAAAGAAGTAAGTTTTTTAGGCCACAAGATCAGTAAAAATCAAATTAGAATCGATCCTGAGAGGACAAAAGCTATAAGGGAATTTCAAATTCCAAAAACTGCCAAAGAAGTAAGTCGATTTGTGGGAATGGTTAATTACTTTCCAAAGTATATCAAAGATTTCAGTAAAATATGCAGTCCTTTAAATGAATTGAGGAAGAAAAAAGCTAAGTTCAAATGGACAGATGAGTGTAACAAAAGTTTTTTGAAACTAAAGGAATGTATAATGAATCCACCAGTTCTCAGAATAGCTGACTTTAGCAAACCTTTTGTATTGATGTGCGATGCATCAGAAATTGGTTGTGGCAGTGTACTTTTGCAAGAACATGATGGCGATAGATTACCAGTAGGGTATTATTCTAAGAAATTTACAGATGCTGAAAGAGCGATGTCAGTATACGAAAAGGAGGCGTTGTCGATAATTTTGGAAATAGAAAAGTTTCATTCATTTTTGGAGGTACAACCGTTTTTATTAATAACAGATAATAATGCTTTGTCATGGGCATTAGGCCATTTTAGAAAACTAGGGAGATTGGGGAGATGGGTAGAACGGATTTTGAGTTTACCGTTTACCATTGAACATGTTAAGGGTACGGAAAATAAAGTGGCCGACTGTTTGTCTAGAATGTTCGAAGAAAAACAAAACTCTTGTAACACAATGGTTAGCACTAAGTGTAAAACTAAGAGAAATGTAAAGTGTAAAAAGTCAAACAAGGGGTGTAAAGAACTTTTTAAAGATGAAATTAATGTTGTCAGTGATTTTCCGTTGGCTTTCAAAACAATTGTGGAACACCAAAGTAATGATAAAGTAATACAAGACATAATTGATAGTATTAAGAGAGGGGAAGTTTTACATAAGTAAAGGTGTATTGATGTGTAAATTGAATGACAGATGTAAAGGAAAAATCTATTTGAGGGAAATGTTAATTGATATGATTTATAATTATTATCATACAAGTGTATTTGGTGGTCATCCTGGCATGAAAAGAACGGTTGCTAAGGTTAGTGAACACTTTTATAGACCAGAACTTGTAAAAGAAATTAAATTAAGAGTGAGTAGTGGGGAATGGCTACAGTTGGCTCAGGTCAAGGTCAGGCGGTTGTAAGTGTTGTAGGGGTAGTAGCGGCTGGGGTTTTTTTGACAGTGATGGGTGGGTTTTGGAAGTGGGTCAAGGTCATCCGGAGGGGTTTTTTTTAAATCTCTTTATTTAATAAAAACTCATTAGTGATTGGAGAATTGGTTTGTCATTATTTGTAGCAGTAATAGTTATTTTATTACTCTGTATGGGTGAATCCCACTGCGTGTCCATAATTGAGAAAAAAGGAGAGGTCCTAGGTGGTTACAGTGCAAGTTGATAGAGCAGAACAAGACATGTGTCTGAGGAAGAATAATCATATAAACCTGGTAATATAGTGAATAAGAATAATTGGATAGGATCGTCAATAGGTGTAACAAGATTGAAATTTTGATATTTCAGCATTTCAGTTAAGACAGAGTGTAAAATAGAATCAGTAGAAGAAGTATTGGAAAGGTTAGATTTTACAAAGTACAACGGGTGAAAACTGAAGTATTTTTTAAGCTTACTCAATGTAGTACGTGGTTTTGAAATTGTGAAGTTAGATTGTTTCTGTAAAATGTGTTTTGTACGTAAAAGTTTTAAATGTAAAGTGTGAGAATGCATAATAATATTTAAAAAGGAGATGTGTACTCTCCAAAATTCAGCAAGTATATGATTGGTGCCCGCGAGTGTGTCTGAATATATAGAGACTAATTAGCATAATAAGCGCAAACATATGTTAGAGTAACAAGAGTAAGTTAAAAAAAAAAAATGTTTGATAGTGTTAGAGACTTACGGATAGATGTTTACTGTCGCCCTATCGCCATTATAATGGCGCACGCGCGAGGTACCGATGCTGCTTATATAGGGTAGTGTGAACCCCCCCCCCCTTCACCCCTCCAACCCCCTCCCCTAAGAGAATGAGATAAAAGGGAAGAACTTTAAAGATTTCAGTTCTTTGTCGGGGCGGCAGCGTCGCGAACGGTTCTAGTAGGGGAAAAGAAATAGTTAATAAATTTTTGTAAATTTTTTAAAAATTACCGCTAGTGGTAGAAGTTAGTTAATTATTTTATAAGGGTTTAAGAACTGTGTCGTAAAAACAGAAATAGAATATTACTAAATTTATTATTTTACCATAAGTCTCCAAATTAAATTAGACAATGATGTTCTGCAAACCAAAGGCATGGTTAAATCGATTGAGCTCCAATATTTTATAAAATCTTTAAGGTTACGAAATTAAATTTAACAACTTGAAACTGTTTCAAACACCTAACAAAATTAAATCATGGTATTCGCTCACCTTGGCTACTTTAATATTCAAAGTCAGCCTTGAAATTCAACGAAGTTGGAGGGTAGAATAACTGGCAGCCAGCACTTCAAATTCACTCTGCGATCACCCAGACAAGACGGACAGTCTGGCTAAAAAGGATAAGGCACAGGACAATCAGCTGATTGGTCGAATACAAAGGTCGGTGGCAGATAAGAGGTAGTGATTTGGTGGTCACGGGTAAAAGCTGGTTAGTGGACTTTTTGGAGTGCCTGCAAGTTTGTCATGCAACTTCGCAGCATTACTGAATTATCGGTGGTATTGGCTGTTGTCGGCGCGCTCAACAACAGAGAAAATTCAAAGTTGCTTGATCAGCCCAACTTTTATGACCGAAATGTGGGCGGAAATAAAATAAATGCCACAGTTGAAAGGGTTAAATTTCTATGAACAACCAACTATGCCTTTTTACAGTTAATGGCTGTTTTAAAAAAGAGGGTATAGGCTTAACATATTATAGTTTCTTTATTTTTGTGCAATTTTCGTTGTTATTTTGTTACCAAAATAGCAGCACATAAGACTAATGTTAAAAATTACGATTTTTAAACTTAAATTTAGAACAAATTTAATTTTTCCTGGGATTGAGCCTGTTTCTAAACTAATTTTGGGGCAAAAACACTTTTAAAGGTAAAGTATTAGTAAAATCTACCTGCCATATTTTGAGATTGTAAAATACACATCCCTTCAGACATTGCTTGTATAGTATAGATTTAATAAACAATAATAAAAAAATACTAAAATTTGTAAAAAGTTACTGGTAATAACTGACCGTATATTTTACTTAAATTAATTTACAAGGATAATAGTACAAAAATTTGCCTGGTAAATGTGTATGATTTATTGTAGCAATAGTAATATCAGTGACAGATTGTACTTTAAAAATTCTAAGCTTAAAAAGGATTGTTTAGTTGAAGACGAGCTCATTAGCTCTGCTTATTTACCTTTAAGATGAGCTTGTTAAGGAGTCTTAATGTAGGGCTAAGGGTGTTGTATAATGGTATAAGTAAAATTTTTATTATACCTCTGCTGGTAACAGCTGGCTTTATAATTTGGTGTTAAATATTTTATTATAAAATTAAATATTTGCGATTGTACAAATTATTCATTTGTTGTATCCTTTTAATAAAATTAAACTAAATATACATGATCACCAATAAAGACTACTATTAAAAAGGAATGAACTATTTTCTAATATAATACTATTTATTAATTCATTTACTGATTAAAAGTAAAAGACACATGTTTATAATGGAGTATATGGTTTTTTGACAATTAATTTAACTGTTTTTATGAATTATTTTATTTTGGTATTAAAATCCATAAGACTAATGTTAAAACTTTTAGAATTTCAATTTATGACTAGCTGTATACCCGCTCTTTGCACGGGTCGTGTGTAAAGTTTATTAAACAAATTATAACAATGCTTTCAGAAATTGAATATATCACCATCAGTTAGGTTATTTTAAATTAAGTTTTATGTCTAATAGGTCCCTGTTTAATAGCTCCCCTGTTTAATAGCTCGTGTTTAAAGCCACATTTGTTAAAATCTTGTTACATCCATTTCATTTGGTTTGGAAGTTATTACCATGAATGTTTTTTTTTTTTTTTTTTGCTGTTTGATTTAACATTTATATTCGTATAGCGATTTATTTTATAGTTCTATGAGTATAAACTCATAAACAATTTAAGAAAATTCAGATGTTTCAAAAATACTATAGATTATTAAATAAAAAACCTAATATCGAATAATTAATAGGATGTGACAATAGCTACATGCCAAATCCAATATACCCCACCCCTGCATATCGTGTTCTACCCATGAAAGATATGTACAGACATGGGAAACATTAAATCTAAATTAAATATGCAAACCAAGCAAAACAACGCAGCACCCGTTAGTAATGTATAGGCACCGTACCAATGTAGATATTAGGTTTAATCAATTCAATATATGTCTTTAGATTTTACCTTCTTACCTAAAACCTCATGTATTGCCAATGTATACAAAACCGAATAAATAGGGAAATCTGTTGTTAAAAAATTTGACAATAAATGGAGGAAAATAAAGCATTGATGGTAGGATTACCTCTTTTTATTGCAGCAGGAAGTGTCCTTTTTACATTCTGAATGTCCAAATAAGTATATCTGTTTGTTTACACAAAATAAAAACAATAACAAACTTCTGCCAAAATATTCTAAGACCATCTGATTCTATTTAACCAATCAGCATAATCCTTGAATGAAAATTACAGTGGTGCTATCAGTATTTTATGACCAGCCTTCTCACTTCTTCATAAGAACACTGTTCAATATTCATATTTAGAATCAAGAATTAGTTGAATTTACTCACTGTATTTAGGCCAGTAAAAAGTTAAAGGGTTAGATTTGAATTATTTTATAATTATTAACATTTTAAATGTTGCCATCTGTGGTGAAAATTAAGAATTGTCTAATCCAGCTGATTAAAAAGCATAAATAAAAAGCTAGAATTAAATATTCTCATAAGATTAACATTGAACTAGTGCAGTTGTTTAAAAACATTTGACAATAAATGGAGGAAAATAAAACATTGATGGTAGGATCACCTCTTTTGATTGCCGCAGGAAGCGTCTTTTTTACATTCTGAATGTCCAAATAAGTATATCTGTTTGTTTACACAAAATAAAAACAATAACAAACTTCTGCAAAAATATTCTAAGACCATCTGATTCTATTTAACCAATCAGCATAATCCTTGAATGAAAATTACAGTGGTGCTATCAGTATTTTATGACCAGCCTCCTCACTTCTTCATAAGAACACTATTCAATATTCATATTTAGAACCAAGAACTAGTTGAATTTACTCACTGTATTTAGACCAGTAAAAAGTTAAAGGGTTAGATTTGAATTATTTTATAATTATTAACATTTTAAATGTTGCCATCTGTGGTGAAAATTAAGAATTGTCTAATCCAGCTGATTAAAAAGCATAAATAAAAAGCTAGAATTAAATATTCTCATAAGATTAACATTGAACTAGTGCACTTGTTTTAAAAAATTTGACAATAAATGGAGGAAAATAAAGCATTGATGGTAGGATCACCTTTTTTTATTGCTGCAGGAAGCGTCCTTTTTACATTCTGAATGTCCAAATAAGTATATCTGTTTGTTTACACAAAATAAAAACAATAACACACTTCTGCAAAAATATTCTAAGACCATCTGATTCTATTTAACCAATCAGCATAATCCTTGAATGAAAATTACAGTGGTGTTATCAGTATTTTATGACCAGCCTCCTCACTTCTTCATAAGAACACTATTTAATATTCATATTTAGAACCAAGAATTAGTTGAATTTACTTACTGTATTTAGGCCAGTAAAAAGTTAAAGGGTTAGATTTGAATGATTTTATAATTATTAACATTTTAAATGTTGCCATCTGTGGTAAAAATTAACAATTGTCTAATCCAGCTGACTAATAAGCATAAATAAAAACCTAAAATTAAATATTCTCATACGATTAACATTGAACTAGTGCACTTGTTGCTTGATATCGAGCAATTTAGTTAAGGTATTTTTTATGTTTACACTTTTTCATTAGTTTGTTAACCAGCGCATCCTAAAAAATTCAAAATTATAACCTATTTGGTACGAATATACAGATATTTTCAGTGGTATACTGTGTTTACCCGTTACAGCTGGTAACATGAAATCTTTTTTTAATTTCCTTCTCAATTTTAATCAAATGGAGAAATTTAGGACTTTAAGGGCGTCTAGGATCCTTCTGTTTGAATAAATTTCCATCAATTTACTATATAAAGAATTTCTTGCCGGGCCCTATTGAATGACACTAAAATGATTAAAATTGGTTGAAAACTGTAGGAGGAGTTCCTTGTACAAAAAACTGTGTCGCGTATTAAATATGTATATGAATAAATAATTCCTTTAATATGAGGCAGAGCCTTTTTGACAAACCTTCAGCAGTTAAAAATAGTTCTAATTGCACTATCTAAGAGTAATAAAAATTTTCATATAATGTATTAAAGCTCTTGTCCCTTGAAAAGAGATAAAGATTGGTATTTTAGCACAACTTGGTTAGTTTGACGTACTATGGGGCGAAGCCCTAAGGTTGCTAAGGCAATTAAAGTTGCAATAAACATTTACACAACTCTAGTCTATGCCATGAAAAAATATTTATACCATTAGGTAAAGTCGTTATCCTGTGAAAAGAGGACAAAATAGGATCCATGAGCGTTACAGACAAAGAGAGAGAGAGACAGAGGAAAAGAAATTTAGATCACACCTCTTTTGGATTCTGCGATGCATGAAAAGTAAATACCAACGTCGCAGCAGACCTGCATACTCAGCTAATTTCTAAAGTAAAAAATAACAAAAAATTTTGAGATTTTAAGCAATATGCAAAAAAAATCAAATTTTATTAATATACTTGAATTTGAATACAAAAGGTATTTAAGGACACAGAAGAACTTCTTTAAAGTCTATAAATAACTTTATCTTTTGACATTACCAGTTACCCAAGGTACGTGCAAACGGGTTTTTAATTAAAAAGATATAAAAACAAACCTTTGTTTACTTTGAAAGGCTTAGCAGCAGTTTGTAATATGTGTTGTGTTTTAAAAGGTTTTAGGCTTATAAACTGTGTATTCACTATAGGAAACTGGTATTTAAAGTAAAAAAATAAAAAAAACTCTGCTTTAAAGTTACATAAAATAAATCTAAAACAAGACTGGATATGTTTTCTAGTACAACATATTTTTTTTTAACTTTGCCTAATATTTCTACTTGGTGTTTCATTAAATAAATATATCCATACCCTCTACAATCTCAATATATCATATTCGTACAATAAATATACCATACCCTCTACGTTAAAGCCCCGCAAACAAAAGAGCTTCCGAACAACTCAATCTTACTTTTATAAACTCCCCACCCGTGTATATCCCCACTTTTCTATGTCGAGCCAACGGGTGGAAACTTACTTAACACATTACAACCCCTCTGCGTCTGCCTTGATTCATACCAGGTGGAACCCATGTACACCGCGACAGATGTCTGTTTGTTTCTCAACTCATCGATTCAACAATAACTATTTATGCTCTTTGTATAATTCTAAAGGAATTAAAAATGTTTTTTATATTGTTGCAAAATGACCACTTTTGGTCAATTTATAAAAATGTGGTTTAATTAATCACGTTAACCCAATAAAAATTTATTAAATTACTGGTGTAGTTTGGATTATTATTGGAGAGAGGTATGGAGAGGCATGAAAGTACAGGAAATGCTTTATAGACGAATTGAGTTTTTAATCATAGCCTAGATTAAATTTTTCCTTTTAACTGGTAGTTAATTATTATTAAAATTTTCATATTTTTACATTTCATATGATTTCATCTATGAATTCTAAAGTCCAACCGTAGTATAGGTTTTATTTATAAATTTAATATGATTATTGTTTTGGTTCTAATTATATTTGTAAAGTAATAACAAAAGGGGTATGATATATATGTTATAGTAATTTTGTTTTACTCGCAAAAATGTTTTAAGTTCCTAGCTAGTTGATTTTTGTTAACCAAACCGACTATTGATCTGAATACGAGTATTACATAATGTTTACACAAACATTTCCTAGTATCATATAACCACAACCATACTTAACTTATTTTTGGTTAAAAATAAATAATGGAAAAAAACCCACAGGACATTTAAATCTTGGTAAAAATAAGGTAAAATTGACTAAAATAAAGCGAATTTAGCTTAATTTGGCTTTAAAGAAGCCTGTATTCTAGGAATATCATGGTATTTGTTTAGTTTTTATTATTATTTTTAAATGATAGGTGGTATTTAATTATTATTTATGCCCAATTTGCCTCATTCACTCGTATAACCATAAAAAATAAGGATTCCAGCTTACGTTTACAATACACTCTAATTATTTTGTGCCTTATAACTTTAAATTCCATCTTAGTTTCTATAAAAAATAATGCTACAAACGGTTGTGTCATATGTTTAGACAATGGGCGTATTCGGATTTTAAATGAAGTGTTTTCTGTACTATGTTGTGTTTTAAAATAATTTTAAAGTTCTTTACACTTCATTTTGCTCTTGTCAAGATAATCTATAGTTCTCTAGGCAATCTTAGACGCTCAAAAAAAGCTTACACAATCATATAACCAACCTAAAAAAACACACAATGGTAGACTAGAGTATGATTCATTTCTTTGTTTAATAAAAGACATTAAAGTGGATATTAATGGAAAAAATACGTCCGTCGCAGCAGACCTGCGTAGTCAGCAAATTTCCAAATTAGAAATATTAGTTTTTACCACATAAAACTGTAAACGAAATAAAATCACATGCTCATAAATAGGGAAATAAATGTCTATTCTCCTTATGATAAATATAGGGATAGTATGCAGTTATACTGCCATGGAGAATACTAAAAGTAGGTTATTATCATAAAAAAATTTATTTCGAGCATATGAAGCCATATACTAAGTTTCATCAATATCTGTCCATTGCTAAAGAAGCTTGCCTATTCTCCATATCATTTATATGGGAAAAGAGTATACAGGTTTGCTGCCATGATAAGCCAACCAAGAAAAACCAAGGTTTTTTTAATCATAAATGGATGAATCTCAACCAAATGAAGCTGAATTCTAAGTTTCATCGAAAAAATATTGGTTAATGATTGAAATATTAACATATCCCAATTTGGAAAATTCGGTAAAACACATGAATAGTAAATGTTGTCTCTACTGTGTCAAAACCTAGTTTTCTTTGTTTAATAAAAAGTGGATATTAACAGAAGAACACATAAATAGTAAATTTTGTCTTAACTGTGTCAAACCCATTAGTGCAAATACCTATTCTAGAAATAACTTTACCATTTGAATTCGGATGAAATTTTGACACAATTAATAACAAGGAAACACGTATTGTACTTATGGTCAGGAAAGCATTTTTAGTGTGGCTTAGTTAGACACATCTAAATGGCATAAATTGTGTTTTTAACCGGATTTAGATTCTTTCATTAGAAAAAAAGACATGCCACGACGTCATTTATTCATTTAGCTTAAAAAAGGTCATACGGTGGTGTCTCGGTGCTTGGTGGAATGAAAGGCCATAATTACCAATTAGGTACACACACACACACACACACACACACACACACACACACACGCATCCGACCAATACAATATTGTGAATCTTTTAAATCACCAAAACTAAACATATTTACAGCTGATTATTAAAAACTGTTTAAAATACTTTTTTCAATCCCAATGTTATTTGAATGGGAATTTTTGAGATTTCAATGGTGGATTGCGCCTTTATTTTCAGTCCACTTCTCATAATTTTTTTTTTCGGAAACAACTACAAACCAAACCCTATCTAACGACACCAAAAACTTAAAAAATATTCCTAAACTGTATTAAAACACTGTTTAAAAAAATGGTTAATTGTTTCAGGCTTACTTTTTTGTACTATTCAATGTAGGTAAGGGTGGAGGATTTCTTAAATAACGGTTTGGCTTGGCTTTAGAGGATAAAAGATTTAATTTGTTTATTTTTTGTCATTCAACTGTAAAGATGACGTTACTGTTTTAAATATACTGATTTCATAATCCAAATGCTTAAATATATACTTATATACTTAGACTGAAAGTATTATGTATGCATAGAATCTCTAATATTTTGTGGTCCTTGGTAATATTTTATAAATCAATTTTAGAGTAATGGTTT
Organism: Neoaliturus tenellus; assembly: GCA_030545055.2. NCBI lineage: Eukaryota > Metazoa > Arthropoda > Insecta > Hemiptera > Cicadellidae > Neoaliturus > Neoaliturus tenellus. The sequence continues at coordinate 174,938,073 of CM061533.1, read as the reverse complement.
ACTTCATCCAATGAATGGAAGCTCATTGTTGTGTCGTGTACGTCGCCGGGCATTGCCCCTCAACCCTGGCCTTGGTCGCTACTTTCTCCATAACTTTTATACATTACATCATAGACCTACTACTGACCCCATTGCAACTGGGCCATGCATCAGCACCGCGCCGCCGGCACCACGGGAAATTGGACATAAATGGGGTATGCTACTAATTCACACTAATATATAAAAACAATTAAGTAAAATAAGGAGCAAAATAGAAAAAGCTTTTGCCCATATTTTGGCTTTGCTATTTATAAGAATATAACAGTTAACAATAACCAAAGTAGCTTAAATACAATTGAATAAAAATTAATACAAGACCTGATATTATAAATGATTAAAAACGACTCTTAAGTGTAAACCAATAAAAATTTATAACATGAGTTGTGTTATAGTCAATCATTTATTGTTAGAAAAGATTGGTCTAATGTAGATTTTAAGGCCCTCTCTAAAATGCAAAGAAGACTGTCTAAATTTAAATAACAAGTTGTTGCCAGTCAATACCAAATAGAGATAGCGCCAGAGGAGTAGGCCCAAACACAGTGCGAGAGAGAGGGAGATATTGAATTTCGTATTTAGTATTGTGTTGTTAAAACGCCATTTTAAACATTGGTTACCCATCTTATTTGGTATCAATAAAAAGCTTTTCTTAAAAAAATCGTTATTTTAAGTTACTAAAGCCTGTTATTGTTCACACTTTGTCGTACGGGCTTTCACAATTTAATGTTATTCTGATGAAGATATTTGATTGAATCATATATTTACAAAAATAAACTAAGTTATATAAACTTCGTCATAGTATCCTGCTTTTTTCCAATTTGTTTACTTCGGTTCCAAAATGAGCACTAAAGTACGCGGATGTAAAAAGTGTTCCTACATTAATAATTGTGAGAATTGGTACAGTAATGGAAACTGTCATAGGTTATGTATGGTGTGTGAGTGCAGTATGAGGACAAGAGAGAGATTCTTTGCTAGTGACCATCTGCAACAAAGTCATAATTTAATCTAACTAATAGATTATTGTCTTGTGAGCGCTCTCATGGTAGAGTGCGCTACTACGTCCACAATGAATCATACTCTAGTCTTCCTTAGTGTGGCCTATTAGATACAGAACACCACGTCTTTTTTTTAGGTTGGTTATATGATTGTGTAAGCTTTTTTTGAGCGTCTAAGATTGCCTAGAGAACTATAGATTACCTTGACAAGAGCAAAATGAAGTGTAAAGAACTTTAAAATTATTTTAAAACACAACATAGTACAGAAAACACTTCATTTAAAATCCGAATACGCCCATTGTCTAAACATATGACACAACCGTTTGTAGCATTATTTTTTATAGAAACTAAGATGGAATTTAAAGTTATAAGGCACAAAATAATTAGAATGTATTGTAAACGTAAGCTGGAATCCTTATTTTTTATGGTTATACGAGTAAATGAGGCAAATTGGGCATAAATAATAATTAAATACCACCTATCATTTAAAAATAATAATAAAAACTAAACAAATACCATGATATTCCTAGAATACAGGCTTCTTTAAAGCCAAATTAAGCTAAATTCGCTTTATTTTAGTCAATTTTACCTTATTTTTACCAAGATTTAAATGTCCTGTGGGTTTTTTTCCATTATTTATTTTTAACCAAAAATAAGTTAAGTATGGTTGTGGTTATATGATACTAGGAAATGTTTGTGTAAACATTATGTAATACTCGTATTCAGATCAATAGTCGGTTTGGTTAACAAAAATCAACTAGCTAGGAACTTAAAACATTTTTGCGAGTAAAACAAAATTACTATATCATATATATTTCATACCCCTTTTGTTATTACTTTACAAATATAATTAGAACCAAAACAATAATCATATTAAATTTATAAATAAAACCTATACTACGGTTGGACTTTAGAATTCATAGATGAAATCATATGAAATGTAAAAATATGAAAATTTTAATAATAATTAACTACCAGTTAAAAGGAAAATTTTAATCTAGGCTATGATTAAAAACTCAATTCGTCTATAAAGCATTTCCTGTACTTTCATGCCTCTCCATACCTCTCTCCAATAATAATCCAAACTACACCAGTAATTTAATAAATTTTTATTGGGTTAACGTGATTAATTAAACCACATTTTTATAAATTGACCAAAAGTGGTCATTTTGCAACAATATAAAAAACATTTTTAATTCCTTTAGAATTATACAAAGAGCATAAATAGTTATTGTTGAATCGATGAGTTGAGAAACAAACAGACATCTGTCGCGGTGTACATGGGTTCCACCTGGTATGAATCAAGGCAGACGCAGAGGGGTTGTAATGTGTTAAGTAAGTTTCCACCCGTTGGCTCGACATAGAAAAGTGGGGATATACACGGGTGGGGAGTTTATAAAAGTAAGATTGAGTTGTTCGGAAGCTCTTTTGTTTGCGGGGCTTTAACGTAGAGGGTATGGTATATTTATTGTACGAATATGATATATTGAGATTGTAGAGGGTATGGATATATTTATTTAATGAAACACCAAGTAGAAATATTAGGCAAAGTTAAAAAAAAATATGTTGTACTAGAAAACATATCCAGTCTTGTTTTAGATTTATTTTATGTAACTTTAAAGCAGAGTTTTTTTTTATTTTTTTACTTTAAATACCAGTTTCCTATAGTGAATACACAGTTTATAAGCCTAAAACCTTTTAAAACACAACACATATTACAAACTGCTGCTAAGCCTTTCAAAGTAAACAAAGGTTTGTTTTTATATCTTTTTAATTAAAAACCCGTTTGCACGTACCTTGGGTAACTGGTAATGTCAAAAGATAAAGTTATTTATAGACTTTAAAGAAGTTCTTCTGTGTCCTTAAATACCTTTTGTATTCAAATTCAAGTATATTAATAAAATTTGATTTTTTTTGCATATTGCTTAAAATCTCAAAATTTTTTGTTATTTTTTACTTTAGAAATTAGCTGAGTAGACAATTGTTAATTTTTACCACAGATGGCAACATTTAAAATGTTAATAATTATAAAATCATTCAAATCTAACCCTTTAACTTTTTACTGGCCTAAATACAGTAAGTAAATTCAACTAATTCTTGGTTCTAAATATGAATATTAAATAGTGTTCTTATGAAGAAGTGAGGAGGCTGGTCATAAAATAACACCACTGTAATTTTCATTCAAGGATTATGCTGATTGGTTAAATAGAATCAGATGGTCTTAGAATATTTTTGCAGAAGTGTGTTATTGTTTTTATTTTGTGTAAACAAACAGATATACTTATTTGGACATTCAGAATGTAAAAAGGACGCTTCCTGCAGCAATAAAAAAAGGTGATCCTACCATCAATGCTTTATTTTCCTCCATTTATTGTCAAATTTTTTAAAACAAGTGCACTAGTTCAATGTTAATCTTATGAGAATATTTAATTCTAGCTTTTTATTTATGCTTTTTAATCAGCTGGATTAGACAATTCTTAATTTTCACCACAGATGGCAACATTTAAAATGTTAATAATTATAAAATAATTCAAATCTAACCCTTTAACTTTTTACTGGTCTAAATACAGTGAGTAAATTCAACTAATTCTTGGTTCTAAATATGAATATTGAATAGTGTTCTTATGAAGAAGTGAGGAGGCTGGTCATAAAATACTGATAGCACCACTGTAATTTTCATTCAAGGATTATGCTGATTGGTTAAATAGAATCAGATGGTCTTAGAATATTTTTGCAGAAGTTTGTTATTGTTTTTATTTTGTGTAAACAAACAGATATACTTATTTGGACATTCAGAATGTAAAAAAGACGCTTCCTGCGGCAATCAAAAGAGGTGATCCTACCATCAATGTTTTATTTTCCTCCATTTATTGTCAAATGTTTTTAAACAACTGCACTAGTTCAATGTTAATCTTATGAGAATATTTAATTCTAGCTTTTTATTTATGCTTTTTAATCAGCTGGATTAGACAATTCTTAATTTTCACCACAGATGGCAACATTTAAAATGTTAATAATTATAAAATAATTCAAATCTAACCCTTTAACTTTTTACTGGCCTAAATACAGTGAGTAAATTCAACTAATTCTTGATTCTAAATATGAATATTGAACAGTGTTCTTATGAAGAAGTGAGAAGGCTGGTCATAAAATACTGATAGCACCACTGTAATTTTCATTCAAGGATTATGCTGATTGGTTAAATAGAATCAGATGGTCTTAGAATATTTTGGCAGAAGTTTGTTATTGTTTTTATTTTGTGTAAACAAACAGATATACTTATTTGGACATTCAGAATGTAAAAAGGACACTTCCTGCTGCAATAAAAAGAGGTAATCCTACCATCAATGCTTTATTTTCCTCCATTTATTGTCAAATTTTTTAACAACAGATTTCCCTATTTATTCGGTTTTGTATACATTGGCAATACATGAGGTTTTAGGTAAGAAGGTAAAATCTAAAGACATATATTGAATTGATTAGACCTAATATCTACATTGGTACGGTGCCTATACATTACTAACGGGTGCTGCGTTGTTTTGCTTGGTTTGCATATTTAATTTAGATTTAATGTTTCCCATGTCTGTACATATCTTTCATGGGTAGAACACGATATGCAGGGGTGGGGTATATTGGATTTGGCATGTAGCTATTGTCACATCCTATTAATTATTCGATATTAGGTTTTTTATTTAATAATCTATAGTATTTTTGAAACATCTGAATTTTCTTAAATTGTTTATGAGTTTATACTCATAGAACTATAAAATAAATCGCTATACGAATATAAATGTTAAATCAAACAGCAAAAAAAAAAAAAAAAAAACATTCATGGTAATAACTTCCAAACCAAATGAAATGGATGTAACAAGATTTTAACAAATGTGGCTTTAAACACGAGCTATTAAACAGGGGAGCTATTAAACAGGGACCTATTAGACATAAAACTTAATTTAAAATAACCTAACTGATGGTGATATATTCAATTTCTGAAAGCATTGTTATAATTTGTTTAATAAACTTTACACACGACCCGTGCAAAGAGCGGGTATACAGCTAGTCATAAATTGAAATTCTAAAAGTTTTAACATTAGTCTTATGGATTTTAATACCAAAATAAAATAATTCATAAAAACAGTTAAATTAATTGTCAAAAAACCATATACTCCATTATAAACATGTGTCTTTTACTTTTAATCAGTAAATGAATTAATAAATAGTATTATATTAGAAAATAGTTCATCCCTTTTTAATAGTAGTCTTTATTGGTGATCATGTATATTTAGTTTAATTTTATTAAAAGGATACAACAAATGAATAATTTGTACAATCGCAAATATTTAATTTTATAATAAAATATTTAACACCAAATTATAAAGCCAGCTGTTACCAGCAGAGGTATAATAAAAATTTTACTTATACCATTATACAACACCCTTAGCCCTACATTAAGACTCCTTAACAAGCTCATCTTAAAGGTAAATAAGCAGAGCTAATGAGCTCGTCTTCAACTAAACAATCCTTTTTAAGCTTAGAATTTTTAAAGTACAATCTGTCACTGATATTACTATTGCTACAATAAATCATACACATTTACCAGGCAAATTTTTGTACTATTATCCTTGTAAATTAATTTAAGTAAAATATACGGTCAGTTATTACCAGTAACTTTTTACAAATTTTAGTATTTTTTTTATTATTGTTTATTAAATCTATACTATACAAGCAATGTCTGAAGGGATGTGTATTTTACAATCTCAAAATATGGCAGGTAGATTTTACTAATACTTTACCTTTAAAAGTGTTTTTGCCCCAACATTAGTTTAGAAACAGGCTCAATCCCAGGAAAAATTAAATTTGTTCTAAATTTAAGTTTAAAAATCGTAATTTTTAACATTAGTCTTATGTGCTGCTATTTTGGTAACAAAATAACAACGAAAATTGCACAAAAATAAAGAAACTATAATATGCTAAGCCTATACCCTCTTTTTTAAAACAGCCATTAACTGTAAAAAGGCATAGTTGGTTGTTCATAGAAATTTAACCCTTTCAACTGTGGCATTTATTTTATTTCCGCCCACATTTCGGTCATAAAAGTTGGGCTGATCAAGCAACTTTGAATTTTCTCTGTTGTTGAGCGCGCCGACAACAGCCAATACCACCGATAATTCAGTAATGCTGCGAAGTTGCATGACAAACTTGCAGGCACTCCAAAAAGTCCACTAACCAGCTTTTACCCGTGACCACCAAATCACTACCTCTTATCTGCCACCGACCTTTGTATTCGACCAATCAGCTGATTGTCCTGTGCCTTATCCTTTTTAGCCAGACTGTCCGTCTTGTCTGGGTGATCGCAGAGTGAATTTGAAGTGCTGGCTGCCAGTTATTCTACCCTCCAACTTCGTTGAATTTCAAGGCTGACTTTGAATATTAAAGTAGCCAAGGTGAGCGAATACCATGATTTAATTTTGTTAGGTGTTTGAAACAGTTTCAAGTTGTTAAATTTAATTTCGTAACCTTAAAGATTTTATAAAATATTGGAGCTCAATCGATTTAACCATGCCTTTGGTTTGCAGAACATCATTGTCTAATTTAATTTGGAGACTTATAGTAAAATAATAAATTTAGTAATATTCTATTTCTGTTTTTACGACACAGTTCTTAAACCCTTATAAAATAATTAACTAACTTCTACCACTAGCGGTAATTTTTAAAAAATTTACAAAAATTTATTAACTATTTCTTTTCCCCTACTAGAACCGTTCGCCACGCTGCCGCCCCGACAAAGAACTGAAATCTTTAAAGTTCTTCCCTTTTATCTCATTCTCTTAGGGGAGGGGGTTGGAGGGGTGAAGGGGGGGGGGGGGTTCACACTACCCTATATAAGCAGCATCGGTACCTCGCGCGTGCGCCATTATAATGGCGATAGGGCGACAGTAAACATCTATCCGTAAGTCTCTAACACTATCAAACATTTTTTTTTTTAACTTACTCTTGTTACTCTAACATATGTTTGCGCTTATTATGCTAATTAGTCTCTATATATTCAGACACACTCGCGGGCACCAATCATATACTTGCTGAATTTTGGAGAGTACACATCTCCTTTTTAAATATTATTATGCATTCTCACACTTTACATTTAAAACTTTTACGTACAAAACACATTTTACAGAAACAATCTAACTTCACAATTTCAAAACCACGTACTACATTGAGTAAGCTTAAAAAATACTTCAGTTTTCACCCATTGTACTTTGTAAAATCTAACCTTTCCAATACTTCTTCTACTGATTCTATTTTACACTCTGTCTTAACTGAAATGCTGAAATATCAAAATTTCAATCTTGTTACACCTATTGACGATCCTATCCAATTATTCTTATTCACTATATTACCAGGTTTATATGATTATTCTTCCTCAGACACATGTCTTGTTCTGCTCTATCAACTTGCACTGTAACCACCTAGGACCTCTCCTTTTTTCTCAATTATGGACACGCAGTGGGATTCACCCATACAGAGTAATAAAATAACTATTACTGCTACAAATAATGACAAACCAATTCTCCAATCACTAATGAGTTTTTATTAAATAAAGAGATTTAAAAAAAAAACCCCTCCGGATGACCTTGACCCACTTCCAAAACCCACCCATCACTGTCAAAAAAACCCCAGCCGCTACTACCCCTACAACACTTACAACCGCCTGACCTTGACCTGAGCCAACTGTAGCCATTCCCCACTACTAGAGTGTCTAACTGTCAGTTGTGTAAAATGAGTAAACCAGCCCAAAGAGTGTATGAAGGTAAACTAATTGCCACACATGCAAGTGAAGCTAAGGAGCGGTTGTATATAGATGTATTTGGACCATTAGTGAGATCTAAGAAGGGAAATAACAGTATTTTAATAGCTGTTGATGATTTAAGTAAGTATTGCTGGCTGATTCCAATGCATAATTGTAAGAGTGAAACAATAATAAAGAAATTAGAAGAAATTAGATTTAATAATTTTTTTTGTTGCAAACAGATTGTATCAGATAACGGTATGTGTTTTAAGAGCATTGAATTTAAGAACTTTTGTTTTAAATATGGTGTGGAACACCATACTATTGTACCGTACAAGCCGTCTGGTAATCGGTCAGAAACATATTTTAAAAAATGTGAAGTCAATGTTACAGGCATTTTATCATGACAAGCAGAATTAGTGGGATAAAGATATAAATTTCTTGCAAATGAGTCTTAACACTTCGATAGATGAAAGTGTAAATAGCACGTCTTTTAAGTTAATGTTTAATAGAAATCCAAACCATGGATTAAGCAACTTGTGGAAGCTTAATGAGTTGGTGGATAGCAAATTAAGTAAAGAGGAGGTGAAAGAAAATGTTAAAAGAGCAATGTTAAATGTAAAAAGATCAGTTGAAAGAAATAAAAGAGGTCAAAGATATGCTCAAGAAAGGACAAAACATCCATTCAAGGTTGGAAGTAAGGTTTACTTAAAAACCCATTTTCTTAGTAACAAAGCAAACAAATTTCAGAGTAAACTAGCCTTGAGATACAGTGGAGTATATAGAATAGTGTATTTCCTAAATGATGTAGTATGTCTGGTTCAAAAAATTGATGATTTACAAGATGTAAGGAGAGTGCACATTAGTCAGTTAAAACTGGGCTAACGAGATGCAGTAATATTTTGGGGTTGAGTATTTTTTTCTAAAAAATTAAATGTATTGTAAATACAGTTATAAGAAATAATGTAAATATAGTTAAGTTGTAAATATAGTTTAAGTAGTTTAGAAACCGGTAAAAATTAAACTTTCGCCTTTTGAAATGCGTAAAAAGGTGTCTGAGAATGAGTACAAGATAATAAAGATGTGATTAGGTGAAATTACATGGATTATCTGCAATTTGTACCAAATGTAGTTTATAAAATATCTGGTTTGTGTGAAATTTAAGATTTCAGGTATTACAGACCAAGATAAATATAAATGAATAGACTATAATGTGGAGAATAAATAAGCTGAAGATGAGAAGGGAGTAAATATTCATGATTAAAGGAAAAGATAACGTGGTAGTAAGTATGTATTGAGAGGTATGACTTATAATTTTGTTTCCAGAGAAAGGGAATGAATTCCTGAGTTAGAAAGCAATAAAAAACAAAGTGTGTACAATTTTTATTGCAGAAATCAGGAAGTAATTTAGTAAATAATGTCATTTGTTCTCAATAAAAAAAATGAATAAGGTGACGGTTTAAGTTAAAAAGATTGTAATTTAGGGAAGGTAATATTTAAAACTCAATTAATTTTTGTAAACTTACATAATTTTGTTGGAGTTTGTTAATCCATTTAATATCCATTGATCTGGGGTAACAAATTATCACTACACTTCACTGTACTCACTTAATTTCCACTTAACCAACACTGAATGAATGGGGTGTGATTGGCGCGCAAAAAGGTGTGAATGATGATTGAATGATTGACTTCTACTTCACACTCAGACAGACTGACTACTCAAGATTTCCCACTGACACACTGACCAAGGACAAGAAAGAAAACTGGATTTGTTATCTCGGGGTCAATGTACTCTGGTATGCTGGAGGTTGTAAAAATATTTTAGTTTGAAGAGAAACTTATCTGATATATTACCTGACCTACAAAAGTTGTTTTGACTGATCATATCTGCTGTTTCAAAAACATTCATGAAATGATTGTTAAAGGAAATATTTAATTTTTGGTTCACATAAAACAAAAAAGGAATGATTTAATAAATAAAAGTAAAAATGTATTTTTTTAATGGGAATTTGGAGTTATATACTTTTCTTTTATGATTTTATTTGGATGAATATTAAGATTTTGTTAAAATAATGTTTAGTAGTTGTGTTCGGGTCATGGAACGAGATGTCTTTCTGTGGCTCAGGTGTTGTATGCATCGTCGAATCGAGATTGAGTCGACTCCTCGTCTGGAGCGGGAGCGACACCTGATGTGGACCTGTTCAACTTCACACCTAGCTGTCGAGGAGCATCTCCCAAGCACTAGAGGGGCCCAAGTCAATAACAATGTCTTAAAGAGATTTTTTTTGTTTAAACTCTGAAATGGAGGTGGGAAGATGTAACGTTTTTGTTGTAAATAAAAATATTGGTGGTCATGTTCAAAAATAATAATAGTAATTAAATTAAGTACATAAATAAATAGCAACAATATTTTTATTTTATTTATTCAAATTTAAACAAAACAGTATAAGTCATGATGTAAAAGTAAAGTCTGTTAAAACTTGTCAGTTGAGCAAAATCACTCGAACAGAAAAAGTATTGTGTAAAGGCGAACTAATGTAAGCAGCCCTCTGATTGGTTAGATTTCATCTAACCAAGCCTGTCTAAAGTCAGAGTATTTAAGGTAATCCAGCACTCCCTATCTCCGCCATGTTAAATAAGGTGTCTTTAGGTACACATAACTTACACAAATACTGTGATATCAATCTGAAATTTTTTCTATTTATTTTAGTGACCTTTCACAACAATAATAAGAAGTGGTTTTATTGTATATAAAAAAATTTAGTTTTTATACAGTTTTTAAAGTTATATATATTTTTTATGAAATTTTATACATAATAGAAGCTGTAAAATTAAAACCATAAGAGATCATTCGATTCTGATTCGTACTATTGCTTAGCAACCTGCCATGGTCATTTGTACCAATTTTTGTGAAGATCTATTAAAAAATAAAGGGAATAATCGTACCGAAGTATCAAAAATTAAGTTTTTCGGAAAACGGCAAAAAACCAAAACCTATAAATTAGCCTTTTTAAGGCCAAGGACGAAAGATTCATCGTCCTGAGATAGCTTTTAAGCATTCAGCATTAACCCGACAATTAAGGCCGAAGATTGCTTTCATCGTTTCTGAGATAGCAATTGTAGCGCGGCATCGTAGTTCCAGTTTTCTCTCCTGCAGCGCTAGCGGCTCAACAAGACAATTGGAGCGCCTCGACCACCAGCCTCGGTGGATCAGTTGGTTAAGGCGTTACCTTTCTGGCCAGAAGGTAGCGCCTGGGGCGGGTTCGAATCCCGCCCGGTTCACCGAGGGGGGAGTTGGTGTCAGTGCACAAATGCATATGATATCGGCGTCCTCGGGATAGGCTCCTGGCACAAGCTGCCAGGAACCCTGAAAGCTCCGGTGAGGCAAGCCTATGCTTTTAAAATATAGGGAGGACCTGATATTGTATGTATTTGTGCACTGACACCAACACCCGTTTTGCTATTTTAGAACGTCAATTTAAAGCCTAGCCTTACGGCGTTTTTAGTGTTAATATTTTTAATCGTTTATTTTCCTTGAAATGATGGTGCATATATTTAGTAAAATGAGTCTAAGTAATATAAAAAATAATTTTACATAACAGTGTTTAGTATGTATGAATTCAGCATAAAATGGAGAATACAAAAACATAAAAAACAAAAAAAAGTTTTTTTTTTAAATTTTTGGGTGCTGTCTTACCTTAAGGCAAAACCTGTGTTGTCTCTGTCTCATTTTGTTGGTTGAATGTGCAGTGATCAGTTCTAATGTATTAATTATGTTAAATCATGATTTTTGTGCACCCAGGATAATCTGGTATGTAATGATATATTTGTATTTCATTAGTTTCAGAGAACACCATACTATTGTACCGTACAAGCCGTCTGGTAATCGGTCAGAAACATATTTTAAAAAATGTGAAGTCAATGTTACAGGCATTTTATCATGACAAGCAGAATTAGTGGGATAAAGATATAAATTTCTTGCAAATGAGTCTTAACACTTCGATAGATGAAAGTGTAAATAGCACGTCTTTTAAGTTAATGTTTAATAGAAATCCAAACCATGGATTAAGCAACTTGTGGAAGCTTAATGAGTTGGTGGATAGCAAATTAAGTAAAGAGGAGGTGAAAGAAAATGTTAAAAGAGCAATGTTAAATGTAAAAAGATCAGTTGAAAGAAATAAAAGAGGTCAAAGATATGCTCAAGAAAGGACAAAACATCCATTCAAGGTTGGAAGTAAGGTTTACTTAAAAACCCATTTTCTTAGTAACAAAGCAAACAAATTTCAGAGTAAACTAGCCTTGAGATACAGTGGAGTATATAGAATAGTGTATTTCCTAAATGATGTAGTATGTCTGGTTCAAAAAATTGATGATTTACAAGATGTAAGGAGAGTGCACATTAGTCAGTTAAAACTGGGCTAACGAGATGCAGTAATATTTTGGGGTTGAGTATTTTTTTCTAAAAAATTAAATGTATTGTAAATACAGTTATAAGAAATAATGTAAATATAGTTAAGTTGTAAATATAGTTTAAGTAGTTTAGAAACCGGTAAAAATTAAACTTTCGCCTTTTGAAATGCGTAAAAAGGTGTCTGAGAATGAGTACAAGATAATAAAGATGTGATTAGGTGAAATTACATGGATTATCTGCAATTTGTACCAAATGTAGTTTATAAAATATCTGGTTTGTGTGAAATTTAAGATTTCAGGTATTACAGACCAAGATAAATATAAATGAATAGACTATAATGTGGAGAATAAATAAGCTGAAGATGAGAAGGGAGTAAATATTCATGATTAAAGGAAAAGATAACGTGGTAGTAAGTATGTATTGAGAGGTATGACTTATAATTTTGTTTCCAGAGAAAGGGAATGAATTCCTGAGTTAGAAAGCAATAAAAAACAAAGTGTGTACAATTTTTATTGCAGAAATCAGGAAGTAATTTAGTAAATAATGTCATTTGTTCTCAATAAAAAAAATGAATAAGGTGACGGTTTAAGTTAAAAAGATTGTAATTTAGGGAAGGTAATATTTAAAACTCAATTAATTTTTGTAAACTTACATAATTTTGTTGGAGTTTGTTAATCCATTTAATATCCATTGATCTGGGGTAACAAATTATCACTACACTTCACTGTACTCACTTAATTTCCACTTAACCAACACTGAATGAATGGGGTGTGATTGGCGCGCAAAAAGGTGTGAATGATGATTGAATGATTGACTTCTACTTCACACTCAGACAGACTGACTACTCAAGATTTCCCACTGACACACTGACCAAGGACAAGAAAGAAAACTGGATTTGTTATCTCGGGGTCAATGTACTCTGGTATGCTGGAGGTTGTAAAAATATTTTAGTTTGAAGAGAAACTTATCTGATATATTACCTGACCTACAAAAGTTGTTTTGACTGATCATATCTGCTGTTTCAAAAACATTCATGAAATGATTGTTAAAGGAAATATTTAATTTTTGGTTCACATAAAACAAAAAAGGAATGATTTAATAAATAAAAGTAAAAATGTATTTTTTTAATGGGAATTTGGAGTTATATACTTTTCTTTTATGATTTTATTTGGATGAATATTAAGATTTTGTTAAAATAATGTTTAGTAGTTGTGTTCGGGTCATGGAACGAGATGTCTTTCTGTGGCTCAGGTGTTGTATGCATCGTCGAATCGAGATTGAGTCGACTCCTCGTCTGGAGCGGGAGCGACACCTGATGTGGACCTGTTCAACTTCACACCTAGCTGTCGAGGAGCATCTCCCAAGCACTAGAGGGGCCCAAGTCAATAACAATGTCTTAAAGAGATTTTTTTTGTTTAAACTCTGAAATGGAGGTGGGAAGATGTAACGTTTTTGTTGTAAATAAAAATATTGGTGGTCATGTTCAAAAATAATAATAGTAATTAAATTAAGTACATAAATAAATAGCAACAATATTTTTATTTTATTTATTCAAATTTAAACAAAACAGTATAAGTCATGATGTAAAAGTAAAGTCTGTTAAAACTTGTCAGTTGAGCAAAATCACTCGAACAGAAAAAAGTATTGTGTAAAGGCGAACTAATGTAAGCAGCCCTCTGATTGGTTAGATTTCATCTAACCAAGCCTGTCTAAAGTCAGAGTATTTAAGGTAATCCAGCACTCCCTATCTCCGCCATGTTAAATAAGGTGTCTTTAGGTACACATAACTTACACAAATACTGTGATATCAATCTGAAATTTTTTCTATTTATTTTAGTGACCTTTCACAACAATAATAAGAAGTGGTTTTATTGTATATAAAAAAATTTAGTTTTTATACAGTTTTTAAAGTTATATATATTTTTTATGAAATTTTATACATAATAGAAGCTGTAAAATTAAAACCATAAGAGATCATTCGATTCTGATTCGTACTATTGCTTAGCAACCTGCCATGGTCATTTGTACCAATTTTTGTGAAGATCTATTAAAAAATAAAGGGAATAATCGTACCGAAGTATCAAAAATTAAGTTTTTCGGAAAACGGCAAAAAACCAAAACCTATAAATTAGCCTTTTTAAGGCCAAGGACGAAAGATTCATCGTCCTGAGATAGCTTTTAAGCATTCAGCATTAACCCGACAATTAAGGCCGAAGATTGCTTTCATCGTTTCTGAGATAGCAATTGTAGCGCGGCATCGTAGTTCCAGTTTTCTCTCCTGCAGCGCTAGCGGCTCAACAAGACAATTGGAGCGCCTCGACCACCAGCCTCGGTGGATCAGTTGGTTAAGGCGTTACCTTTCTGGCCAGAAGGTAGCGCCTGGGGCGGGTTCGAATCCCGCCCGGTTCACCGAGGGGGGAGTTGGTGTCAGTGCACAAATGCATATGATATCGGCGTCCTCGGGATAGGCTCCTGGCACAAGCTGCCAGGAACCCTGAAAGCTCCGGTGAGGCAAGCCTATGCTTTTAAAATATAGGGAGGACCTGATATTGTATGTATTTGTGCACTGACACCAACACCCGTTTTGCTATTTTAGAACGTCAATTTAAAGCCTAGCCTTACGGCGTTTTTAGTGTTAATATTTTTAATCGTTTATTTTCCTTGAAATGATGGTGCATATATTTAGTAAAATGAGTCTAAGTAATATAAAAAATAATTTTACATAACAGTGTTTAGTATGTATGAATTCAGCATAAAATGGAGAATACAAAAACATAAAAAACAAAAAAAAGTTTTTTTTTTAAATTTTTGGGTGCTGTCTTACCTTAAGGCAAAACCTGTGTTGTCTCTGTCTCATTTTGTTGGTTGAATGTGCAGTGATCAGTTCTAATGTATTAATTATGTTAAATCATGATTTTTGTGCACCCAGGATAATCTGGTATGTAATGATATATTTGTATTTCATTAGTTCAATCTATTAAGATTACTTTGATTTTAGAATGTTAAAAATAAATAATGCTGGTAAAATTTTCCTCATTTGTGGTGAAATAAATTAAATAATTAAATCATTTTTTTTTTATTCTAGGGTTCGAGTCTTTTGGAAGAATAAATTAGAATCACAGTAAAATCCTTGAACATGGCAATCAATATAAATACTAAAGTGAAGAATAAAGGACAGTGTATAAAAAATGTGACTTTTATTAAAAAATCTCACCACCTCAGTTCAACATTAAAATTAAACACTAATTTTTCAAAATTCCAAATCTCACTTAATTAATAACCAATAAATCCCACAGTGAGTGTTACACTCTTTTGCTTTACAACAACTAATAACATAACAACATAAATTGCTAGAGCTTTTTTGAGATCATTGTACATATATCATGCATATCTATAAATACACCTTATCCCTATGATAATATAGGATATGAAAATATTTTGACAGTCCCATTATTAAAAAAAGTTATTGGATCGTTTTCAATAGTCAATTTTAGAACAGTATTAGTTTATACTTATTAAATTCAGAGCATCAATTTGTTAAAATATCTAAACAAGCAGTTAAGTTTTAAAAGCCATATGCAACTAACCAAAACCTATTTATTTATTCATTTCAAACACCTACATGCAATCGTATGTTTGTAAGGTGTGCGATATATAATAAATCCTGCACTAATTTCACATAAAATTCTTCTTGTTTCATTTAATTGCACTATTTAATCCTCTCTTCCAATGTCTTCTTCTATTGAATATAGTTATTTTTAACTATATTCAATAAGATATTCTTTAAGCTTTTCGTAAAAACTCTTCAGATTTTATTCATATTTTATAAAGTTTGGTAATTTTTGTATAAATTTTACAACTAAATAGATTGGAATTTTTTTTGTAAAAATTTAAATTATGGTGATGTGTTGTAGAATACTTATTATTCTGTATTTTTCTGTCTTTTCTTCTACTTCTGTATAAGTAGCTCTAAGTTTATAAAACTTAAGCAGATGTGTTACAGTCCTGAGCTCAAGGATCATTATTTGGTTTTGTTGTTGTTTTTTGTTTTTTATTCATTTAACAGTGTTTTTTTCTAACCTATGTACAGATATTGTTTATTTTATTAGTTGATCATTTTATTGTGTTTAATTTTATAAGGAATTTAATTTTGTTTAATTGTGTAAAGTGCAAGACCAGTGAGTGACTGAAAAGACTCTCCTCACACACAGACGCATAGTCTTTGTAAGGATATTCCATATTAAAATATTTTTTGTTGTTGTTGTACTGGCATGTATTTTATTTTGGAATAAATTATCTGAATCTGATTTCTTGTGTAATAATTGTGATTTACATTCTTAATTTTAAGTAGGTAGTGTTCCTTTGTGTATTTAATTGTTTCGAAAATATATAGTTAAAATGCTGTAACAATTTCCATGTCGGCAAAACAATTCTTCACAGAGTCTACAGTGTGTTCATTTTTTATGCTCACCATTGGGATCTCGTAAACTATAAAAGTTACAGCAAAGGTCAAATCAGCAAAGTAGTGCGGAATTTTAAGCTGAACAAAATGATGTGTAAAAATCCCAGATATTTGTAAATATCAATATCAATAAAAAACAAAGTGTGTACAATTTTTATTGCAGAAATCAGGAAGTAATTTAGTAAATAATGTCATTTGTTCTCAATAAAAAAAATGAATAAGGTGACGGTTTAAGTTAAAAAGATTGTAATTTAGGGAAGGTAATATTTAAAACTCAATTAATTTTTGTAAACTTACATAATTTTGTTGGAGTTTGTTAATCCATTTAATATCCATTGATCTGGGGTAACAAATTATCACTACACTTCACTGTACTCACTTAATTTCCACTTAACCAACACTGAATGAATGGGGTGTGATTGGCGCGCAAAAAGGTGTGAATGATGATTGAATGATTGACTTCTACTTCACACTCAGACAGACTGACTACTCAAGATTTCCCACTGACACACTGACCAAGGACAAGAAAGAAAACTGGATTTGTTATCTCGGGGTCAATGTACTCTGGTATGCTGGAGGTTGTAAAAATATTTTAGTTTGAAGAGAAACTTATCTGATATATTACCTGACCTACAAAAGTTGTTTTGACTGATCATATCTGCTGTTTCAAAAACATTCATGAAATGATTGTTAAAGGAAATATTTAATTTTTGGTTCACATAAAACAAAAAAGGAATGATTTAATAAATAAAAGTAAAAATGTATTTTTTTAATGGGAATTTGGAGTTATATACTTTTCTTTTATGATTTTATTTGGATGAATATTAAGATTTTGTTAAAATAATGTTTAGTAGTTGTGTTCGGGTCATGGAACGAGATGTCTTTCTGTGGCTCAGGTGTTGTATGCATCGTCGAATCGAGATTGAGTCGACTCCTCGTCTGGAGCGGGAGCGACACCTGATGTGGACCTGTTCAACTTCACACCTAGCTGTCGAGGAGCATCTCCCAAGCACTAGAGGGGCCCAAGTCAATAACAATGTCTTAAAGAGATTTTTTTTGTTTAAACTCTGAAATGGAGGTGGGAAGATGTAACGTTTTTGTTGTAAATAAAAATATTGGTGGTCATGTTCAAAAATAATAATAGTAATTAAATTAAGTACATAAATAAATAGCAACAATATTTTTATTTTATTTATTCAAATTTAAACAAAACAGTATAAGTCATGATGTAAAAGTAAAGTCTGTTAAAACTTGTCAGTTGAGCAAAATCACTCGAACAGAAAAAGTATTGTGTAAAGGCGAACTAATGTAAGCAGCCCTCTGATTGGTTAGATTTCATCTAACCAAGCCTGTCTAAAGTCAGAGTATTTAAGGTAATCCAGCACTCCCTATCTCCGCCATGTTAAATAAGGTGTCTTTAGGTACACATAACTTACACAAATACTGTGATATCAATCTGAAATTTTTTCTATTTATTTTAGTGACCTTTCACAACAATAATAAGAAGTGGTTTTATTGTATATAAAAAAATTTAGTTTTTATACAGTTTTTAAAGTTATATATATTTTTTATGAAATTTTATACATAATAGAAGCTGTAAAATTAAAACCATAAGAGATCATTCGATTCTGATTCGTACTATTGCTTAGCAACCTGCCATGGTCATTTGTACCAATTTTTGTGAAGATCTATTAAAAAATAAAGGGAATAATCGTACCGAAGTATCAAAAATTAAGTTTTTCGGAAAACGGCAAAAAACCAAAACCTATAAATTAGCCTTTTTAAGGCCAAGGACGAAAGATTCATCGTCCTGAGATAGCTTTTAAGCATTCAGCATTAACCCGACAATTAAGGCCGAAGATTGCTTTCATCGTTTCTGAGATAGCAATTGTAGCGCGGCATCGTAGTTCCAGTTTTCTCTCCTGCAGCGCTAGCGGCTCAACAAGACAATTGGAGCGCCTCGACCACCAGCCTCGGTGGATCAGTTGGTTAAGGCGTTACCTTTCTGGCCAGAAGGTAGCGCCTGGGGCGGGTTCGAATCCCGCCCGGTTCACCGAGGGGGGAGTTGGTGTCAGTGCACAAATGCATATGATATCGGCGTCCTCGGGATAGGCTCCTGGCACAAGCTGCCAGGAACCCTGAAAGCTCCGGTGAGGCAAGCCTATGCTTTTAAAATATAGGGAGGACCTGATATTGTATGTATTTGTGCACTGACACCAACACCCGTTTTGCTATTTTAGAACGTCAATTTAAAGCCTAGCCTTACGGCGTTTTTAGTGTTAATATTTTTAATCGTTTATTTTCCTTGAAATGATGGTGCATATATTTAGTAAAATGAGTCTAAGTAATATAAAAAATAATTTTACATAACAGTGTTTAGTATGTATGAATTCAGCATAAAATGGAGAATACAAAAACATAAAAAACAAAAAAAAGTTTTTTTTTTAAATTTTTGGGTGCTGTCTTACCTTAAGGCAAAACCTGTGTTGTCTCTGTCTCATTTTGTTGGTTGAATGTGCAGTGATCAGTTCTAATGTATTAATTATGTTAAATCATGATTTTTGTGCACCCAGGATAATCTGGTATGTAATGATATATTTGTATTTCATTAGTTCAATCTATTAAGATTACTTTGATTTTAGAATGTTAAAAATAAATAATGCTGGTAAAATTTTCCTCATTTGTGGTGAAATAAATTAAATAATTAAATCATTTTTTTTTTATTCTAGGGTTCGAGTCTTTTGGAAGAATAAATTAGAATCACAGTAAAATCCTTGAACATGGCAATCAATATAAATACTAAAGTGAAGAATAAAGGACAGTGTATAAAAAATGTGACTTTTATTAAAAAATCTCACCACCTCAGTTCAACATTAAAATTAAACACTAATTTTTCAAAATTCCAAATCTCACTTAATTAATAACCAATAAATCCCACAGTGAGTGTTACACTCTTTTGCTTTACAACAACTAATAACATAACAACATAAATTGCTAGAGCTTTTTTGAGATCATTGTACATATATCATGCATATCTATAAATACACCTTATCCCTATGATAATATAGGATATGAAAATATTTTGACAGTCCCATTATTAAAAAAAGTTATTGGATCGTTTTCAATAGTCAATTTTAGAACAGTATTAGTTTATACTTATTAAATTCAGAGCATCAATTTGTTAAAATATCTAAACAAGCAGTTAAGTTTTAAAAGCCATATGCAACTAACCAAAACCTATTTATTTATTCATTTCAAACACCTACATGCAATCGTATGTTTGTAAGGTGTGCGATATATAATAAATCCTGCACTAATTTCACATAAAATTCTTCTTGTTTCATTTAATTGCACTATTTAATCCTCTCTTCCAATGTCTTCTTCTATTGAATATAGTTATTTTTAACTATATTCAATAAGATATTCTTTAAGCTTTTCGTAAAAACTCTTCAGATTTTATTCATATTTTATAAAGTTTGGTAATTTTTGTATAAATTTTACAACTAAATAGATTGGAATTTTTTTTGTAAAAATTTAAATTATGGTGATGTGTTGTAGAATACTTATTATTCTGTATTTTTCTGTCTTTTCTTCTACTTCTGTATAAGTAGCTCTAAGTTTATAAAACTTAAGCAGATGTGTTACAGTCCTGAGCTCAAGGATCATTATTTGGTTTTGTTGTTGTTTTTTGTTTTTTATTCATTTAACAGTGTTTTTTTCTAACCTATGTACAGATATTGTTTATTTTATTAGTTGATCATTTTATTGTGTTTAATTTTATAAGGAATTTAATTTTGTTTAATTGTGTAAAGTGCAAGACCAGTGAGTGACTGAAAAGACTCTCCTCACACACAGACGCATAGTCTTTGTAAGGATATTCCATATTAAAATATTTTTTGTTGTTGTTGTACTGGCATGTATTTTATTTTGGAATAAATTATCTGAATCTGATTTCTTGTGTAATAATTGTGATTTACATTCTTAATTTTAAGTAGGTAGTGTTCCTTTGTGTATTTAATTGTTTCGAAAATATATAGTTAAAATGCTGTAACAATTTCCATGTCGGCAAAACAATTCTTCACAGAGTCTACAGTGTGTTCATTTTTTATGCTCACCATTGGGATCTCGTAAACTATAAAAGTTACAGCAAAGGTCAAATCAGCAAAGTAGTGCGGAATTTTAAGCTGAACAAAATGATGTGTAAAAATCCCAGATATTTGTAAATATCAATATCAATAAAAAACAAAGTGTGTACAATTTTTATTGCAGAAATCAGGAAGTAATTTAGTAAATAATGT
Source organism: Neoaliturus tenellus (assembly GCA_030545055.2). Taxonomy (NCBI): domain Eukaryota; kingdom Metazoa; phylum Arthropoda; class Insecta; order Hemiptera; family Cicadellidae; genus Neoaliturus; species Neoaliturus tenellus. The sequence goes on along the minus strand of CM061533.1, from coordinate 174,917,084 downwards.
CATTTGTTCTCAATAAAAAAAATGAATAAGGTGACGGTTTAAGTTAAAAAGATTGTAATTTAGGGAAGGTAATATTTAAAACTCAATTAATTTTTGTAAACTTACATAATTTTGTTGGAGTTTGTTAATCCATTTAATATCCATTGATCTGGGGTAACAAATTATCACTACACTTCACTGTACTCACTTAATTTCCACTTAACCAACACTGAATGAATGGGGTGTGATTGGCGCGCAAAAAGGTGTGAATGATGATTGAATGATTGACTTCTACTTCACACTCAGACAGACTGACTACTCAAGATTTCCCACTGACACACTGACCAAGGACAAGAAAGAAAACTGGATTTGTTATCTCGGGGTCAATGTACTCTGGTATGCTGGAGGTTGTAAAAATATTTTAGTTTGAAGAGAAACTTATCTGATATATTACCTGACCTACAAAAGTTGTTTTGACTGATCATATCTGCTGTTTCAAAAACATTCATGAAATGATTGTTAAAGGAAATATTTAATTTTTGGTTCACATAAAACAAAAAAGGAATGATTTAATAAATAAAAGTAAAAATGTATTTTTTTAATGGGAATTTGGAGTTATATACTTTTCTTTTATGATTTTATTTGGATGAATATTAAGATTTTGTTAAAATAATGTTTAGTAGTTGTGTTCGGGTCATGGAACGAGATGTCTTTCTGTGGCTCAGGTGTTGTATGCATCGTCGAATCGAGATTGAGTCGACTCCTCGTCTGGAGCGGGAGCGACACCTGATGTGGACCTGTTCAACTTCACACCTAGCTGTCGAGGAGCATCTCCCAAGCACTAGAGGGGCCCAAGTCAATAACAATGTCTTAAAGAGATTTTTTTTGTTTAAACTCTGAAATGGAGGTGGGAAGATGTAACGTTTTTGTTGTAAATAAAAATATTGGTGGTCATGTTCAAAAATAATAATAGTAATTAAATTAAGTACATAAATAAATAGCAACAATATTTTTATTTTATTTATTCAAATTTAAACAAAACAGTATAAGTCATGATGTAAAAGTAAAGTCTGTTAAAACTTGTCAGTTGAGCAAAATCACTCGAACAGAAAAAGTATTGTGTAAAGGCGAACTAATGTAAGCAGCCCTCTGATTGGTTAGATTTCATCTAACCAAGCCTGTCTAAAGTCAGAGTATTTAAGGTAATCCAGCACTCCCTATCTCCGCCATGTTAAATAAGGTGTCTTTAGGTACACATAACTTACACAAATACTGTGATATCAATCTGAAATTTTTTCTATTTATTTTAGTGACCTTTCACAACAATAATAAGAAGTGGTTTTATTGTATATAAAAAAATTTAGTTTTTATACAGTTTTTAAAGTTATATATATTTTTTATGAAATTTTATACATAATAGAAGCTGTAAAATTAAAACCATAAGAGATCATTCGATTCTGATTCGTACTATTGCTTAGCAACCTGCCATGGTCATTTGTACCAATTTTTGTGAAGATCTATTAAAAAATAAAGGGAATAATCGTACCGAAGTATCAAAAATTAAGTTTTTCGGAAAACGGCAAAAAACCAAAACCTATAAATTAGCCTTTTTAAGGCCAAGGACGAAAGATTCATCGTCCTGAGATAGCTTTTAAGCATTCAGCATTAACCCGACAATTAAGGCCGAAGATTGCTTTCATCGTTTCTGAGATAGCAATTGTAGCGCGGCATCGTAGTTCCAGTTTTCTCTCCTGCAGCGCTAGCGGCTCAACAAGACAATTGGAGCGCCTCGACCACCAGCCTCGGTGGATCAGTTGGTTAAGGCGTTACCTTTCTGGCCAGAAGGTAGCGCCTGGGGCGGGTTCGAATCCCGCCCGGTTCACCGAGGGGGGAGTTGGTGTCAGTGCACAAATGCATATGATATCGGCGTCCTCGGGATAGGCTCCTGGCACAAGCTGCCAGGAACCCTGAAAGCTCCGGTGAGGCAAGCCTATGCTTTTAAAATATAGGGAGGACCTGATATTGTATGTATTTGTGCACTGACACCAACACCCGTTTTGCTATTTTAGAACGTCAATTTAAAGCCTAGCCTTACGGCGTTTTTAGTGTTAATATTTTTAATCGTTTATTTTCCTTGAAATGATGGTGCATATATTTAGTAAAATGAGTCTAAGTAATATAAAAAATAATTTTACATAACAGTGTTTAGTATGTATGAATTCAGCATAAAATGGAGAATACAAAAACATAAAAAACAAAAAAAAGTTTTTTTTTTAAATTTTTGGGTGCTGTCTTACCTTAAGGCAAAACCTGTGTTGTCTCTGTCTCATTTTGTTGGTTGAATGTGCAGTGATCAGTTCTAATGTATTAATTATGTTAAATCATGATTTTTGTGCACCCAGGATAATCTGGTATGTAATGATATATTTGTATTTCATTAGTTCAATCTATTAAGATTACTTTGATTTTAGAATGTTAAAAATAAATAATGCTGGTAAAATTTTCCTCATTTGTGGTGAAATAAATTAAATAATTAAATCATTTTTTTTTTATTCTAGGGTTCGAGTCTTTTGGAAGAATAAATTAGAATCACAGTAAAATCCTTGAACATGGCAATCAATATAAATACTAAAGTGAAGAATAAAGGACAGTGTATAAAAAATGTGACTTTTATTAAAAAATCTCACCACCTCAGTTCAACATTAAAATTAAACACTAATTTTTCAAAATTCCAAATCTCACTTAATTAATAACCAATAAATCCCACAGTGAGTGTTACACTCTTTTGCTTTACAACAACTAATAACATAACAACATAAATTGCTAGAGCTTTTTTGAGATCATTGTACATATATCATGCATATCTATAAATACACCTTATCCCTATGATAATATAGGATATGAAAATATTTTGACAGTCCCATTATTAAAAAAAGTTATTGGATCGTTTTCAATAGTCAATTTTAGAACAGTATTAGTTTATACATATATTGACATTTACATATATTGATATTTATACATATATACATATATTGAATTGATTAGACCTAATATCTACATTGGTACGGTGCCTATACATTACTAACGGGTGCTGCGTTGTTTTGCTTGGTTTGCATATTTAATTTAGATTTAATGTTTCCCATGTCTGTACATATCTTTCATGGGTAGAACACGATATGCAGGGGTGGGGTATATTGGATTTGGCATGTAGCTATTGTCACATCCTATTAATTATTCGATATTAGGTTTTTTATTTAATAATCTATAGTATTTTTGAAACATCTGAATTTTCTTAAATTGTTTATGAGTTTATACTCATAGAACTATAAAATAAATCGCTATACGAATATAAATGTTAAATCAAACAGCAAAAAAAAAAAAAAAAAAAACATTCATGGTAATAACTTCCAAACCAAATGAAATGGATGTAACAAGATTTTAACAAATGTGGCTTTAAACACGAGCTATTAAACAGGGGAGCTATTAAACAGGGACCTATTAGACATAAAACTTAATTTAAAATAACCTAACTGATGGTGATATATTCAATTTCTGAAAGCATTGTTATAATTTGTTTAATAAACTTTACACACGACCCGTGCAAAGAGCGGGTATACAGCTAGTCATAAATTGAAATTCTAAAAGTTTTAACATTAGTCTTATGGATTTTAATACCAAAATAAAATAATTCATAAAAACAGTTAAATTAATTGTCAAAAAACCATATACTCCATTATAAACATGTGTCTTTTACTTTTAATCAGTAAATGAATTAATAAATAGTATTATATTAGAAAATAGTTCATCCCTTTTTAATAGTAGTCTTTATTGGTGATCATGTATATTTAGTTTAATTTTATTAAAAGGATACAACAAATGAATAATTTGTACAATCGCAAATATTTAATTTTATAATAAAATATTTAACACCAAATTATAAAGCCAGCTGTTACCAGCAGAGGTATAATAAAAATTTTACTTATACCATTATACAACACCCTTAGCCCTACATTAAGACTCCTTAACAAGCTCATCTTAAAGGTAAATAAGCAGAGCTAATGAGCTCGTCTTCAACTAAACAATCCTTTTTAAGCTTAGAATTTTTAAAGTACAATCTGTCACTGATATTACTATTGCTACAATAAATCATACACATTTACCAGGCAAATTTTTGTACTATTATCCTTGTAAATTAATTTAAGTAAAATATACGGTCAGTTATTACCAGTAACTTTTTACAAATTTTAGTATTTTTTTTATTATTGTTTATTAAATCTATACTATACAAGCAATGTCTGAAGGGATGTGTATTTTACAATCTCAAAATATGGCAGGTAGATTTTACTAATACTTTACCTTTAAAAGTGTTTTTGCCCCAACATTAGTTTAGAAACAGGCTCAATCCCAGGAAAAATTAAATTTGTTCTAAATTTAAGTTTAAAAATCGTAATTTTTAACATTAGTCTTATGTGCTGCTATTTTGGTAACAAAATAACAACGAAAATTGCACAAAAATAAAGAAACTATAATATGCTAAGCCTATACCCTCTTTTTTAAAACAGCCATTAACTGTAAAAAGGCATAGTTGGTTGTTCATAGAAATTTAACCCTTTCAACTGTGGCATTTATTTTATTTCCGCCCACATTTCGGTCATAAAAGTTGGGCTGATCAAGCAACTTTGAATTTTCTCTGTTGTTGAGCGCGCCGACAACAGCCAATACCACCGATAATTCAGTAATGCTGCGAAGTTGCATGACAAACTTGCAGGCACTCCAAAAAGTCCACTAACCAGCTTTTACCCGTGACCACCAAATCACTACCTCTTATCTGCCACCGACCTTTGTATTCGACCAATCAGCTGATTGTCCTGTGCCTTATCCTTTTTAGCCAGACTGTCCGTCTTGTCTGGGTGATCGCAGAGTGAATTTGAAGTGCTGGCTGCCAGTTATTCTACCCTCCAACTTCGTTGAATTTCAAGGCTGACTTTGAATATTAAAGTAGCCAAGGTGAGCGAATACCATGATTTAATTTTGTTAGGTGTTTGAAACAGTTTCAAGTTGTTAAATTTAATTTCGTAACCTTAAAGATTTTATAAAATATTGGAGCTCAATCGATTTAACCATGCCTTTGGTTTGCAGAACATCATTGTCTAATTTAATTTGGAGACTTATAGTAAAATAATAAATTTAGTAATATTCTATTTCTGTTTTTACGACACAGTTCTTAAACCCTTATAAAATAATTAACTAACTTCTACCACTAGCGGTAATTTTTAAAAAATTTACAAAAATTTATTAACTATTTCTTTTCCCCTACTAGAACCGTTCGCCACGCTGCCGCCCCGACAAAGAACTGAAATCTTTAAAGTTCTTCCCTTTTATCTCATTCTCTTAGGGGAGGGGGTTGGAGGGGTGAAGGGGGGGGGGGGTTCACACTACCCTATATAAGCAGCATCGGTACCTCGCGCGTGCGCCATTATAATGGCGATAGGGCGACAGTAAACATCTATCCGTAAGTCTCTAACACTATCAAACATTTTTTTTTTTAACTTACTCTTGTTACTCTAACATATGTTTGCGCTTATTATGCTAATTAGTCTCTATATATTCAGACACACTCGCGGGCACCAATCATATACTTGCTGAATTTTGGAGAGTACACATCTCCTTTTTAAATATTATTATGCATTCTCACACTTTACATTTAAAACTTTTACGTACAAAACACATTTTACAGAAACAATCTAACTTCACAATTTCAAAACCACGTACTACATTGAGTAAGCTTAAAAAATACTTCAGTTTTCACCCATTGTACTTTGTAAAATCTAACCTTTCCAATACTTCTTCTACTGATTCTATTTTACACTCTGTCTTAACTGAAATGCTGAAATATCAAAATTTCAATCTTGTTACACCTATTGACGATCCTATCCAATTATTCTTATTCACTATATTACCAGGTTTATATGATTATTCTTCCTCAGACACATGTCTTGTTCTGCTCTATCAACTTGCACTGTAACCACCTAGGACCTCTCCTTTTTTCTCAATTATGGACACGCAGTGGGATTCACCCATACAGAGTAATAAAATAACTATTACTGCTACAAATAATGACAAACCAATTCTCCAATCACTAATGAGTTTTTATTAAATAAAGAGATTTAAAAAAAAACCCCTCCGGATGACCTTGACCCACTTCCAAAACCCACCCATCACTGTCAAAAAAACCCCAGCCGCTACTACCCCTACAACACTTACAACCGCCTGACCTTGACCTGAGCCAACTGTAGCCATTCCCCACTACTAGAGTGTCTAACTGTCAGTTGTGTAAAATGAGTAAACCAGCCCAAAGAGTGTATGAAGGTAAACTAATTGCCACACATGCAAGTGAAGCTAAGGAGCGGTTGTATATAGATGTATTTGGACCATTAGTGAGATCTAAGAAGGGAAATAACAGTATTTTAATAGCTGTTGATGATTTAAGTAAGTATTGCTGGCTGATTCCAATGCATAATTGTAAGAGTGAAACAATAATAAAGAAATTAGAAGAAATTAGATTTAATAATTTTTTTTGTTGCAAACAGATTGTATCAGATAACGGTATGTGTTTTAAGAGCATTGAATTTAAGAACTTTTGTTTTAAATATGGTGTGGAACACCATACTATTGTACCGTACAAGCCGTCTGGTAATCGGTCAGAAACATATTTTAAAAAATGTGAAGTCAATGTTACAGGCATTTTATCATGACAAGCAGAATTAGTGGGATAAAGATATAAATTTCTTGCAAATGAGTCTTAACACTTCGATAGATGAAAGTGTAAATAGCACGTCTTTTAAGTTAATGTTTAATAGAAATCCAAACCATGGATTAAGCAACTTGTGGAAGCTTAATGAGTTGGTGGATAGCAAATTAAGTAAAGAGGAGGTGAAAGAAAATGTTAAAAGAGCAATGTTAAATGTAAAAAGATCAGTTGAAAGAAATAAAAGAGGTCAAAGATATGCTCAAGAAAGGACAAAACATCCATTCAAGGTTGGAAGTAAGGTTTACTTAAAAACCCATTTTCTTAGTAACAAAGCAAACAAATTTCAGAGTAAACTAGCCTTGAGATACAGTGGAGTATATAGAATAGTGTATTTCCTAAATGATGTAGTATGTCTGGTTCAAAAAATTGATGATTTACAAGATGTAAGGAGAGTGCACATTAGTCAGTTAAAACTGGGCTAACGAGATGCAGTAATATTTTGGGGTTGAGTATTTTTTTCTAAAAAATTAAATGTATTGTAAATACAGTTATAAGAAATAATGTAAATATAGTTAAGTTGTAAATATAGTTTAAGTAGTTTAGAAACCGGTAAAAATTAAACTTTCGCCTTTTGAAATGCGTAAAAAGGTGTCTGAGAATGAGTACAAGATAATAAAGATGTGATTAGGTGAAATTACATGGATTATCTGCAATTTGTACCAAATGTAGTTTATAAAATATCTGGTTTGTGTGAAATTTAAGATTTCAGGTATTACAGACCAAGATAAATATAAATGAATAGACTATAATGTGGAGAATAAATAAGCTGAAGATGAGAAGGGAGTAAATATTCATGATTAAAGGAAAAGATAACGTGGTAGTAAGTATGTATTGAGAGGTATGACTTATAATTTTGTTTCCAGAGAAAGGGAATGAATTCCTGAGTTAGAAAGCAATAAAAAACAAAGTGTGTACAATTTTTATTGCAGAAATCAGGAAGTAATTTAGTAAATAATGTCATTTGTTCTCAATAAAAAAAATGAATAAGGTGACGGTTTAAGTTAAAAAGATTGTAATTTAGGGAAGGTAATATTTAAAACTCAATTAATTTTTGTAAACTTACATAATTTTGTTGGAGTTTGTTAATCCATTTAATATCCATTGATCTGGGGTAACAAATTATCACTACACTTCACTGTACTCACTTAATTTCCACTTAACCAACACTGAATGAATGGGGTGTGATTGGCGCGCAAAAAGGTGTGAATGATGATTGAATGATTGACTTCTACTTCACACTCAGACAGACTGACTACTCAAGATTTCCCACTGACACACTGACCAAGGACAAGAAAGAAAACTGGATTTGTTATCTCGGGGTCAATGTACTCTGGTATGCTGGAGGTTGTAAAAATATTTTAGTTTGAAGAGAAACTTATCTGATATATTACCTGACCTACAAAAGTTGTTTTGACTGATCATATCTGCTGTTTCAAAAACATTCATGAAATGATTGTTAAAGGAAATATTTAATTTTTGGTTCACATAAAACAAAAAAGGAATGATTTAATAAATAAAAGTAAAAATGTATTTTTTTAATGGGAATTTGGAGTTATATACTTTTCTTTTATGATTTTATTTGGATGAATATTAAGATTTTGTTAAAATAATGTTTAGTAGTTGTGTTCGGGTCATGGAACGAGATGTCTTTCTGTGGCTCAGGTGTTGTATGCATCGTCGAATCGAGATTGAGTCGACTCCTCGTCTGGAGCGGGAGCGACACCTGATGTGGACCTGTTCAACTTCACACCTAGCTGTCGAGGAGCATCTCCCAAGCACTAGAGGGGCCCAAGTCAATAACAATGTCTTAAAGAGATTTTTTTTGTTTAAACTCTGAAATGGAGGTGGGAAGATGTAACGTTTTTGTTGTAAATAAAAATATTGGTGGTCATGTTCAAAAATAATAATAGTAATTAAATTAAGTACATAAATAAATAGCAACAATATTTTTATTTTATTTATTCAAATTTAAACAAAACAGTATAAGTCATGATGTAAAAGTAAAGTCTGTTAAAACTTGTCAGTTGAGCAAAATCACTCGAACAGAAAAAGTATTGTGTAAAGGCGAACTAATGTAAGCAGCCCTCTGATTGGTTAGATTTCATCTAACCAAGCCTGTCTAAAGTCAGAGTATTTAAGGTAATCCAGCACTCCCTATCTCCGCCATGTTAAATAAGGTGTCTTTAGGTACACATAACTTACACAAATACTGTGATATCAATCTGAAATTTTTTCTATTTATTTTAGTGACCTTTCACAACAATAATAAGAAGTGGTTTTATTGTATATAAAAAAATTTAGTTTTTATACAGTTTTTAAAGTTATATATATTTTTTATGAAATTTTATACATAATAGAAGCTGTAAAATTAAAACCATAAGAGATCATTCGATTCTGATTCGTACTATTGCTTAGCAACCTGCCATGGTCATTTGTACCAATTTTTGTGAAGATCTATTAAAAAATAAAGGGAATAATCGTACCGAAGTATCAAAAATTAAGTTTTTCGGAAAACGGCAAAAAACCAAAACCTATAAATTAGCCTTTTTAAGGCCAAGGACGAAAGATTCATCGTCCTGAGATAGCTTTTAAGCATTCAGCATTAACCCGACAATTAAGGCCGAAGATTGCTTTCATCGTTTCTGAGATAGCAATTGTAGCGCGGCATCGTAGTTCCAGTTTTCTCTCCTGCAGCGCTAGCGGCTCAACAAGACAATTGGAGCGCCTCGACCACCAGCCTCGGTGGATCAGTTGGTTAAGGCGTTACCTTTCTGGCCAGAAGGTAGCGCCTGGGGCGGGTTCGAATCCCGCCCGGTTCACCGAGGGGGGAGTTGGTGTCAGTGCACAAATGCATATGATATCGGCGTCCTCGGGATAGGCTCCTGGCACAAGCTGCCAGGAACCCTGAAAGCTCCGGTGAGGCAAGCCTATGCTTTTAAAATATAGGGAGGACCTGATATTGTATGTATTTGTGCACTGACACCAACACCCGTTTTGCTATTTTAGAACGTCAATTTAAAGCCTAGCCTTACGGCGTTTTTAGTGTTAATATTTTTAATCGTTTATTTTCCTTGAAATGATGGTGCATATATTTAGTAAAATGAGTCTAAGTAATATAAAAAATAATTTTACATAACAGTGTTTAGTATGTATGAATTCAGCATAAAATGGAGAATACAAAAACATAAAAAACAAAAAAAAGTTTTTTTTTTAAATTTTTGGGTGCTGTCTTACCTTAAGGCAAAACCTGTGTTGTCTCTGTCTCATTTTGTTGGTTGAATGTGCAGTGATCAGTTCTAATGTATTAATTATGTTAAATCATGATTTTTGTGCACCCAGGATAATCTGGTATGTAATGATATATTTGTATTTCATTAGTTCAATCTATTAAGATTACTTTGATTTTAGAATGTTAAAAATAAATAATGCTGGTAAAATTTTCCTCATTTGTGGTGAAATAAATTAAATAATTAAATCATTTTTTTTTTATTCTAGGGTTCGAGTCTTTTGGAAGAATAAATTAGAATCACAGTAAAATCCTTGAACATGGCAATCAATATAAATACTAAAGTGAAGAATAAAGGACAGTGTATAAAAAATGTGACTTTTATTAAAAAATCTCACCACCTCAGTTCAACATTAAAATTAAACACTAATTTTTCAAAATTCCAAATCTCACTTAATTAATAACCAATAAATCCCACAGTGAGTGTTACACTCTTTTGCTTTACAACAACTAATAACATAACAACATAAATTGCTAGAGCTTTTTTGAGATCATTGTACATATATCATGCATATCTATAAATACACCTTATCCCTATGATAATATAGGATATGAAAATATTTTGACAGTCCCATTATTAAAAAAAGTTATTGGATCGTTTTCAATAGTCAATTTTAGAACAGTATTAGTTTATACTTATTAAATTCAGAGCATCAATTTGTTAAAATATCTAAACAAGCAGTTAAGTTTTAAAAGCCATATGCAACTAACCAAAACCTATTTATTTATTCATTTCAAACACCTACATGCAATCGTATGTTTGTAAGGTGTGCGATATATAATAAATCCTGCACTAATTTCACATAAAATTCTTCTTGTTTCATTTAATTGCACTATTTAATCCTCTCTTCCAATGTCTTCTTCTATTGAATATAGTTATTTTTAACTATATTCAATAAGATATTCTTTAAGCTTTTCGTAAAAACTCTTCAGATTTTATTCATATTTTATAAAGTTTGGTAATTTTTGTATAAATTTTACAACTAAATAGATTGGAATTTTTTTTGTAAAAATTTAAATTATGGTGATGTGTTGTAGAATACTTATTATTCTGTATTTTTCTGTCTTTTCTTCTACTTCTGTATAAGTAGCTCTAAGTTTATAAAACTTAAGCAGATGTGTTACAGTCCTGAGCTCAAGGATCATTATTTGGTTTTGTTGTTGTTTTTTGTTTTTTATTCATTTAACAGTGTTTTTTTCTAACCTATGTACAGATATTGTTTATTTTATTAGTTGATCATTTTATTGTGTTTAATTTTATAAGGAATTTAATTTTGTTTAATTGTGTAAAGTGCAAGACCAGTGAGTGACTGAAAAGACTCTCCTCACACACAGACGCATAGTCTTTGTAAGGATATTCCATATTAAAATATTTTTTGTTGTTGTTGTACTGGCATGTATTTTATTTTGGAATAAATTATCTGAATCTGATTTCTTGTGTAATAATTGTGATTTACATTCTTAATTTTAAGTAGGTAGTGTTCCTTTGTGTATTTAATTGTTTCGAAAATATATAGTTAAAATGCTGTAACAATTTCCATGTCGGCAAAACAATTCTTCACAGAGTCTACAGTGTGTTCATTTTTTATGCTCACCATTGGGATCTCGTAAACTATAAAAGTTACAGCAAAGGTCAAATCAGCAAAGTAGTGCGGAATTTTAAGCTGAACAAAATGATGTGTAAAAATCCCAGATATTTGTAAATATCAATATCAATAAAAAACAAAGTGTGTACAATTTTTATTGCAGAAATCAGGAAGTAATTTAGTAAATAATGTCATTTGTTCTCAATAAAAAAAATGAATAAGGTGACGGTTTAAGTTAAAAAGATTGTAATTTAGGGAAGGTAATATTTAAAACTCAATTAATTTTTGTAAACTTACATAATTTTGTTGGAGTTTGTTAATCCATTTAATATCCATTGATCTGGGGTAACAAATTATCACTACACTTCACTGTACTCACTTAATTTCCACTTAACCAACACTGAATGAATGGGGTGTGATTGGCGCGCAAAAAGGTGTGAATGATGATTGAATGATTGACTTCTACTTCACACTCAGACAGACTGACTACTCAAGATTTCCCACTGACACACTGACCAAGGACAAGAAAGAAAACTGGATTTGTTATCTCGGGGTCAATGTACTCTGGTATGCTGGAGGTTGTAAAAATATTTTAGTTTGAAGAGAAACTTATCTGATATATTACCTGACCTACAAAAGTTGTTTTGACTGATCATATCTGCTGTTTCAAAAACATTCATGAAATGATTGTTAAAGGAAATATTTAATTTTTGGTTCACATAAAACAAAAAAGGAATGATTTAATAAATAAAAGTAAAAATGTATTTTTTTAATGGGAATTTGGAGTTATATACTTTTCTTTTATGATTTTATTTGGATGAATATTAAGATTTTGTTAAAATAATGTTTAGTAGTTGTGTTCGGGTCATGGAACGAGATGTCTTTCTGTGGCTCAGGTGTTGTATGCATCGTCGAATCGAGATTGAGTCGACTCCTCGTCTGGAGCGGGAGCGACACCTGATGTGGACCTGTTCAACTTCACACCTAGCTGTCGAGGAGCATCTCCCAAGCACTAGAGGGGCCCAAGTCAATAACAATGTCTTAAAGAGATTTTTTTTGTTTAAACTCTGAAATGGAGGTGGGAAGATGTAACGTTTTTGTTGTAAATAAAAATATTGGTGGTCATGTTCAAAAATAATAATAGTAATTAAATTAAGTACATAAATAAATAGCAACAATATTTTTATTTTATTTATTCAAATTTAAACAAAACAGTATAAGTCATGATGTAAAAGTAAAGTCTGTTAAAACTTGTCAGTTGAGCAAAATCACTCGAACAGAAAAAGTATTGTGTAAAGGCGAACTAATGTAAGCAGCCCTCTGATTGGTTAGATTTCATCTAACCAAGCCTGTCTAAAGTCAGAGTATTTAAGGTAATCCAGCACTCCCTATCTCCGCCATGTTAAATAAGGTGTCTTTAGGTACACATAACTTACACAAATACTGTGATATCAATCTGAAATTTTTTCTATTTATTTTAGTGACCTTTCACAACAATAATAAGAAGTGGTTTTATTGTATATAAAAAAATTTAGTTTTTATACAGTTTTTAAAGTTATATATATTTTTTATGAAATTTTATACATAATAGAAGCTGTAAAATTAAAACCATAAGAGATCATTCGATTCTGATTCGTACTATTGCTTAGCAACCTGCCATGGTCATTTGTACCAATTTTTGTGAAGATCTATTAAAAAATAAAGGGAATAATCGTACCGAAGTATCAAAAATTAAGTTTTTCGGAAAACGGCAAAAAACCAAAACCTATAAATTAGCCTTTTTAAGGCCAAGGACGAAAGATTCATCGTCCTGAGATAGCTTTTAAGCATTCAGCATTAACCCGACAATTAAGGCCGAAGATTGCTTTCATCGTTTCTGAGATAGCAATTGTAGCGCGGCATCGTAGTTCCAGTTTTCTCTCCTGCAGCGCTAGCGGCTCAACAAGACAATTGGAGCGCCTCGACCACCAGCCTCGGTGGATCAGTTGGTTAAGGCGTTACCTTTCTGGCCAGAAGGTAGCGCCTGGGGCGGGTTCGAATCCCGCCCGGTTCACCGAGGGGGGAGTTGGTGTCAGTGCACAAATGCATATGATATCGGCGTCCTCGGGATAGGCTCCTGGCACAAGCTGCCAGGAACCCTGAAAGCTCCGGTGAGGCAAGCCTATGCTTTTAAAATATAGGGAGGACCTGATATTGTATGTATTTGTGCACTGACACCAACACCCGTTTTGCTATTTTAGAACGTCAATTTAAAGCCTAGCCTTACGGCGTTTTTAGTGTTAATATTTTTAATCGTTTATTTTCCTTGAAATGATGGTGCATATATTTAGTAAAATGAGTCTAAGTAATATAAAAAATAATTTTACATAACAGTGTTTAGTATGTATGAATTCAGCATAAAATGGAGAATACAAAAACATAAAAAACAAAAAAAAGTTTTTTTTTTAAATTTTTGGGTGCTGTCTTACCTTAAGGCAAAACCTGTGTTGTCTCTGTCTCATTTTGTTGGTTGAATGTGCAGTGATCAGTTCTAATGTATTAATTATGTTAAATCATGATTTTTGTGCACCCAGGATAATCTGGTATGTAATGATATATTTGTATTTCATTAGTTCAATCTATTAAGATTACTTTGATTTTAGAATGTTAAAAATAAATAATGCTGGTAAAATTTTCCTCATTTGTGGTGAAATAAATTAAATAATTAAATCATTTTTTTTTTATTCTAGGGTTCGAGTCTTTTGGAAGAATAAATTAGAATCACAGTAAAATCCTTGAACATGGCAATCAATATAAATACTAAAGTGAAGAATAAAGGACAGTGTATAAAAAATGTGACTTTTATTAAAAAATCTCACCACCTCAGTTCAACATTAAAATTAAACACTAATTTTTCAAAATTCCAAATCTCACTTAATTAATAACCAATAAATCCCACAGTGAGTGTTACACTCTTTTGCTTTACAACAACTAATAACATAACAACATAAATTGCTAGAGCTTTTTTGAGATCATTGTACATATATCATGCATATCTATAAATACACCTTATCCCTATGATAATATAGGATATGAAAATATTTTGACAGTCCCATTATTAAAAAAAGTTATTGGATCGTTTTCAATAGTCAATTTTAGAACAGTATTAGTTTATACTTATTAAATTCAGAGCATCAATTTGTTAAAATATCTAAACAAGCAGTTAAGTTTTAAAAGCCATATGCAACTAACCAAAACCTATTTATTTATTCATTTCAAACACCTACATGCAATCGTATGTTTGTAAGGTGTGCGATATATAATAAATCCTGCACTAATTTCACATAAAATTCTTCTTGTTTCATTTAATTGCACTATTTAATCCTCTCTTCCAATGTCTTCTTCTATTGAATATAGTTATTTTTAACTATATTCAATAAGATATTCTTTAAGCTTTTCGTAAAAACTCTTCAGATTTTATTCATATTTTATAAAGTTTGGTAATTTTTGTATAAATTTTACAACTAAATAGATTGGAATTTTTTTTGTAAAAATTTAAATTATGGTGATGTGTTGTAGAATACTTATTATTCTGTATTTTTCTGTCTTTTCTTCTACTTCTGTATAAGTAGCTCTAAGTTTATAAAACTTAAGCAGATGTGTTACAGTCCTGAGCTCAAGGATCATTATTTGGTTTTGTTGTTGTTTTTTGTTTTTTATTCATTTAACAGTGTTTTTTTCTAACCTATGTACAGATATTGTTTATTTTATTAGTTGATCATTTTATTGTGTTTAATTTTATAAGGAATTTAATTTTGTTTAATTGTGTAAAGTGCAAGACCAGTGAGTGACTGAAAAGACTCTCCTCACACACAGACGCATAGTCTTTGTAAGGATATTCCATATTAAAATATTTTTTGTTGTTGTTGTACTGGCATGTATTTTATTTTGGAATAAATTATCTGAATCTGATTTCTTGTGTAATAATTGTGATTTACATTCTTAATTTTAAGTAGGTAGTGTTCCTTTGTGTATTTAATTGTTTCGAAAATATATAGTTAAAATGCTGTAACAATTTCCATGTCGGCAAAACAATTCTTCACAGAGTCTACAGTGTGTTCATTTTTTATGCTCACCATTGGGATCTCGTAAACTATAAAAGTTACAGCAAAGGTCAAATCAGCAAAGTAGTGCGGAATTTTAAGCTGAACAAAATGATGTGTAAAAATCCCAGATATTTGTACTGATTCGTTCGCTGTGCTCTAAAAACTGATTTTTGCTCAAAACTTCTTTTGCCTATAACTTTGTTATTTGTTGAAATACAAAAAAAAAAAAAAAAAACTTTTTAGATAAAACTTTACTGAAATTTTACGTAAATTCTGAATATTAAAATTAAAATTTTTTACATCAATCAGTTTTTGAGATATTTTAGACAAGTTGATTATTTTTAATGCAAGTATGCATTTTTTTCATCATCATAAAAAAGAAATAATTTTTCTGATCACGAAAATTCCAAATATGGCGTATTTATTTATTATAATAATTATTTAATTATAAAAAATGTGATTAATAAGCAACCCTGAAATGCTAATAATGAGGATGCTTCTAGCATGTGGTGCAACAATGGTGTAAATCAGTTGTTTTTAATTTTGTGTTTCATATTTTGTTGCTTACATTGTTGATCAGCTGTTTACCGGCATCCGCGGTTCCCATGTAACAGCTGATTTACACCATTGTTTTCACCACATGCTAGAAGCATCCTCATTATTAGCATTTCAGGGTTGCTTATTAATCACATTTTTTATAATTAAATAATTATTCTGATAAATAAATACGCCATATTTGGTATTTTCGTGATAAGAAAAATTATTTCTTTTTTATGATGATGAAAAAAATACATACTTGCATTAAAAATAATCTACTTGTCTAAAATATCTCGAAAACCAGTTGAAGTAAAAAAAAATAATTTTAATATTCATAATCTACGTAAAATTTTAGGAAAGTTTTGTCTAAAAAGTTTTTTTTTGTATTTCAACAAATAACAAAGTTATAGGCAAAAGAAGTTTTAAGCAAAAAACAGTTTTTCGAGCACAGCGAACGAACCAGTAGAAATATATGGGATTCTTACACATAATTTTGTTCAGCTTATAATTCCGGACTACTTTGCTAATTTGACCTTTGCTGTAACTTTTATAGTTTGAGAGATCCCAATGGTGAGCATTAAAAAATGAACACACTGTATACATTTCAAATTTAGCATTATTCGCCAAGATTTCTTCTGAAGAATACGTATATTTTTTATGGGATGTTGACTCATAACATGTTATTCCACAGGCAATGTGGGATCGAATAAAAGATAAACATACAATCTTCTTTACTTACATATTACAATAAATTGATATTCTTTTCCCCTTCGCTAATATACTAAATGGTATTAATGTTTCCATGGGATGGTAACAATTACAATGAAATTCAATATTTAAACACAACAGTACGATGTATAGAAAGAACCTGATAACAATACTTCTTAAACTGTAGTCTGATGGTCTAATTAAAATTAATTGTGTAACTTATTATTGTAAATCCTTATCCTTGTAACTTCTAGTGCTGTTGGCTCATTTCTTCTCCGAAGTTTCAAAAAAAATCTGTGCTTGTAATAACTATTATAATATTAAAAAATTACATGTTTATACCAAAACATGTTTTCTGTAAGTTACTTCAAAAGTTGAGTCAGCTATTTTCAAGATTTTTGTTTTGTTTTGATTTTTAACTCCATATAACCGATGTAAAATTAAATTAACAAATGTGATAAAGAATTATAATTTAACACTTTTTCGAAATAATTATTTCCTTCCTAGCAAAGAAACGCGTATACTATTTTCATAACTAATAGAGAAAGTGTTTTTTCCGGGTCTTTTTACGAGACAGGCGAAGATGTGCTAGGTAATAGCGATTAAGCACAGAAAAAACTTTTCTTCCAAATGTTGATCAACTTTTTTCATCACACTGCAATAATATAATGGTATTAATTAATTCAAAATAAATTGATTAAAATGTCATTATCTATTTACGTTTGGTAGTTCAGTACCTGGGGACCGAGCATTTGCTCGGTAAAACATGTTTTTTTTTCAATTCATAGCAATATAAGTAACACTCCGCACGCTAAAATGCCAAGCCCAAAGGCCGTAACTGTCTGCTCAGGCAACGGTGACTTGTGACTGGTGCATCAATTTTGAAACTTGTACCTCACAATATATTGGCCATCAATTTGTTCTCAGATGCATTACTTTGGTAAGTTACCATTGTGTGACTAAGTTCAAATGCCTATTATACATTTTGTTTTGGAATAGTTGAATTTAGTGCCTGAACATAAGCTATAGCTGATATCTATTATAATAAGAGATACACGAATATTATTATATGCGTTACTAAGATAACATAACATTTAAAACTTCTATTTCACCAGCAATTATGACAAAAAAAACGTAGCACTTCTTGAGTAGTTGCACTATGATTAATTATAGAAATAAAATGAATTGAAATACAAATAGTCCTAAATTCATATTTATGTATATTTTAAGATTGTACCTAATTTCAGTAATTCATATTTTATTTGAGAATGATTCAAGTTAGTAATAAATTACTATGCTGAAACCTTTCAGATAAATTAAGTTTTATTTATTTTATATTTCAAGTTTTGTTTATTTTTGGTTTAATTTAATTTTAATTTCAATAACTAAACCTTTTTGCATAACATAGAATACACGTGAGTATCTGCAATACTGAATAAAAGTTACCTCTCCAATAGTGAAGTAAGGAATACTTTAAAGTTTAAACTTTACATGGAACCTTACCTTGTGGGTGGAGAGAAAGACTAGTACAGTACATGTAGAATGCATTTAGAACTGATAACTGCTTTACGGATACCTTAATTAGTTCAAACAACCTTTGAGTCCTGCAAGAACTAAGTTTGATCCACTAATTAGCATGTTTCGTCCCAAACCTTAACAGCTAAGTGAATAGTGGTCTAAACCTTAAATATTAGATAACTACTCAGTAGTATAATAAATGTGTGGAAAATATGACATTGGATGACAAAATAAATTTGTCCTACAGAACGACGTCCTTAAATTTCTCGAAAAAAAATTATTTATATTCAATTGACACCATAAAGATTATATCCAACCTATCAATTTATATCCAAAATATCAAAGACAAAATTTGTCAATTATCTCCATGATAAACGGTGAGGAATATTGAATTAAAATCTTTGATATCATGATAGAATAGAACTCTGTGGTCTTTATACAGAGCGTTCTTTAGAAAAGCGACCTTATTTTATAAGTAAGTATAGTAAACCAAGGTTTAGAATGAAAACAAGTCATAAGTTGGTAACCTTAGTTCCTCTTCTTACTTGTCTATCAGCTGATGTGCATTATTGCTTTGTTGTTCAATTTATTTAAGTTGTTTATTTTAAGTTGTCAAAGTTTCATCCTTTCAAGGGTAGTGGAGTATCTATTTTTTAAACAATAAGGTAAAAAACACCTTTGGACAGTCCGTCTGAGACTTCTACTTGGCCGATTTACATGGGAGTTGTAGCAAAACATACGTCTTCGGCTATATATTATTAAATATTATTTGTATTTTCTACTTACGATAAATTGGTCAAAAATGAAAATTAAACAATAGAGAATTAACTTGGAAAAATGTAAACTTATTCAATCATACTGACAGTTTGTCTGAGACTTCCACTGAACCAGTTTACATGCAGTTTTGTACCAAATGAAAGCTATACTTTTCTAAATTTGCAGGTTTGTCCTAAAAAATTTAAATTTCCAAACCCTTGCAATGAATCTTTTTACATTTCAATTGACAGATTGTAAAGATATGAGGTGTTTTTTTTATAAATACAGTAGACGATCAAACGCTCAAAAAGAATTTGGTTTAGGCCTATTATGGCAAGAACCTAAAAATCTATTATTATGTATTATTCTTTTAATTGAAATAAAAAAATATAGTGTAATATTATTTAAGTACAAAATTTTATAGTTTAATATACATTATAGTTAGTAAATTGTATAGTTTAATGTAAACGCAAAAGTATTTGCCATATACTTTTGAAATGTATACGGCATTTTTCAAAAGAATGATTGTTTTTTTTTTATTGCAAAGGCAATTTCCGCTTGCACCTGATATATAGCCCGATGAAGGGTTCATTTAACAACTCTAAATAAATAAATACTTTATTGCTGTAGGACAATACATGAACTGTATTGCATAGCATACGTCAGAATATTGTGATTTGCACAGGATGTTAAGTTTGAAACAAAAAAATTATATTGCATATTAGTATCAGCCAGTGTTAAAATTTACTAGATTAACTCAGAGAGGACTCAAGCCAATGTCTCCTCTGAATTGTGATTCGTCACTCGCCCACCGAGTAAAACACGTTTGACAATAAAAAGCGTCGATTATCCAATGTAATATAATAATTGAAGACCATTAATTAATTTTAATTGCTGTTGAATTTTCATCGGCTGTAATGAAATGGAAGAGTTCGAGCCTAGTATTAATAATAATTTGAAAATAATCTTCAAAAGTAGACAGGACAATGCTGCAACAGCACCGGACTGGCCGAACTCTCATTGTAGTGAGTCTGCGCGTGCGTGTGTTGAACGATGTTTTTAGAAATGTACCCCAGTCTCACCCCTCGCTATACGCCTTACTGTACTAGGACTGTTGGAAATCAGAGTGTACGATGGATGTTTTGCCAAAGTTGACGAAGGATGTTTCAAGTAGGATGGTAGTTTTGCCAAATAAATTAGTTTGACTATTGCTTGTTTTTTTAAACAATTTTATTTCCTTTATGAATCAGATATAATCATTTGTTATAATTAATCAATTTGTATGTAGATGGTGATATTGCCTGCCAACAATGGGAACCAATGAGGAAAACAAACAAGGAAAACCAAATGTTTCCAAGGGGCAAAGACTAAGAACCCCCTGAAACATCAGCATTGCTATTGATAGTTAAAATTAATGGTTTTGTTCCTGTTTTATCTTTGAAGAGCTGCCACCAATTACTCTTTCAGGTCTCTTGGGTTAGATGACACCAGTAGTGGGGTTTGGGCACTCCTGGTCCAGGTCAAGGTCAGCAGTTGTAACTGTTGTAGGGGTTGTAGGGGCTGGGGTTTTTTTTGACAGTGATGGGTGGGTTTTGGAAGTGGGTCAAGGTCATCCAGAGGGGGTTTTTAAAAATGTATTTATTTAATAAAAACTTATTAGTGATTGGAGAATTGCTTTGTCATTATTTATAGCATTAGTAGTTATTTTATTACTATGTATGGGGTGGGACCTAGTGGTTGTTATAAGTATAGAAAAATCATCCGTTGGAAGTGCAGTATTATTAGCAGTAGAAGTTATATAAGAAGATTGTATGGGTGAATCCCGCTGCGTGTCCACAGTTGCAAAAAAGGAGAGGTCCTAGGTGCTTACAGTGTGAGTTGATAGAGCAGAATGAGACATGTGTCTGAGGAAGAATGATGATATAAACCTGGTAATATAGTGAAGAAGAATAATTGGATAGGATTGTCAATAGGTGTAACAAGATTGAAATTGTGATATTTCAGCATTTCAGTTAAGACAGCGTGTAAAATAGGATCAGTAGAACAAGTATTGCAAAGGTTAGGTCTTGCAAATTACAATGGGTGAAAACTGAAGTATTTCTTAAGCTTAGCCAATGTAGTACGCGGTTTTGAAATTGTGGAGTTAGATTGTTTCTGTAAAATGTGTTTCGTGCGTAAAAGTTTTAAATGTAAAGTGTGCGAAGCCATAATAATATTTAAAGGGGAGATGTGTACTCTCCAAAATTCAGCGAGTATATGACCGGTGCCCACGAGTGTGTCTGAGTATATAGAGACTAATTAACATAATAAGCGCAAACATTTGTTAGAGTAACGAGCGTAAGTTAAAAAAATGTTTGATAGTGTTAGAGACTTACGGATAGATGTTTACTGTCGCCCTATCGCCATTATAATGGCGCACGCGCGAGGTACCGATGCCGCTTATATAGGGTTGTGTGAACCCCCCTAACCCCCTCCCCTAAGAAAATAAGATAAAAGGGAAGAACTTTGGAGATTTCAATTCTTTGTCGGGGCGGCGGCGTCGCGAAAGGCTCTAGCAGGAGGAAAGAAATAGTTAATAAATGTTTGTAAAATTTTTGTATAATAAGTATAAACTAAAATAAAAATAGTAACGCGAGATTATTTGATATATTATATATAAAATAAAAGTGTATTTTTAAATGTTAAGAGATAGTTGAAAAAATAAATTACATAAAAAAATAGCAAGCTTAACAGGTGTAAGTTAAAACAAAGCATATGTAACATTACTAGGTGGTAGAGACTTACAGATTAGTTGTGGCAGGTGTGGTACCTGGGGAGTGAATGGCGGACGCGCGACCGCGTTGCGGCTTTTATAGAGTAGATGGTAATTATGTTGAACTTGAAACCCCCCCCGCAAGTGACTTTCACTTATCAAGATAAATTAAGTTGATAGCGGTTATGCCTGTGTAACACCAATTTAGGTTTGATGTTGGCAATAGCTAATAACTATAGTTAAGCGGCAAAAGAGGACAGATAATTTTCTGCAATTACTCAGATAATAACAGGCAACAATTATGGTGTTACGCGATGGGGAAAACCGCAGTGAAGCTCAACGGCGGATTAAACCAGGTGTTGCCTAACGTTAATTGCAAGGTACAACGCTCCACATGCATTAGCGGCGACCTACATGTGACGAACAGATCACTAGAAATTTCCACTGACGTTGAACGTTAGACGTTGTGACGTTGTATCCCCCTCAAACCCCTACTGTCCCCCTACCACTTTATGAGCCGAGAACTTTTCTGGCGACTATCGCTGAGTTAGTTCGGAACAATTTGTCGGACGCGATGGTTGTTTCGAACTCAGAGGGGAACTCAAATGTATAAGCGGCCGATATATATTTGAGTTACTCTTGCTGTTAGGGTTTTAATATTAATACTTGTTGTGTGTGTGTGTGTGTGTGTGTGTGTGTGTGTGTGTGTGTGTGTGTGTGTGTGTGTGTGTGTGTGCAAAATGTTATTTTTAGTTTTAAGTTGTGTTAGTTTTAATCTGTGCATTGCGATGTTAGCATTAAGGTGTGTTGTGGTATTGCTGATGTTTGGAAAATGTGTTTTATGCGTTTTTAATGTTGAGTGTTGGTACAATTATTGTATATGTGTGTAATGTGTGTATGTACTAATAACCTTTCACAGCTAGCTGTTAGGTGGGCAGATTAAATTTAACTTTAAATTATTGAAGTTCTGTTGAACTTTATTAAATATGGGTGGGACATGCGCGTTGTGCCGTAGGTAGCGCATATTTTTTATTGCTTTAAAATGTTTAATTTTTGTTAGGAAATAATCATATTTGGGTGGGTCTAGATTAAGGGTGGGAGGTTAGAGTTGCGTTTTGCATTAGCTGTTCCAGAGTCCCCATTGTAAAATTGGAATGGTCAGGTCCAGCGCCCAGGCCCGAGGCAGGCCGCCCGTATCACAGCCCACCAAACTGGATCGCCACGTGCGTGCGGGCCAAAAATTGGGATCCCTTGTAAGACGTAACTATGGCGGGTTGGGATTTGGGGAAGTGTTAGGCAAACAGAGTGGTGTTGATGGCTACGGCCGTCCCCATCACTTTGGTTAATTATAATTTTTATTATAATTATAATTTTTATTATAATTATAATTTTTAAATTATAATTTTTTTGTGACCTTGACCTCAATTAGGTTAATTAACCCCCCCCTCCCCAAAATTTGGCAAGCCCCCCCCGACAGCGAACTTGGCCTTGGTGACCTTGACCTTGAACTTGAACTTGACAAGCCCCCCGCCCCCCCCCCCCCCCCGACTGCGAACTTGGCCTTGGTGACCTTGACCTTGAACTTGAACTTGACAAGCCCCCCTCCCGACAGCAATCCTGATTAGAAAATGACTAATAACTTAAGAATGGTTTGCCGGAATAGGGCAAGTGATACATCAATGAAAAGCTCTAATTTAGAGTAATATTATTAAGACAGAATTAAATTATTTTACTTTACTAAAACTTTATTATAGACGGAAAACCCTCTTCGCCTTATTCACATGCCAATATAAAACTGTTGTGGTTTGTGTTGGGAACATTATTTGCCTATAATAGCTAGAGTGAACATGTCTCCCCGAGATGCTTCAATATTTTACAACAAGTGTAAAAAATTTAAGAAGTATTGGAGGTGGACGAAGAAAACAATGAAGAAATTGAAGTGCCTTTGTTAAGTGAAAATGTTGTAACAAGAATATTAGTGGATCCAAATTCTCCAATACATATTATAGGAAGATTTTTAATTAAAGTTATGACATGGATAGAAAATGGAAGATTAGTAAACATAGGATCCCCAATTTTAGTTAATGGTAGACACACCTTTGCTGTATATTGGAGAAACAGCGATCTGTTATGGGTATGGGTGGAGGCGTATGTGGAGTATTTGCAATTGGAAGAAAATATAGGCTTGTATCATTACTTTTCAGCTTTAGTCTTAAACTACTAATTTTTTACATCTTACTAAAAAAACCTTACAAATGTGGTGGGGGAAGCATTATATAAAGGGAGCAGGAGAGAGAAGCATTTCATTTCGCTGCTAAATTTCAAAGAGTAAACATCAACAAGATGCATCAATGTGAAATTTGTTTAGAAACTTTTCATGATAATATTCTACTAGAAATACACAAAGAGTTATTCCATAATAATAATGAAAACGTAACAGAAACCGAATATGAAGATTTAATACTGTATGAAGAAGAACAACAAGAAGAACAACAGGAAAAACAAGAAGAACAACAAGAAGAACAAGAAGAAGAACAACAAGAAAAACCTTTAGCAGGACCATCTAATACTATACCGAGTTTAAAAGTATTTGCTTTAGAAGGTAGAGTAGTAATGCACTACAAAATTCAAAATGAAAAATTGGAATTGGAGCAGTTTTTTAAAGAAGCGAGTACAATTGCAAGAAGAACACTCACAGAAAAATTGAAGACTAAACTTTATTAAATTTGGCATTTTATTAAATGCTATGTTTACTAATGTAGAAGGAGAAATGTCACCAAGAGGATTCATGAGAAAAAACCAGACCATCATGGCAAGTTCAGATATTAATTCAATAGTTGAAGATTGTTTGGAAGAAATATTAACAAAAATTCAAGAACATGAAGGAAGAGGATCTGGTTGGAGGTTGGTTAGTATTGAGGGTATGGATATCAGAGTTCATAAACATGGTTACGGATTAAGGGGTAGCAGTTATATTCCGCTCCCAAAGAAAATTTCAGACACCAAATCATGTATAAATGTTCAAAATGAAGATATGGAATGTTTTAGATATGCAATGACGGCAAAATTTGTACCACCTCTCCATGCGGTTAGACCCAGTGAAGAATATGAAACACACAGATATAGATATAATTTCCAAGGATTGACTTACCCAGTGGCTTTGAAGGATATCCCAAAGTTTGAAAAACAAAACCCTGGAACATCTTTTAATGTGTTTGGGTTGGACAGTTCTAATAAAGTAGTTCTGATGCAATTAATAAAGAGTATTTATCATCTGAACTTTTAAATACTTTAAAATTGCTGTGGGGTAATAATTTAAAAGATGGACAGACATATGATGCTGGGAATCATAGAATAACCAACGTGGCAAATCCGAAAAATGATAAAGATTCAGTTAATAAAGAATATTTACATTCTATAATACCAGAAAAGACTCAACGCGGATTTTCTTTTTATAAATTTATTATAAATGCCATTGGATACCCAAAGGAAGACGGCGATGCTGTAAACTTGAAATACATCAAAGAAAACTGTATTTTACAAGATGCTGATGAAATCAATTGTCATGGAAAAACGTTGTCAAATGTAAAATTCGGTTCTCAACCAAAAGACGCTGTTACTATGGAACAATTATCTAAAGAATTAAAAAGGGGAATATCGAATTTTGTAAAACATGAAGATGCCGTGCTAAAGCGAGGAGATACATTCATACATGGAAATAAAAAATTTGATTTAATGCAAGGAAGTAATGATGAATGGGATGCAGGAGGTAAAAGAATAATAAATGGAAGACTTGGTGAAAAAAGTTCGGATGTACCTATAATGGCACAAACATTAATTGCGAAAGGTCCTTTATTAGGTACATACCAAGGTCATAATAGAAGAATAAAAAATATTATTCCTGGTTATAAAGAAAATGATTGTGTCACAGTGAAACAAACAATAACTTGGGATAAACGCAATGGAACTAAATTTGATGCTAAGAT
Organism: Neoaliturus tenellus; assembly: GCA_030545055.2. Classification (NCBI taxonomy): domain Eukaryota; kingdom Metazoa; phylum Arthropoda; class Insecta; order Hemiptera; family Cicadellidae; genus Neoaliturus; species Neoaliturus tenellus. The sequence continues at coordinate 174,891,080 of CM061533.1, read as the reverse complement.
GAAGAAAATAATTAATGTTTCACCAGGTGAAGTTTTCAATGATGCTGCTACTATTGGACAAGTCATAACAACATCAAAAAGTGATTCGACCGCTTACACGTGTAATGATAAACGTATTATGCAGTTACACGATCCTCAACATCCAAAAGATTCTGTAAATTTAGATTGTTTAATAAGAATAGTAGGCAATTTAATTATTGATACCCACAATCATATAGCTAGTACAACGAGTCATGTGATAATTCAACCCGATGAACGGGAAGCTTGGATTAAAAATAGAATTATAAATCAGTATATAATTAATTTGAATAACTAAGTGTTTAAATATAAAAAATTGTACATAACTTATTCATTTATGTAATGTATCTTGTGGAGTAAGCACACCAGTTTATATAAGACTACATAATGAAGGCCATATCACTCAGTCATCATCAAGACAGCGACAAGAGAGGACGTGGTATAACTTCAGATGCGTTATCCCTGTTTAGACGGATACCTGTTGGTGCTGTTGTAAATCGAGCAATAGACGCTTTACCATACGAATTACATATTCCTGGAGGTTATCAATATTGTGGACCTGGAACTAAGTTGGCAAAACGTTTAGCAAGAGGAGATCCTGGAATTAATAAATTAGATCAAGCTTGCAAACAACACGATATAGCATATTCAAAGTTTAAAGATTCAACAAATAGATCAATAGCGGATAGAGCGCTAGCGGAAAAAGCTTGGCAAAGGGTTAAATCAAGTGACGCCAGTATTGCGGAAAAAGCAGCAGCTTGGGCAGTGACAACAGCCATGAAGACGAAAGCTAAGTTTGGTGGTGGAAGACGACACGGGAGAAAACCTAGCAAAAAAGAAGCTACAAAAAGAGGCGGGAACATCAAAAGAAGACGTCGCACTAACCCTAAAAGAAAAGTCAAGAAAACATCCATATGGTCAATGGTAAAAAACGGATCGGGTCTTTACTTAAGACCGTACCGTGTGTATTAAATGAGAAGAATAAATTGATAATTCCAAATGAAGCATTAACAAACCATCAATTGTCAAAATATTTAAAATGTTTAAGAATACCATTCTTTAGAGGAGTTTTTATGAAAGATACATTACCAATCAGAGTGTGGAAAAATGAAACTGGAATAGTAAATTTAGACTCTAATTATGGAACAGGTACTCATTGGGTATGTTATAAAAAACTTGGAGAAAATGTTTACTACTTTGATAGTTTTGGAAATTTACCACCACCAAAAGAACTTCAACATTATTTTCGGAACTCTAAGAATATATTCTACAACTACAAAAGAGAGCAACCTAGCAATACGGAAATATGCGGACATTTATGTTTAGAGTTCCTAGTGAAGAGCGTCAGTCAGCTTTAAGATGTCATCGTATACAGTGTCGCTGAGCGGAAATTCATCAACATTAAAAAGTACACTTTTCCCAGCGTTACGTTTATCTACGGATAAACTATGGGAAGCAGCATTATTGGATTTAACTACATACAATTCAATTCCCAATGTTACAGAAGGAAAAAATAATTTACTACATTATTATGAGAGTAAAGATGAAAAAGGAAATTATTCACAATTAAAAATAATTCCATTATCTACAGGAGCATATGAAATAGACGATATAAACCAAGTATTACAAAAGAAACTTGGAGAAGAAAATATTTCTATAAAAGGTAATAATAATACATTAAAAGCAGAAATAACTTAAAAGTATTATATAGATTTTAGCTTAGACCACTCAATCGGCAATTTGCTCGGATTTTCAAAGAAGAAAGGAATTTTAGCTCCTGGAAATGATTATACTGGCGATACAACAGTAACAATATTAAAGGTGAACAGTATTGATGTAACGTGTAATATTATACATGGATCATATAGAGATGGAGTAAATCAACATATATTACACACATTTTACCCGACAGTAGCTCCTGGTTTTAAAATAGTTGAGAAGCCACAAAACCTGATATACCTACCATTAAACACCAGTTTCATTTCAGACATCGTACTGAACATATTGGATCAAGACGGTATTAGTGTTGACTTTAGCGGAGAAACCATAACTATACGATTACATATCAGAGCGGCAACATAAAGTCAACATGGGATTATCATTTAAACCACAACGGAAGAGCCGGGAGCTCAGTAGCTCCTCAAAATTCGACGAGTTAACACCGGACAACATACGCTTCCTACAGAAGATCGGACTAAAACTTGCCAACCATGGATATACTGGATATAGCACAAGGACCGACATTCGACGAAACCCTATGGGAGAAGGAATATCACACTCACAACCCTTACACTTCATCAAAATAAATAATAATGATGAAATAAGGATTCCTATTCAACAACAAGATATTTATACTTTACCATGTGAAAGTTATTTATATATCGAAGGAAGAGTAACAAAATTGGATGGAAAAACTGGTTCAACTGTTCCTTTTATAAATAACCCTATGGCATATCTGTTTGATGAAATTAGATATGAAATATCTGGAGTAACAGTTGATTCAACAAAAAAAGTTGGTATATCAACAACTTTAAAAGGATTAACTTCAATAACACCACATGAAAAAAATTCTTTAATTTCGGCTGGATGGGTAACTAGTAATAAAGACACTATTACTCCTAATTCAAATGGTTACTTTGATTTTAATGTACCTTTACGATTACTTTTGGGATTTGCAGAAGATTACAAGAGAATAATAATAAACGTTAAGCAAGAACTGGTACTACTTAGATCTTCAACGAATAAAGATGTAATACAAGCACCAGATAGAACTACAGAAGATAAATTGGAATGGCGATTAGAGTTGGATAAAGTTGTGTGGAGAGTACCTCATGTCAGATTGGCGGATGAACACCCAGTATTATTATTGAGGAAATTAAAATCTGACCGTGATATTGTAATACCATTTAGAAGTTGGGAATTTCATGAATACCCCATATTGCCTCAAACAGAAAGACAAACATGGACTGTTAAAACTTCTACTTATTTAGAACGAGCAAGGTACATAATAGTCGGTTTTCAAACTAAACGAAAAGATGTTATAACTGCGCACGCTGGTCAATTTGACCATTGCAAGATAAAGAATTGCAAAGTTTTTTTAAACTCTCAGTTTTTTCCATATGACAGTTTAAATGTTTCATTTGACAAGAAACGTTATTCCATTCTATATGACATGTATGCAAGATTTCAATCGTCATATTATGGTAAGACAAATACACCACTACTATCACCAGAACAATTTTATTCAAAAGCTCCAATTGTTGTAATCGATTGTTCAAAACAAAATGAATCCGTAAAATCTTCAAGTGTAGATATAAAAGTTGAAGTGGAATTTGAAGATAAAATACCAGATGAAACTTCAGCATACTGTTTAATTCTACATGATAAAATAGTTACTTACACACCGCTGACAGGAATCGTGAAGAATGTACTTTAAGAAGGATTAATACAACATCTGCACGATTTGTAAGGTTTTTACAAAGAATCAACAATATCTAGGTCATCTGCGAGTATAAAAGCAAGAAAGAAGAGCTGGAAATTCATTTCATCTTTGATTGTCGTATGGGTAACATCGTCCGCAAGATGAGTTCTACCACAGATAACGTATACCCAGATGGCCAACGCCGTCGTTAGAATTGGGTACGCGGATTTGGCTTAGTTCGTACGCCAACCGCTTCGTGGCAGCAGCGGCGTGGTAGACGACGGTACACCAAATACCGGATATTACCCCTCCCGCTGCCCCACCACCGTCCTGTGTCTGGCGTACCGCTTCCCCTCGCCTCCTCACCGCTGGTCTGGCCCGGCCGGCGTTCTGGCGTACTCCGTCTACAACTGCTCCCCGCCTCCTTCCGCCATGTCGTGCGTGCCTAACGTGAATTTCAACCCTTGAAAGATTTAGTTGTCGTTTGCGTTTAGTTTATTAAGTGCTTATTGAAAAATTGTTGTTCGAATATAAGTTATTTATACTCGCGTTGGTCATGTCGAAGACCGTGTGCTCCTACAATGGATGTTCTAAAAGCAGTTTTAGATTTAGAGGACTTAAAATGTTTCGATTTCCCACGGAGAGGTGTCAACAATGGGTTCATCACTCCGGTGAGTAATGATTTTTGTATGTATTTAAGTAATGGCATATATATAAACAATACAGACATCGTTTCAAATATCGTCAATATTTATTTATTGTTGAGGATTGAATTTGGTGAACCCTGGGTGTAATATTCTGCCGGGGCCTATGGAGCCATATCGTAAGATTTAAGCAGTCTATTACGAATACATTAAAATTTCGGAATTTGTTCCTTGTCTTGTATAACAATGTAATTGCGAGTATTCTAACAATTGTTTAAAACAACTCAAATGAATCTTGGATGCAAGATTCTGAATATTAATTGTTATTACAAATACGGGCATATGCATTTTATGGACATATCTCACCTAGGGTATACACACTTTTAACACTATTAGAGTACTAGCTTCAATAAATATTTCCAAGTGTAACTTAAACTTGACTTACTATAATGTTTTCTCGTCATTATCAAATAATATGTGTTACACAAATTTGGCGTATGTGCAGCTATATATGGACGGGTGTTCGATTCGTTTACTTTTAGTAATTGATACCATACTCTGTATATTGTATCAATTATTTAAAATGGTTTTATGGAATGTTTTTATGGTTTTATGAAACTCCTCAATCATTTACGGTATTAAAATGTCGACATTGATATAGATAATAGGCCTAAAACCTTTATCTAAACACATAAGACGCTGTTAATAGAGACAGGCTAAACCGGCTGATTCACGAGGATGTGCAGAAACTTCGGGAGGTTATTCTACACATGATAATAAGCAACAAGAAAATACGAACATATGCCGTAAAATTCTTTGCTTAGCCGCTATAACCCTCGCCACGTAACTTGACGAATGAATTTTCACTACTATTCAGTTAAAATCATTGGGTAATCAGCTGTTCTATAAAAAATTGCATGTTACGTAAGCTCAATGTTTTAGGAAAGGTACCCCCTCTTCTCCCCTTGCCCGTCCCAGCTGTTTTTGGCCATTCGTCAACTTATGTGGCGTGATTTATAACCATCATTTCATTTATAAAACTTAATAATTTGTATTCCCTGTCAATGATTGATGTATTGACTTCATGTGTTTTGCATGGACCTTTATAAAAAAATGTAAGTTTTCAGTAAACAAATTATTTTTCCCATTGTAAAAAAATCCTTCAACAATCAGAAACTGAATTTGATTAATATAATAAAAGGATTTTGTACAAATTTGTCCAAAGTTTACCATCAAAACTCCCCTGGTTTTATCTCATTCATATGGATAGCTATCAAACCTCCTTGATGTGTCGTTTACGATTTTGGCCATATATTTACCGCCTCTAAGTTGTTCCAAAATAAAATAATTGGATTTCCACAGTGCCGTTTTTGCGATCAAGACGTAATGGAAACAATTCAACATATTGTCATGGACTGCCCACAATTTTCAGAAGAGAGACTGTATTTATGAAAGATGCACAATAAAGCAAAATTACCAGTTCCTGCAGATTTAGCAGCAATTCTAAATGTTTTTTGGTCCCATATAGTTTATTTTTTTCGAAATTCAAAGAAAATTTTATATTCAAATTTGTCCGTTTCAAAAAGCAATAAGTTATACTCGAGTTTGGTCGCTTGTCATGGATGGACCAGTTGACCTACGATTAAATATTATATACTAAAATTTAGCTTATTTAATTTCACGTTTTTAGTATAAGTTAAACATTTTTTTGAAACCTATTAACATTTTTTATTGCGATCGGAACACAAAAAAAACACGTTTTTCGAGCGCTTTCTAATGAAGAGTAGACTTTGAAAAATCGTACACCAAAAACTACTCGGCTTAGATGAAAAATATTTTGATACCAAATAATGGACATACTCAACTACCTTTTTGTCAAGTTTCATAATTTTTGCGTAACTTATAAAAATGTTATTGTAGTTTTAATAAATCCTTCCTATCTCGGGATCAGTTGATCGAAAAACTTTTAACTTTGGCACACTCATTCAATATTGATAGAAAAGTTAAAATATATTACTTATTCATTTATTATATAAACTTCTGATTTTATATTACATGATTAATAAAAGTATACTTGTGAGCGTTGGACTGTAAATAATGTGCGCTGGCGCCCGGTCACGAAGCGGTTCGACGGTAGTCGGCATCGTTCGGAGCGAGCGGCGCGGCCGGCGTTGCCACTTCCTGCGCCTGGCCTGAGGCATAAACAGTAACAATTTCGGTATATAGATAACAAACTGTATATAGATTAATATGCTACTGAGTTATATACAACCTAAAATACATACATTATTTTACAAAAATAGCTCCGTAAAGATTGTCAAGTTAAGATTATTTCAAGTATAGTTATTTACATTTCTTCATCGGAAAAATTGAAGTTCTCATCAGATGAATCGGAGAGCCCTAGATTTTCAATTATTAATGGCTGCACCTCGTGGACATCCTCCGTAAGGCCATCTTCCTCCCACTAGTCGTCTTCAATCCTCTTTGTGTGAGAAATACATTTCTTCCAAAGTAACGGGGTATGTGTCATGGTATAAGGGTGGATGACCTACGGGGTGACTCATTCGAAAGTTCAGTCGCACGACGTGGCAACATCGCTCTCTCAGGTCAAGCCGACTACCCCGAACGGCTTCCACCAGCCGGGCGCCAGCGCACATTATTTACAGTCCAACGCTCACAAGTATACTTTCATTAATCATGTGATATAAAATCAGAAGTTTATATAATAAATGAATAAGTAATATATTTTAACTTTTCTATCAATATTGAATGAGTGTGCCAAAGTTAAAAGTTTTTCGATCAACGGATCCCGAGATAGGAAGGATTTATTAAAACTACAAGAACATTTTTATAAGTTACGCAAAAATTATGAAACTTGACAAAAAGGTAGTTGAGTATGTCTATTATTTGGTATCAAAATATTTTTCATCTCAGCCGAGTAGTTTTTGGTGTACGACTTTTCAAAGTCTACTCTTCATTAGAAAGCGCTCGAAAAACGTGTTTTTTTGTGTTCCGACGGCAATAAAAAATGTTAATAGGTTTCAAAAAAATGTTAAACTTATACTAAAAAACGTGAAATTAAATAAGCTAAATTTTGGTATATAATATTTAATCGTAGGTCAACTGGTCCATCCATGACAAGCGACCAAACTCGAGTATATTGCTTTTTGAAACGGACAGTAAATTTATAGCAAAAGTGCAAGAGTAAACCTCAAGTGATATTTACAATGACTTTCTTTTGTATGTGTTATTTTGTATGTGTATGTTTTGTATGTGTATGTGTTCTTGCTCCTTTGTAAATGTTTGTAATGTTATAATTTGATGAAACAACATAACAAACAAACACACAAATTATTTTTAGGTTGTTTATAAACACCTTGTACAAAGTTTTCTATTTGCAATGATTTTTATTTGTTTTTCGTGTATTTCTTCAAAAGGAAATTAACAAAACTTGTTAACATAGTGTTAAAGGGAAGAATTACAAATGAAATTCCTTTATAAATAAGATGAGTACGCAGGTCTGCTGGGGGATATTCCATATTTACTACGGTATCTATTTATTTTTACAGGAAATTCAAACCTTATTGGTTTGTCGCCCTCGAAGTTGAACAAATCACATAGGATTTGTGAGGACCACTTCCTGAAAGAGGACATTTTGCCGAGTGGCCGCCTGAAGCGGAACGCCTGTCCTCTTCTGTATGTTCCTGAGAGCAGCGCCGCCGGACCCTCCTGCACTCCGTCGACCAGCGGGGCACTCGCACCTACCAAGACACCCAGGCAGCTGCTGTCACCGTCATCGCCAGGCGGTACTGTCCCCGGCCCTGTGACCACCACTACCACTCCAACAAGACAACATCCAAGCCCGACTGTTCAGCTGTCGCCAACTCCTAAATTATTTAAATCAAGAGAATCGCCCCGAACATACTCCAAATTACGACCAGCTTGCTCTTCTCCTGCACAAGCATCTATTGGATTTCCTTCGCCCGCCGTTCTAACGCCTTCAGCAACATTTTGGATCGGCAATGCAAAAGATGACACACCATTACGCCCAGAAAGAGTGAAGCGATCACTTTTTAGAAAAAACAAAAGCAGCGAAAAAACAAAAAAGATGACACAATTGAAGAAAAAACTTGCCGTTAAACGTGCTGCCGTTGCAAAAATGAAGACTAAGTTAAGTCAAATAAAAAAACGAAAGGAAACAAACCTCGAAATACCTACTAAAAGTCCAGATGGACGTATTTTGATGAATATGCAATTTCACAAAAAAAGACAACCCTGGAGAAGTGAGGAAAAACGTGTTGCAACCTCATTGTATTTGAGATCCCCGTCAGTCTATGAATATTTATCGACATCATTGATTTTACCTGGAATATCAACAATAAAAACATGGATTTCCAACAAAGAATGTTTCAGAACAGGATTTAACAACAGACTGATGTCCCAACTTCAAATGAAGATTTCCACCATGAATGAAGATCAAAAGGCATGTATTGTTATGTTCGACGAGATGTCAATTAAAGAAGGGTTCGAATATTCAGCTGAATACGACCTCATCGAAGGGTTCCAGGATATAGGGTGTTTTGGCCGATCACCTATACTGGGAAAAGAAGCCTGTGTGTTCATGGCACGTGGCCTATACAGCCAATGGAAAATGCCTGTCGGCTACTTCGTGTCTGGAAGTGGGGTCAAAGCACATCAAACGACAGTTTTAATCAAAGATAGTGTGGAAAAATTGCAAGAGATTGGCCTTTGCGTGAAAGCTGTTGTTTGTGATCAAAATAGCACGAATCGCAGTGCATTCTCACAATTGGGGGTTTCGCAACAAAAACCATATTTCATCAACAGCAAAGAAGAAAAGATCCACGCTCTTTTTGATGTACCACACATCCTTAAATCAATACGGAACAACCTTTTGACTCATAATTTCTCCCTTGACAGTAAAACTATATCTTTCAGTGATGTAAAAAACCTCTATGAAATAGATTCAAATAGCACAACAACTCGTGCAGTCCCGAAATTAAGCCCGGCTCACATTAAGCCGAACAGTTTTCAAAAAATGAACGTGGCACTGGCAGCTCAAGTTTTAAGCCATAGTGTTGCAGCGGGACTGAGGACAGCTGTGGCCACGAAACAAATAACAAACGATACCGCACTTCAGACTGCTGATTTTCTTGATAAACTAAATTCTATTTTTGACGCCCTTAACAGCAGAACAAAGGTTAGTCCGAATCCAGATAAGTGTGCCCTTACCAGAGACCACCCTCACGTTGTAAAACTTCTCGAAGAAGCCACAGTAATGTTCAGCAAGCTACAGAATATTGACGCACGTGTGAAGAGGCCTCCATGCTTTGGTGGTGTACTACTAACTATTGCTGCTGTGCTTTCGCTCATGGACCAGGAGAAGGGGAAATACATACTTACAACAAGATTGAACCAGGACCCGATCGAAAACCTATTTTCAAGCATTCGACAACGAGGAGGCTGGAATAGGAACCTACTGTAAGAACCTTCCGAAGTGCTCTCCGACTGTTTGCTTTGCAGTATATAATTGAGCCTCCAGCAACAACGTCGTATGACGCTGACTATGATACTGTACTTGACATTCAGTCCACAGTTTTAGATGACGGGGAGCAACTTACATCACAAGATGTTCCAATGGTGGTAAATGACGAACAAACAACAACCGAAGAAAGTAGCAACGAGGGACTCCAAGATGACCCACCAGAGTGCCTGAATATTCTAGAACCAGTCACATTGGAATCCTGCTCACAAGCATACTATGCCGGCTACCTAGCGTACCGGACATTCAAGAAGTTCAAATGTGAACAATGTAAACAACGGCAGTGTGATAGCGTTTCAACATTGGACAATGCTGATGAAAAGCTTCTTCTAGAAAAAACATTTTCTAACATTAGCATAAGTTCTTCGTCGGGATTAAAAGCTCCACATCCCCTGTTCTTACAAATCGTAAAATCTTCTCTATCTGTGTACGGAAAAATCTTCAAAAAAATCTGTCACAAAAAACGACTGATGTATAGACTACTAAAAGCCACCAATAACAGAATTGAGAGGCTAGGCATTACATATACCGTGGATAAAGGCTGTGAAGATCATGAAAAGTATACACTTGAAACCCTCTTCCGTGTATTACTATTCAAACAATGTAAGTGGATCAGTGCCTCCCATAAGAACGCTGCAATAAATAAGATCCGCATACTTCACAACGTCTAATGTTAAGTTGCTCCCAAGGTAGTCAAGTATGGTGAAAGCGTCTTTTTATTCGACTATTTGTATTGTTTCAACTTCCATATAAAGTCTATAGTTAATTTTTCATCTAATAGGCTAATGCTATAATCACTTTTTATAGTTTTCTTGATCGTACACTTGTAGGCTATGTTATTGAATTCGGACAGATATACGCCTACTATAATCGTATGTATTATAGGATTGTTAGTACTACATTATCCATAATATGTCTGTCGTTATTATATCTTAGAAAACTGTTAATGTTGTTAGAAACTGTTGTAAATATTGCTTTAGTTACAAATCAGTCCAAATGTCTATTTGTACACATGTTTACTTATAAATGTCAATTTGTACATGACCTTGTTTCTCTAGTATTTAAGATTTTGACTCTAAAAACTTCTTTACTCCTCAAAAGTATTTTAAAATAATACTTCTTTTTATTATAAAAACTGCATTTTTTCGTATTTACTTTAAAGTTACGGGAGGCCTATGTTAATTTGATCCTAAGATGTACAAAATGAATATCCAAATAAAATATGTATATTTTTATACTATATATTTTATAAATATGTGATTGCAGCAGATTTGTACACTTTTATAGAGCTGTAACATATCTGAATAAATTCGCTTTGTATCATAGTATCCCTATAACATGGTAGGCCTATAATAGTGTTACTATTATTAATGATTAATTTTTTGTATGATAAATAAAATAATTGATGACCTACCTAATTTTGATTTCCAGCCAAAATTAATTGAAATATATAAAGTGGAAACATTATTAACTTTGTGACTAGTAAATGAAATATCTGTAATGTATCGTATTTTGAATCTTCTACTAATGTGTTATTAATATGAAGTCACTAATCTGTTTATGATAAGTTTTTTTATCATAACGTTTTTAAAATATAGATTTTCAAGTTATTAAAACTTTTGAATAAGGGTATTTATTAACTTAAATAATTCACGTTTATTACTCATGTAATCACTCAACTTAGGCCTATATGTATTTTTACAGTCCTCAAACAACTGTTAAAAGACGTTTTACAAATAAAATGTATGTAAGTCTATTTTTATTTTTTTGACACATACAAATCGGAATAGTGTAAGAAAAGGATTATGTCATAATGAAGGTTTCATGAAGTCAATAAACTTATTACTTGTTTGTTGCAAAACATTTCATTTTTTATTTGAACTCCCTTTACTATTTAAAAATATATTTTTTCATAACTATAAAATTATTAAGCTTATAGTATCTCAATAAATACTATTTTATCAGAGTTTTTGTATGATAGATAGTTATTATATTTATTTTTCATCGAATCTTTTATATTACTTATTACTAGCCTACTCTTGGTTGTTTAATTTTTTTTTTGGTTTTTTTTTATTTCAGCAATAACTTTTATAAATAATAATAATAAAAAACAGATTGAAAGAGTTTTAAAATAGCTCTATAATATTGTAAAACAACCAAAAAATAAATGAAAATCAATTAATTTTAATTTTTTTTGAAAAAATGTACATTGTACAGTTTAAAAAATTTAATGCTAAAGTGAGCAGGCTCAATAGGTAAAATCCAGCTAAACTTGAAAATAGCAGCAGATGTAAGCCAAAAGTGCCAAAGTGCCAAACGCCAGTCAGAGCCATGAGTATCCCACCAGTGTTTACGGGCGCAGGTTGCCAGCCACAGCCACCGAGCTGGCAGCGGCGGTCGGTGGCGGTGGCATTCGCCGGTGTGGTAGGTGGGGAGGGACGGAGGAAGGGCAGTGACGTCGACAGGATATGTCCCCACCACTCACTCCGGGCTCACGCAGCCAACTATAATAACTACATCGCAGCGGCCTCCACGCATCCTAGCGGCAGATTCGGAACTAATGACGCGCTATACCCGCTTGCCCTATACCGTTGGCCATCTGGGTATACGTTATCTGTGGTTCTACTACATCAAGTGCTAATGAAGAAACTACACCTCTTATGGCTGACAATAGTTTGGATATAGAAAGACAAGTTGAACAGGAAATGGATGAGTTCCTCAAGTTTAAACATAAGAAGACAGAAGAAAAAGAAGAGGAAGTTGAAAAAGAAACAAAGAAAAGGAAAATTGACGATAACATTCCCGCCAACATCTTAATGGAAGTATTTCTTCGAATATTTTATCCTATTTCTTCTTGTATGACAAAGACTGTGTCTGCTGGAGTAATGAAATCATTGGATTACTCTCCAACTGTTATTTTGAATCACGGATCTAAAATGGTAACCCTTACTGAATCTTCTTGGGAATCTTTTATGAAACATATACATCTTTTGGAGTGCTATTTGAGTAACAATACGTTTGGAAGAAAAACAAAACTAGGTTTGTTCAAATCAAATATTGAAATCGATATTGTTAAACAACGTGGTCAACAACTAGTTACATTTAGAGATTTAACTAAATATAATATAAAAATACATTTGACAAAAGAAGAATTTTACGCTTTAACTTGTGCTACTGGTCCTATAACAAGATATTTAAAACAGCTAATATTCTCAAGTACAATTATCAAAGACTATTTAATTGATGCATTGGATAGACAACCATATGTTCCAATCCTATACGGTCCAGTAGATACTTCAATTTTCAATAGGATACCGCATGAAGTAGAGATGTGGAGACAGTTACACCACAATCAAACCAACTTTAATTTAGATGAAGAAGAAAAGCAAGAAAACAAGGAAAATGAATCACATTTCAACAATCAACAATCGACAACAAATTAAATAGACAAAGAATATTGTAAGTAAGTAAGAAGAAGAAGAATGTTGGAGTATAAAAGGCTGCCAATCTGCATTGACATACCAGTTGTCTACTGAACGTCATCATGGATAAACGAGTTTCATTCTCTAAGAAGACGGAAATAATGGAAGTAAAGCAAGGTATCATAGAGTTTCAGGCATTCCGTGGTAATAATGGAAATTTTATAATCAAAGAGTTAGTAGTACTAGATATGATAACATCTGTTGTTTATCATTTTTTATTTATGCCTCCTTTGCCGTTCAACAAATTAACAACCAAAGCTAAAGTAACAAACAAATGGTTGATAAAACATTTTCATAATCTAAGATGGGATGAAGGTTTTATAACTTACAATATGATGCCACACATTATGAATCATTTCTGCAAAGAGTTCAAAATTATTTTCACAAGAGGATTGGAAAAAGCAAATTGGATACAAGCATATACAAACCATGAAGTAATAAATGTGCAAATGGAGAAGGATTTTTATTGCTACTTTGCTAACATCTGTATTTCATCTAAAAACTTTAAACATCAACAGTCTCAATGTGCTTTAAAGAACGCATATCGTTTGAATGCCTATCTCCAGCAAAGTGGTGGGGGAAGCGATGGGTATAAAAGCGAGAGCGTCACTATGACAATGCATGAGTATTACTCTAACCTCCAAGGAGTCAACACCTCTGACGCGCAAACACAAGAAGAAGAAGACGAACAATAGCAAGAAGACGATAATGGCATCACCAAATTTTCTACAATCGCTTGTTGATCAATTTAACAAACATTCTAAATCTACTATACTACCGACAAAAAATGTTCAGAATTGAAGGAAGAAAAACATTATATTATTCACACTATTAAGAAGATGGAAACATCAATGGGAGACGCTATCAATTGTACATTAAGTGAAGCACCCTACACACCTGGTGATGAACCAAAATTTCAAGTATTTCTTCCCAAACGCTTCGTTCAACTGCTGCAGAATGAAGATTTACGACTGATTCACCCCGGCGCACTCTACTTAGCATCCCATGGTCCTAGCGGAAGCAACTCTACTGAACTTACACGTCATGTTGTGCCTACTAGCAACTAGTTTGTAATTTCTATATATTGTTGTATATGTATGTAATTGATTCTAAATAAATAAAAAAAAAAAATAAAAAAGCAACATATCGATAGTGTTTTTGCACATCGATATGTTGCTTTTTTAAAAACACTTTTGGATGACCTTGACCTAGTTTTGAGGGTGTATAAAGGACGTAATTTTCTTGAGGATCTCACCAGTCTATGACTACCTTTCGTGCTGTACACATCTCTGTTGGCTCACCAGTTATTACAAATAACAACATGTCTCTTAAGGTTAAGTGTGCATCATATGATACTACCACCATCACAACTTTTGAAGAACTCGACGATTTTACTAATAAATTGCGAGTGTTACTTGCCGGTAGTTATCGTTTAAATATTGATGTTTACGCTAACAACATGAGAATGTTTCCTAAACAAAAATTCTGCAATGAAGAAGTATTTGTTTCCACACAACCTTCAACTACAACACCATCTACTCAAAGTAATGTTAAGTTCCAGAAATATTACTGATGTTGAATAATATTGAGTGGTCGCTGTGGCATCTATAAAAGGAACATGTGACCTAAACAGAATCATCATTTGCTTCCCAACTGACGCAGCGAAAACAACTACCACTACCATGTTGTACAGAATGATGATTGAATTCAATGGAAAAATCTACGGAAAAGACTATCAAAGTGTAGAACAAATGACGTCCGATCTTCAAGTATTGACTAAAGAAGGATTCCAACCAAAATTAATTCTAAAATTTCCTGAAGTACATCCACTATCCACTGAAGATCTCATTGCTATGGCTAAAGAAGAAAAAGAAAAATACAAACAAGATATAAAGAAAGAAAAATAGGATGAAAACTCATTATCTTAAATAAATACATCTTACACTTGTAAGATGTTCTTTTTTAAAACTCCTTTTGGATGACCTTGAGATTACCCCCCACCACTTTTTTTCTAGTCTATAAAACACACTATCCTACACTATACACCTTCATTTCTTGGCTAAACTTAGAAGCGTCAACATGGAAAACAAGAAAGACGAGTACAAACCACGCTATTGTTGTGAACAAAAATGCACCGATATAGGAAGATGGATGGTAGACGGATTAGCTTGTAGAAAATGTGAATTCTTCGGATCCTGTTACTGCAAATGCAAGACAAAACAACTACCACCAACAGAATTGCGAACCTTCAAAATTTATAAATCAAGATACTTCCACACTTGCTGTCCCCAGAGATGTATCAAATTTCATCCAGAAAAAATTGTTAATTGCCGAGAGTGTAATGCATGTTATAAAGACGACTTTTGTACATGCATCATAAATGCGTGCAAATACAGATCAGATTGGTCTTCTTATCCTATTGAAGCTTCAGATGTATAGCTGTAGTCACTGACTGCAGCTCTTTTTTAAAACTCCATTTGGTTGACCTTGAAATTGTCCCCACCAACATATATTCTACAAATCCTTCAATACATTTCTCATTCCGATTTCATTACTCTGACTGGCAACAACATGGATGATAGATTCATTTCTTTTCAAAATTTAATTACTGAAAAACAAGAGCTGGAAGCCCTATTTCAAAACTTACTCAAACTTATGGATAACTATCCTTATCCTTGGATAAAGTGGATCAACATCAAAGTAGAGTATATAAATCCTACCACAACATTTTCATCATCATCATCTTCTTCTGTCACCTCCACATCGTCATCATTGCAAAGTGCAGAAGGAGAGGAACATATAACTAATGGTCTTAAAATTATTGAATTGGACAACGAGGAACAAGAAATGCAAACTCTGGTTAAAAGTAAACTTAATATTTGATTTAAAAAAATATTAGTGTTTCTAATTTATATTACAGCTAATACTTATTTCTACACACCACCCATGACCTACCCAAATGGGGTTTTGCGGCAAAATGCTCTGGCCGCCAGTTCGCATATGGGTATATCAACCCTCCCCCACCACTCTACCTCCCCCACTCCTCTACTTCCCCCTCCACCACCTTTGCCCACATATAAGCGACCCTCTGACCATCGCTCACCATTTGTTTGCCAACTTCCGAACAATGAGCTCCTCTCCTTCAACAACAAGTAAATGTACTTTTCTTATTCAATCACAAGAAGAATTACAAAATATTTTTCAAATTTTAAGTGATCTAATAAACACTCCAAATAACACCATTACTATCATTGTGGAAGTTTCCTACAATTCTTTTGATTACGAAAACATGGAAAGCGAAGACGTCGAAGTTTTACAGCTGCCAAACAATAGTCTTCCATCTTCCAAAGCTGCAACACCCGACACAGCTAATAATGATGTTTAGTCGACTACAATTATTTTCTTTACCCCCCACTATTTTTACAGAAATATATAACCCGTCCCTATCTCTGTTTCTCATTGCATCGCCAACTTTCTCACCATCAACACCGCTCCCATTTTTACCTGCACACATTTAATACACAAAGGTGATGGATGATTTTTCATTTACGTCACGATTAGAAGAGGATAAACTCAAACTCGAAATCAACAGATTACAATTGGAAACAAAGAATCAACAAGAAATAATTCAACTTTTACAACTATTCAAATGCGTACTGTGGATAGTATGTTTTTATCTTCTCGTCGCTATCACCTTTGGCGTCTACCACTCCATCACCAGTAAACAACACTTCAACACCTCCTCAAATAAAACCACTACTTTTCTTTGATTAAATAAATTTCTACCCACCTTCAATCTAACCCCTCGGGGCTCACCTTTTTTAAAAACCCCTCCAGATGACCTTGACCCACTTCCAAAACCCACCCATCACTGTCAAAAAAAACCCCAGCCCCTACAACCCCTACAACAGTTACAAATTTTGACCTTGACCTGGACCAGGAGTGCCCAAACCCCACTACTGACACCAGTAAAATACTTCTTCAAAATATCGAGGATCAATGGAAAATAACGTTTAAAATTTGTAATTTGCAAGAAAAATCTCGTGATATTGGTATATAACTATGTAGATATTTTTAATAAAATTTAATATCTTTGAAAATGGTGCAATTTTTTCAATGCTTTTTCTTTCAAAATTATTTTGAAATGTAAATTTTCAGTAATTGGTACAATTGAATTTTTGAAATTAAGGAAAGCAATGTCTTTTTAATGTGTAATTTGAAGGCTAAAAGTGATACATCAATTTCATTCAAATAAAAAATATTCGTATTAAAATGAAAAAAATTAGAGCAAAAGTATCGTGATGATTTTAGAAGTACAGTATTACGTACAATATAATTATAAATTAATAACCTCAAATCCCCTAAATTTAAACATTTTTTTTTTTGCTATGTGTAAATAAAAATGTTAAATTCAGGGTACTTAAGGTTACTATTTATAATTATATTATGTACTAAAGTAGACCTTTCATGTGAACGTTTCTACATGATACAGTATTACACTTTTTATCATATTACAAATAAAGTATTAAAAGAATTATAAGTACAATAGTCTACACGTTATACTTGCCCCTTTAATACTTTAACTTGTAGCCCTAAAATAATAAAAGATTAATATCAATCACAATATTTTGCCTATTCAGCTTTTTCATCTTAAAGGAAATATTTTAACATTTGAATTTATTTGGAAAATCACTTTTAGCGTTCAAATGCTTTCCATCACAACTATAACTTTAAGCCATTTTTCACGACCTTCATACATAGAAATGCATAATGTTTTATATATCAATGGCATTACATAAATTATCATAGCAACTTATAAAAGTTATCATACAGCTTGTTGAATCGCCAGGTTTGATCCTACTCATGGTATTCATCAATTTGCAACATAATGTAACATCAATTTCCTGAGGAGCAGCTGTAGAAATTCTATTTATCGACTTATCTGTGAGCATTTAACATCAATGGATTAGCTGATAAGCTTGGTCTCCAGACAATATGTATGATCAATAATATTTAGTGCTCCACACTTTAATACCTTATAAGAACATATAAAATTGAATCATACGCTCCGGCTTTTCATCTTGTTTTTTTTATGGTGTTGGGCAGTTATTGTAATTTTAATGTTAGGATTTCTCACTTTATTTAAATTAAATAACGTAATAAACGTTTTTAGATGTGCTCAATTAATCCCAAATCATTAAAGTTTTTTCACATTAAAGTAATTATAAAAATAGGTTCAAATTAATATAAATTAAAATATTTCGTTACATGAGGGTTTGTTTTATAAAGGGTGTCACAAAAATCTGAGACTAGCTATTGATACTAGATATAAATGTCTGTATATAATCGCATTCTGCAAATAAAAATAAATAAAAAATAAGCCGCTATCCACCATTTTAGTTTTACAATTAATAATTTTTATTTCTGAAATGCATTATTGTATTGAGTTAATTTAGAATGGATATTTTTAACATATTAAATTTTATTACAATTTTGTTATATTATTTTTCGATATTCGTTTTCAAGATGGTAGCCATTTCAATATTTAAAGCAAATATCTTATAAAGGTATTTGAACGGGTTCAGCAAAATTTGGCGAGACGCAAAAATTGGAAAATTGTATTAATTAAAATTGTAATGATGCTACGATCATATAGCACAATAAATGAGGAAGTAAATGCGAAAAATGACTAAATATGCAATCGATGCAGCAAAAATCGTATATTTCATAAGAAAAATAAAATTTTCTCCTTTAAGTGTTGTTTATGTTTATGATTCTGATATTATTATTTTAAATTCGGTAGTTAAATTTTCTAACTTGTTGTGCATTGTAAACGTTTGTTATAAAATGTATTGTTTTAACCTGCGGGCTTTTTCAAGTTTAAAATGACCGTATTTTAGTTTAATGGAGTTAATTTGAAAACACTCATATGAAAGATATTACATTTCTTCCATAAATTTTAAACTTTTAACATTAATTCTTGAATAGGCATTTATGTTTCCAAGTTGCATGCCAAATGTAAACTTCATAAAACAATGTGTCATTCAAATAATAAAATACTAAGTAAATGAATCAAAATGGAGGAAAACGGTTTAACGATTCTCAAAAGAAACTATTTTACCGAACATTTAAATTTTTATTTGCAGAATGTGAATATTCATAGCCAGTTTCAGATTTTTGTGACACCTAAATATATAATCAATATCTCAAACGATGCAGCATTTATTATTGTAGAGTTGCACGATTTTAACAAATGTTTAAATGCAATTTTAATTTAAATTTTTAAGCGATTAGTTATAACGTCACGTAAACGTTGTAACATTATAAGCCAGCTGTGCCTTGTTGTGTTACGGATTATGCAGCATAATGAGCGTAAGCCGCTTAGCGATACAAGTGTGTTAACGGGACAACTACGCAGTCCCACCATAAGAGTTACTACATTAGTGTTATCTATGTTGAGACGTTAGTACATGTTGAAAACTTAGCTGTGTTTGTATAATGTAGTATGCAGAATATTGGCAAAAAGATAATATTAATAAACATTTGAAGTTTACGAGGAAGTTTTTTAGTTCACAATTAATATAAGCGTCTCCTGTATTATAATTAGGGATGGTCGGGTCTCAAAATTTTGGGAAAATTTTCGTCCCGATCATCAGGCGGGATTTTTTTATACTCGGGAATTTATCGGGACGGGAACAGCCGAACGGCGGCCGGCGATCGCAGCCGACGATCTCTAACGAGGACGGTTGTCGCGGCATACGATCTCGCTAACGAGGACGGCTATCGCGGCCGACGATCTCGCTAACGTGAATGGCGATCGCAGCCGACGATCTCTAACGAGGACGGTTGTCGCGGCATACGATCTCGCTAACGAGGACGGCGATCGCGGCCGACGATCTCTCTAACGAGGACGGCTGTCGCGGCCTACGATCTCGCTAACGAGGACGCCTATCGCGGGCGACAATCTCGCTAACGAGGAAAACACGGCTTAGCTGTATGTAGCTTATATTTATTAGATTTTAGGGTTTATAGCTTTAAATTTATATTTTTATAATTTTTTTCATCGTACACTACTTAATTTTTTTTCTGATGTAGCAAAAAAATAGTTAAATGAATCCATTTAAATAACAATAAAAGTATAATGTCTAGACCTAATAGTTTATAATTTCTCAGTTCAATTTTCTTATTTATATTCTTCAAGTAAGAAACTATATCTCAGTAAAATCAATGAGTATAAAAAATTGGCAAAATATTTCTTAGGGTTATAAATTAATGGTATTGCTTGTTGAACAAATTCTTTTCTGAGTGTTATTATTTATTCTAATTTCAATTGTAGTATTTTGTTCTTATTTATCCGAGCAGGCCTTATTTATTGTAATATAGTATTGTTTTTTTTACAATTTTTCGAATTGTTTTCATTTATATTTTTTACGTACCGGTACCGTATATAATGTTTATTTTCATTCTTCGTACCAAACGTTTATTATTTAACTAAACAAAACTTGTATTAAATAAGACATGGGCAACATTTTTCCTTTATGTGTGTTTAGTGATTCAACTTAAATTTATTTGGTTACAATAAAATGTATACATTCCCATGATCTTATTGCATCCTGCAAATATCAAAACTATAATCTTTAATTTTTAAAATAAAATTACATGCATTGTAACTTATACAAAAACAAGTCTAAAAAGTCGTAAGGGGAACTAGTTGATATTTAACATTAATTTGTCTTTATACACCACTCAGATAAAAGTCTAAACGAATATTTCCCGATAGCTTCAAGTCGAGCGATCCCGTCCCGATATAAGTGGAAATAAAAATTCCCGTCCCGTCCCGTCCCAAATAAAAAAGCATTCCCGTACATCCCTAATTATAATGTAATATTTTCTCATATTAAAATTTCGCATAAGTTTTTCCCAAAGTACCTTTTTTAAGAGGGGGCTAAAGGGGCAGTCCTTAGTGAACGTTGCTGAAACTGCTTGAATACCTTTAGCATTGTTTAGAAGCATACTGATTGCGAGAAGCAATAGTATTCAGTGAAAAACACTGTGGATAAAGAAACGCTACTGCACTTCAGTGTGAGACTCAAGACTTAGGTAATCTCTCTCTTATCAGGTAAGACTTAGGTAAGACTCAATCTCCTGATGGTAAGGAAGGAGATTTGGCGGCGGAAAGTAGGCTTTTAATTAATACTGCTATTCATTGGATACGTTCATCAGTTTCAGCGTCTGCCGACAGATGCTTTCAGTATCGAGGGTCTCGCGGGTCCAAAATTCATCATGCAGTGTTTTATCTGATCTAGTTTTTCAGCTTTATTTGACGTCCTATAAAATTTGGAGTGATTTTAAATGAAAGACAACGAATTGGGCTATTTAATGTATTTTTTATTTTTGTAATATTATGAATCCATATAAGGATATAATGGATCAATACATGAAATAGCCCTGGTCTTTATCTTTCATTTAAACACCCTCCCGATAATATCAGACTTAAAATAAACTTAGAAAATTTGAGCAATTGAAGCACTGCATTACTCTCTGAGAGCGGCTCTTCAGTCCCCTCTTAATGTAATCATACTAACCAATTTTTATTCCGTTAAATAAAATTTCCTTAGGAACAGAATAATGAAGAAATTAATGAGGAAAGATTAACCTCGTATAAAGTAAATAAACCTCTTCTTTGTAGTATTTCAAGTAAATGTAATTAATTAATTAATATTCATAATGTATGTAACACTAATTAAATAAACCAATTTGTCACACAAATAACAAAATATTATTATTGGTCGTATATGGTAAGTGATAAGGGAAAGCGAGTAACTTAAGAATGAGACCACTTTAGAATCTTGAAAGTTTCTTTGATCTCGAGTAATTACCCTTGCTCTCATTTTCTCTCATTTAATCACCTACAGCATAAGGCTTGTGATATTGCATTTATTTTAGACGGTGATAATGCAGATGGAAACAAAAAATTGTTCTCATAATTTATACTTCTTTCTGGAGTTTTCACTTCAAGAGATTACAATCAAGTATACGGTTGTAGGAGTTTTTACTTCTGGGAATTTTTAAAAACTTGTGTTACATCCTACATTTAAAACAAAACTCCCATTTATAGATATACAGTATAGGAGTTGATTGTTTTTAAATTGTAATATTTCAAACAGATAATTTAAACACTACTATATCATATATAAGTATAGTAGTATATAGATGGTTGGTCGCTATATATATATATATATATATATATATATATATATATATATATATATATATATATATATATGATATATTATTGTTTTAATTGTCTGTTTAAGGATAAGTATAAATATGAAAGAAGTCGGGTTTTGAATGTAGGGTGTAACACAAGTTGTTTTAAGCATTCCTAGTCAAAGCCTTACAACCATATGCTTGATTGAAAGACCTTGACGTGAAAACTCTAGGAAAACTGTATATATCCTCAAATCCTGGAACCCAAAGGACTCCACCCCGGACGTCTTCAAAGTTACCATTTTATTCTAAGGAAGCAACATTTTAGTGATTAATACATGATTACATATGGAAGTATTAATATATAAAAATTTGGTATCATTTAAACTATTGGGGGAAGATTGGCAATAAATTGTAGGCTTGAAATGAGAGACCGTACCGAACGAGCTCACGTGGAACTCTTCTCTTTTAAAGTACTGAGGATGGATTCGTAATAAAAATAAAAGATGTTACAAACTTTAGGAGAGTGAGAGCAGCGAACGAGCTGGACGTGTCAGCGATCAAGAGTATCGAACAAGCTCACCTAAAGGGCATATAATTCCTCGGGTTGGTATTGCAATTTCAGTACTGTTGCAAAGCACGGATAATTTAAGTAGTAAGGAGGGGCCGATTCTGGCTCATGAGGGGTGTGAGGGGTGTGGGAAGTACGAGGGAAGTACGAGGGAAGTACGAGGAAGTACGAGGGAAGTACGAGGAAGTACGAGGGAAGTACGAGGGAAGTACGAGGAAGTACGAGGAAGTACGAGGGAAGTACGAGGAAGAACGAGGGAAGTACGAGGGAAGTACGAAGAAGTACGAGGCACCATCTTGACCGAATCTCGTAAACCTCATTTTTGAATGGTTTTGGGCCAGTTTGTACCTGATTTCGGGCTAATTTCTTGATAGAGAAGGGTGACGGTGCGAATTTCCTAACAGTCCTACGTAAGGACTAGTCCAGTGTAAGGACTATTGTATTTAGATAGTCCCGTGCAAGGACTAGTCTCGCGTGCTATTGTATTTAAATGGTCCCGCATGAGGACTAGTCCTGTGCACGGTCTATCGACTTCATTTTTAACTGGTTTTGGGCCAGTTGTTATCTGATTATAGGCTAATTTCCCAGCATTTTGATCAGGTTTTGCCAATGGTAAATTTAAGAAGTACGAGGGAAGTACGAGGGGCGTACGAGGGAAGTACGAGGGAAGTACGAGGGAAGTACGAGGGAAGTACGAGGGAAGTACGAGGGAAGGACAAGGGAAGTACGAGGGAAGTACGAGGGAAGTACGAGGGAAGGTCAAGGGAAGTACGAGGGAAGTACGAGGGAAGTACGAGGGAAGTACGAGGGAAGTACGAGGGAAGTACGAGGGAAGGACAAGGGAAGTACGAGGAAAGTACGAGGGAAATACGAGGGAAGTGGGGGTTTTCACCGTACAAAAGCAATAAAAAATAATAGCGATTAGAACAAATAAGTTTTCAACCATCGTCTTCTTCATCAGAATACTGCAAGTACCCCAGCTGATCTAAAATTCCCACATGACCTGGATAGTCTTGAAAGGGTATCTCAGACAATATACAAACATTTTCGTCACCATCCGACATTTCATCCTCATAATCGGGATCCGCCAACAGATCATGTCCGCATCTTGTAACTTTAAATGCTGACTTGTGACATAGGAAACACAGCGTTTTAAAACACTTATCAGGTAATTCAACAGCTTCATCATTCGCTTCTAGTTGAACTATACGATCGAACCCGCAATTATAGCAGTGTATTATCTTGGCATTTCCTCCATTTCTCGAACTGCAAACTTAAATTCGAAATTACCTTAGCCTTAAGCCCTAAAACATAGCAGCTAAGGCTTTGACCGGTGAATAGGGCCAAATAACCACCAGCATAGACCTAATGTGTTGTACCTAAGATATAAATCTAAGGCCTTACAGCTGAGTCCAAAGCCCTAAAATCTAGCAGATAAGGCTTTGATCTGTGAATAGGACCTATTAGTCTTTGGCTTAGACCTAATGTGTTGGACCTAAGATCTAAACCCAAGGCATTACACCTTAGTAGAAAGCCCTAAAACCTAGCAGCTAAGGCTTTGACCTGTGAATAGGGCTTATTAGCCACCAGCTTAGACATAATGTGTTGCACCTATGATCTAATTCCTTAGACCCAAGGCTTTAGACTTAAGCCCTAAAACCTAGCAAGTAAGATATTGACCTATGAATAAAACCTATGAGGACTATTTTATTTAGATGGTCCTGCGTAAGGACTATTGAATTTGGATAGTTCAGTATGGGGACTATTTGTTTTGGATAGTCCGGTATGAGGACTATTGTATTTAAATAGTCCAGCATGGGGACTATTGTATGTGGATAGTCCGGCATGGGGACTGTTGTATTTAGATAGTCCGGCGTGGGGACTATTGAATTTGAGATAGTCCTGCATGAGGACTATTGAGTTTTAGATAGTCCGGTGTGAGGACTATTGAATTTTAGATAGTCCGACATGGGGACTATTGTATTTAGATGGTCCGGCATGGGGACTATTGCATTTTAGATGGTCCCGCGTAAGGACTATTGTATTTAGATAGTCCGGCATGGGGACTATTACATTTTAGATAGTCCGGTGTGGGGACTATTGAATTTGAGATAGTCCTGCATGAGGACTATTGAGTTTTAGATAGTCCGGTGTGAGGACTATTGAATTTTAGATAGTCCGACATGGGGACTATTGTATTTAGATGGTCCCGCGTAAGGACTATTGTATTTAGATAGTCCGGCATGGGGACTATTGTATTTAGATAGTCCGGTGTGGGGACTATTGAATTTGAGATAGCACTGCATGAGGACTATTAAGTTTTAGATAGTCCGGTGTGAGGACTATTGAATTTTAGATAGTCCGACATGGGGACTATTGTATTTAGATGGTCCCGCGTAAGGACTATTGTATTTAGATAGTCCGGCATGGGGACTATTGTATTTAGATAGTCCGGTGTGGGGACTATTGTATTTGGATAGTCCGGCGTGGGGACTATTGTATTTAAATGGTCCTGCAAAGCCCAAAAACCTAGCAGCTAAGGATTTGGCCTGTGAATGGGGGGTATTAGCCAACAGCCTAAACCTAATGTGTTGGGACTAACATGTAAACATAAGGCCTTGCACATGAGTCCAAAGCATTAAAACCTAGCAGCTTAGGATTTGACCTGCGAATAGGGCCTATTAGCCAACAGCCTAAACCTAATGTGTTGGCACTAAGATGTAAACCTAAGCTAAAGCTAAGGCAGCTAAGGCTTTAACCTGTGAATAGGACCTATTACCCAACAGCTTGGACCTAGTGTGTTGAACCTAAAGTCTAAACCTAAGGCCTTGCAACTGAGTCCAAAGCTCAAAAACCTAGTGGCTAAAGCTTTGACCTGTGTATAAGACCTATCAGCTCCCAGCCAGGACCTAATGTGTTGGGACTAAGATGTAAACCTAAGGCCTGACACCTTAGTACAAAGCCATAAAACCTAGCAGCTAAGACTTTTACCTGTGAATAGGGCCTATTAGCCAAAAGCCTATGCCTAATGTGTTAGACCTAAGACCTAAACCTAAGGCTTTACACCTGGTTTCAAGGACCAAATACATTAGACCAGACTAAATCCTTAGCCCAAAGATCTAATTCCTTAGACCCGAGGCTTATACTTAGGCCCGAACACCTATCAGCTATGACTTGTGAATAGGACCTATTAGTTATTAGCTTTGACCTTATATGTTGGACCTAAGATATAAGTCTAAGGCCTTACACCTGGTACCTATGACCAAAACCTTATACTACACCAATTCCAAGACCTATGATCTAATTCCTAAGACCCAAGGCCTTAGACTTAAGACCTAAAAACCTACAAGGGGGCCGCGATTCACAGCCCCCCCATGAATTGAGCAAACATTAGGCAACGAGGTCTTTTTTCTTTGATTATGAAATCATGATCAGAAATGGTTATCAGATTCAGATTGGAGTATTTGAAGACCAACCTCCATCCATCTTACCCTAGACCTAAGGCCCTACCGCATGGACTTGACCCAAGACCTAATGCTATACACCTTTGTCTAGGCTTTGAGGTTCTTAGACCCAAGACCGAGGCCATAGAGTTAAGACCTGAAAACTTACAAGGGAGTCGCGATTCACAACCACCCTGAACGGAACACTGTGGTCTAGACCTAAGGTCTTACACCATGGTCTAGGCTTTTAAGCTATTAGACCCAACCTAAGGCTCTACACCATGGTCTAGACCCAAGATCTAAGGCCCTCGGTCTAGGCCTTTAGGTTCTTAGACCCAAGGCCCTACATCATGGTCTAGACCCTAAACATAAGGCCTGTGATCTAGGTCTTAGGCCCTAGGCATAAAGCCTTACACCATTGTCTAGACCCTAGACCTAATACCTGTGGACTAGGCCTTTAGGTTCTTAGACCCAAGCCCTAAGATCCGTGGTCTAGGCTTTTAGGTTCTTAGACCCAAGATACGGTCCGTGGACTAGGCCTTTAGGTTCTTTGACCCAAGACCTAAGACCATGCACCGTGTTCTAATAGTCGTTTTAAAGGCGGTCAGGCCTAAGGCTCTACCGCATGGGATAGAGCCAACACCTAAGGATATACACCATGGTCTAGGCTTTTAAGTTCTTAGACCCAAGACCTGAGGCCGTAGAGTTAAGACCTGAAAACTTACAAAGAGGGTCGCGATTCACGACCCCCCCCCTTAACAGACACTGTGGTAAAAAACCTAAGACCTAAGGCCATACACCTTGGTCTAAGCTTTTAAGTTCTTATACCTAAGACCTAAGACCCTACACCAGAGCCTAGGACCAAGGTCTAAGTTCCGTGGTCTAGACTTTTAGGTTCTTATACCCAAGGACTAAGGCCCTACACCAAGGTCTACAACCAAGAGCAAAGGTCCATGGTCTAGGATTTTAGGTTCTTATTCCCAAGACCTAAGACCCTACACCAGAGTCTAGGACCAAGGTCTAAGGTCCGTGGTCTAGACTCTTAGGATCTTATACCCAAGGGCTAAAGGCCAATACCAGGGTCTAGAACCAAGATCTAAGGTCCGTGGTCTAGGCTTTTAGGTTTCTTATACCCAAGTCCTAAGGCCCTACACCAGGGTCTAGAACCAAGATCTAAGGTCCGTGGTCTAGACTTTTAGGTTCTTATACCCAAGACCTAAGGTCCGTGGTCTAGGTTTTTAGGTTCTTATACCCAAGTCCTAAGGCCCTACACCAGGGTCTACAACCAAGATCTAAGGTCCGTGGTCTAGCCTTTTAGGTTTCATATACCCAAGTCCTAAGGCCCTACACCAGGGTCTAGAACCAAGATCTAAGGTCCGTGGTCCAGGCTTTTAGGTTCTTATACCCAAGTCCTAAGGCCCTACACCAGGGTCTATAACCAAGACCTAAGTTCCGTGGTCTAGACTTTTAGGTTTTTATACCCAAGGACTAAGGCCCTACACCAGGGTCTACAACCAAAACCTAAGGTCCGTGGTCTAGGCGTCACCATGATAAAAAAAACCATCTAAAAATCGTCGTGACGTTTATTAAAATCGATGTGTAAACGATGTTTTTAAAAATTAACGTGTACACATCGTTTTTGAAAATCGATCCGTAGACGATGTTTTTAAAAATTAACGTGTACACATCGTTTTTGAAAATCGATGTGTAGACGATGTTTTTTTTTTTAAATTAACGTCTGCGAACGTTTTTTAGAATCGATGCCCAGACGCTGTTTAAAATAATCGACGTGTACGATCGTTTTTCAAAATCGATGTGTACACGATGTTTTTTAATAATTTACGTCTGCGATTGTAATTTCCGCGTCGAGTTTGCAGAACGCCCAAAAGCGCAAATCATAAAAACGCCCAACAGCAAACACAGGTGTTCATGTGCCCTAGGCTTTCAAATAATCCATGTGATTGGCTTTATGCACGCCATTTTACACGGTCCCACATGGTGTAGGACCAGTACTAGCCCATGGGGTAGGGTCTTAGGGCTTAAGACTTATGTTAAAGTCTTTGGTCTTAGGTCAAAAATTTAAGGTCATATACTTACAGGTCCATGGTATAATGCCTTAAATGCTTGGGATTGGGGTTGGTCTAAATTATGAGGCCTTAGGTCCTCATTTAAATTCCTTTTGCCCTAGATCTAAAGCAATAAGTCTAAGCCCTTATGTCCTAGGGTATCGGTCTAAGGTCCTAGGTTTTAGGAATAAGACCATGGGTTTTCGTTCTAAGTCATGGTGTAAAAGCTTAAACATTCTCTTTTTCGAGACGAAACAGTAATAGCTGCACACAGTTATTAAAGGCCAATCTTCGCCCAGCTATAGATGAAACAACCACAACTGCACACGGCTTAAAACGAGTACAAAACCTCGGGATGTGGCCTCAGGTCCAGGTTGTAGTCCATGGGTGTAGGGTCTTAGGTCTAGGGACTAAGAACTTAAAGGCCGACTTTCTTCTAAGTATAGACAAATTAACCACTGCACACGGCTTAAGAGGAATACTAAACCATGATGTAAGGCCTTTGGTCTTAGGGTCTAAGAACCTAGAGGCCGACTTACCTTTAGCTATAGATGAAACAACCACAACTGCAAAACGGTTTATGCCGAGTACTAGACCATGGTGTAAGGCCTTTGGTCTTAGGGTCTAAGAACATAGAGGCCGACTTTCCTCTAGCTATAGCTGAAACAACCACAACTGCACATGGCTTATGCCGAGTACTAGACCGTGGTATAAGGCCTTTGGTTTTAGGGTCTAAGAACTTAGAGGCCGACTTACCTCTAGAAATAGATAAAACAACCACAACTGCAAACGGTTTATGCCGAGTACTAGAACATGGTGTAAGGCCTTTGCTCTTAGGGTCTAGATCATGGTGAAGGACCTTAGATCTTGGGTCTAGGTGTAGGGCCTTAGGTATTGGGTCTAGGCCACGGTGTCTGTTCGGGGGTCGTGAATTGCGACTAACTTGTAGGTTTTCAAGTCATAACTCTATGGTTTTAGGTCTTGGGTCTAAGAGCTTTAAAGCCTAGCCCACGGTGTAGGGCCTTAGGTCTTGGGTGTAAGAACCTAAAAGCCTAGACTATGGTGTATGGCCTTAGGTCTTGGGTATAAGTATTTAAAAGCCTAGACCACGGTGTATGGCCTTAGGTCTTGGGTCTAAGTACTTAAAAGCCTAGAAAATGGTTTATGGCCTTAGGTCTTAAGTCTAGCCCATGCGAACCGCCTTAGGCATTGAGTTTAAGTGCTTAAAAGCCTAGCAAACGGTTTATGACTTTAGGTCTTGGTCTAAGTACTTAAAGCCTAGACCAGTGTGTATGCCCTTGGGTCTTGAGTCTAAGAGTTTAAAAGCATAGACCAGGGTTTATGGCCTTAGGTCTTGGGTATAAAAGCTTAAAAGCCTAGACCACGGTGTAAGGCCTTACGTTTTGGGTCCACAGTGTCTGTTCAGGGGTCGTGAATCGCGACTCCCTTGTAAGTTTTCAGGTCTTTACTTTATGGCCTTAGGTCTTGGGTCTAAATACTTAAAAGCCTAGACCAGGGTGTAGGGCCTTAGGTCTTGGGTATAAGAACCTAAAAGCCTAGACCAGGGTGTAGGGCCTTAGGTCTTGGGTATAAGAACCTAAAAGCCTAGACCAGGGTGTATGGCCTTAGGTCTTGGGTCTAAGAACCTAAAAGCCTAGACCAGGGTGTATGGCCTTAGGTCTTGGGTCTAAGAGCTTAAAAGCCTAGACCGTGGTGTATGGCCCTAAGTCTTGGGTCTCAGAGCTTAAAACCCTAAGCCTAGACCACGGAACTTAGATCTTGGTTCTAGACCCTGGTGTAGGGCCTTAGGACTTGGGTATAAGAACCTAAAAGCCTAGACCACGGACCTTAGATCTTGGTTCTAGACCCTGGTGTAGGGCCTTAGGACTTGGGTATAAGTACCTAAAAGCCTGGACCACAGACCTTAGATCTTGGTTTTAGACCCTGGTGTAGGGCCTTAGGTCTTGGGTATAAGAACCTAAAAGCCTAGACCACGGACCTTAGGTTTTGGTTGTAGACCCTGGTGTAGGGCCTTAGTCCTTGGGTATAAAAACCTAAAAGTCTAGACCACGGAACTTAGGTCTTGGTTATAGACCCTGGTGTAGGGCCTTAGGACTTGGGTATAAGAACCTAAAAGCCTGGACCACGGACCTTAGATCTTGGTTCTAGACCCTGGTGTAGGGCCTTAGGACTTGGGTATATGAAACCTAAAAGGCTAGACCACGGACCTTAGATCTTGGTTGTAGACCCTGGTGTAGGGCCTTAGGACTTGGGTATAAGAACCTAAAAACCTAGACCACGGACCTTAGGTCTTGGGTATAAGAACCTAAAAGTCTAGACCACGGACCTTAGATCTTGGTTCTAGACCCTGGTGTAGGGCCTTAGGACTTGGGTATAAGAAACCTAAAAGCCTAGACCACGGACCTTAGATCTTGGTTCTAGACCCTGGTATTGGCCTTTAGCCCTTGGGTATAAGATCCTAAGAGTCTAGACCACGGACCTTAGACCTTGGTCCTAGACTCTGGTGTAGGGTCTTAGGTCTTGGGAATAAGAACCTAAAATCCTAGACCATGGACCTTTGCTCTTGGTTGTAGACCTTGGTGTAGGGCCTTAGTCCTTGGGTATAAGAACCTAAAAGTCTAGACCACGGAACTTAGACCTTGGTCCTACGCTCTGGTGTAGGGTCTTAGGTCTTGGGTATAAGAACTTAAAAGCTTAGACCACGGTGTATGGCCTTAGGTCTTAGGTTTTTTACCACAGTGTCTGTTAAGGGGGGGGGGTCGTGAATCTCGACCCTCTTTGTAAGTTTTCAGGTCTTAACTCTACGGCCTCAGGTCTTGGGTCTAAGAACTTAAAAGCCTAGACCATGGTGTATATCCTTAGGTGTTGGCTCTATCCCATGCGGTAGAGCCTTAGGCCTGACCGCCTTTAAAACGACTATTAGAACACGGTGCATGGTCTTAGGTCTTGGGTCAAAGAACCTAAAGGCCTAGTCCACGGACCGTATCTTGGGTCTAAGAACCTAAAAGCCTAGACCACGGATCTTAGGGCTTGGGTCTAAGAACCTAAAGGCCTAGTCCACAGGTATTAGGTCTAGGGTCTAGACAATGGTGTAAGGCTTTATGCCTAGGGCCTAAGACCTAGATCACAGGCCTTATGTTTAGGGTCTAGACCATGATGTAGGGCCTTGGGTCTAAGAACCTAAAGGCCTAGACCGAGGGCCTTAGATCTTGGGTCTAGACCATGGTGTAGAGCCTTAGGTTGGGTCTAATAGCTTAAAAGCCTAGACCATGGTGTAAGACCTTAGGTCTAGACCACAGTGTTCCGTTCAGGGTGGTTGTGAATCGCGACTCCCTTGTAAGTTTTCAGGTCTTAACTCTATGGCCTCGGTCTTGGGTCTAAGAACCTCAAAGCCTAGACAAAGGTGTATAGCATTAGGTCTTGGGTCAAGTCCATGCGGTAGGGCCTTAGGTCTAGGGTAAGATGGATGGAGGTTGGTCTTCAAATACTCCAATCTGAATCTGATAACCATTTCTGATCATGATTTCATAATCAAAGAAAAAAGACCTCGTTGCCTAATGTTTGCTCAATTCATGGGGGGGCTGTGAATCGCGGCCCCCTTGTAGGTTTTTAGGTCTTAAGTCTAAGGCCTTGGGTCTTAGGAATTAGATCATAGGTCTTGGAATTGGTGTAGTATAAGGTTTTGGTCATAGGTACCAGGTGTAAGGCCTTAGACTTATATCTTAGGTCCAACATATAAGGTCAAAGCTAATAACTAATAGGTCCTATTCACAAGTCATAGCTGATAGGTGTTCGGGCCTAAGTATAAGCCTCGGGTCTAAGGAATTAGATCTTTGGGCTAAGGATTTAGTCTGGTCTAATGTATTTGGTCCTTGAAACCAGGTGTAAAGCCTTAGGTTTAGGTCTTAGGTCTAACACATTAGGCATAGGCTTTTGGCTAATAGGCCCTATTCACAGGTAAAAGTCTTAGCTGCTAGGTTTTATGGCTTTGTACTAAGGTGTCAGGCTTTAGGTTTACATCTTAGTCCCAACACATTAGGTCCTGGCTGGGAGCTGATAGGTCTTATACACAGGTCAAAGCTTTAGCCACTAGGTTTTTGAGCTTTGGACTCAGTTGCAAGGCCTTAGGTTTAGACTTTAGGTTCAACACACTAGGTCCAAGCTGTTGGGTAATAGATCCTATTCACAGGTTAAAGCCTTAGCTGCCTTAGCTTTAGCTTAGGTTTACATCTTAGTGCCAACACATTAGGTTTAGGCTGTTGGCTAATACCCCCCATTCACAGGCCAAATCTTTAGCTGCTAGGTTTTTGGGCTTTGCAGGACCATTTAAATACAATAGTCCCCACGCCGGACTATCCAAATACAATAGTCCCCACACCGGACTATCTAAATACAATAGTCCCCATGCCGGACTATCTAAATACAATAGTCCTTACGCGGGACCATCTAAATACAATAGTCCCCATGTCGGACTATCTAAAATTCAATAGTCCTCACACCGGACTATCTAAAACTTAATAGTCCTCATGCAGTGCTATCTCAAATTCAATAGTCCCCACACCGGACTATCTAAATACAATAGTACCTATGCCGGACTATCTAAATACAATAGTCCTTACGCGGGACCATCTAAATACAATAGTCCCCATGTCGGACTATCTAAAATTCAATAGTCCTCACACCGGACTATCTAAAACTCAATAGTCCTCATGCAGGACTATCTCAAATTCAATAGTCCCCACACCGGACTATCTAAAATGTAATAGTCCCCATGCCGGACTATCTAAATACAATAGTCCTTACGCGGGACCATCTAAAATGCAATAGTCCCCATGCCGGACCATCTAAATACAATAGTCCCCATGTCGGACTATCTAAAATTCAATAGTCCTCACACCGGACTATCTAAAACTCAATAGTCCTCATGCAGGACTATCTCAAATTCAATAGTCCCCACGCCGGACTATCTAAATACAACAGTCCCCATGCCGGACTATCCACATACAATAGTCCCCATGCTGGACTATCTAAATACAATAGTCCTCATACCGGACTATCCAAAACAAATAGTCCCCATACTGGACTATCCAAATTCAATAGTCCTTACGCAGGACCATCTAAATACAATAGTCCTCATAGGTTTTATTCATAGGTCAATATCTTACTTGCTAGGTTTTAGGGCTTAAGTCTAAAGCCTTGGGTCTAAGGAATTAGATCATAGGTGCAACACATTATGTCTAAGCTGGTGGCTAATAAGCCCTATTCACAGGTCAAAGCCTTAGCTGCTAGGTTTTAGGGCTTTCTACTAAGGTGTAATGCCTTGGGTTTAGATCTTAGGTCCAACACATTAGGTCTAAGCCAAAGACTAATAGGTCCTATTCACAGATCAAAGCCTTATCTGCTAGATTTTAGGGCTTTGGACTCAGCTGTAAGGCCTTAGATTTATATCTTAGGTACAACACATTAGGTCTATGCTGGTGGTTATTTGGCCCTATTCACCGGTCAAAGCCTTAGCTGCTATGTTTTAGGGCTTAAGGCTAAGGTAATTTCGAATTTAAGTTTGCAGTTCGAGAAATGGAGGAAATGCCAAGATAATACACTGCTATAATTGCGGGTTCGATCGTATAGTTCAACTAGAAGCGAATGATGAAGCTGTTGAATTACCTGATAAGTGTTTTAAAACGCTGTGTTTCCTATGTCACAAGTCAGCATTTAAAGTTACAAGATGCGGACGTGATCTGTTGGCGGATCCCGATTATGAGGATGAAATGTCGGATGGTGACGAAAATGTTTGTATATTGTCTGAGATACCCTTTCAAGACTATCCAGGTCATGTGGGAATTTTAGATCAGCTGGGGTACTTGCAGTATTCTGATGAAGAAGACGATGGTTGAAAACTTATTTGTTCTAATCGCTATTATTTTTTATTGCTTTTGTACGGTGAAAACCCCCACTTCCCTCGTATTTCCCTCGTACTTTCCTCGTACTTCCCTTGTCCTTCCCTCGTACTTCCCTCGTACTTCCCTCGTACTTCCCTCGTACTTCCCTCGTACTTCCCTCGTACTTCCCTCGTACTTCCCTCGTACTTCCCTTGACCTTCCCTCGTACTTCCCTCGTACTTCCCTCGTACTTCCCTCGTACGCCCCTCGTACTTCCCTCGTACGCCCCTCGTACTTCCCTTGTACTTCTTAAATTTACCATTGGCAAAACCTGATCAAAATGCTGGGAAATTAGCCTATAATCAGATAACAACTGGCCCAAAACCAGTTAAAAATGAAGTCGATAGACCGTGCACAGGACTAGTCCTCATGCGGGACCATTTAAATACAATAGCACGCGAGACTAGTCCTTGCACGGGACTATCTAAATACAATAGTCCTTACACTGGACTAGTCCTTACGTAGGACTGTTAGGAAATTCGCACCGTCACCCTTCTCTATCAAGAAATTAGCCCGAAATCAGGTACAAACTGGCCCAAAACCATTCAAAAATGAGGTTTTCGAGATTCGGTCAAGATGGTGCCTCGTACTTCTTCGTACTTCCCTCGTACTTCCCTCGTTCTTCCTCGTACTTCCCTCGTACTTTCTCGTACTTCCTCGTACTTCCCTCGTACTTCCCTCGTACTTCCTCGTACTTCCTCGTACTTCCCTCGTACTTCCCTCGTACTTCCCTCGTACTTCCCTCGTACTTCCCACACCCCTCACACCCCTCATGAGCCAGAATCGGCCCCTCCTTACTACTAATTTAGCTAGTTATAAATAATGACAAAAGTAAAACTACATTGTAGTAAAGTATTTTTATCAATGGTTGTTTAACTTTATTTCCCTTGGGTTTAAACCATACCCAACTATTTAGTAAAACCAATTCGCATTACACTTGTTTTTGTATTCATCACCACATCCTTATTGATTAAGATTATTCAAATTAGTGCCTCCCTTCATTACGATCGTACAATACGGGGTGCAAATCACAACTGCAGTGCTAGGTTCAATAACCAAATCAGTATGATGGGGGCCACAAGTTGCCGTTATGGTCCGGCCAGACAGTTATGTCCGGCCCCAGCTTCTTGTCTGGGATGATCGGCAGCTGCGTTCATTCTATCTAGGCAAATATGATCGCAAAAAATAACAAGCTTTTAGGAAAGAAGGAAACGATAAACTATTTTATAACTTATATTTTAAATTTGTAACAATGCTATATTATACAACATGTAACTACTTACTTACTTAGGCTACTTATTCTCTCGTCGTCTCGTAGACCAAAAATTTTTTTGGCATGAGACCAGTCGTATATTATAATGTTGAGTCCTCTTTTTCAGTAGAACTATTTCATAGGAGTAGAGTAATGAGAAGATTAGGCTAATACCTTAAGGCAATTAATTTCATTGAGTTTTGAAGGAAGAAGTGCAAAGAACTTAAGACCTATGTACTCTGGTTTCTGTTCAAAAATGTTACATTATGTTGAATTGGCTGTGACGGCTCGTGCCGCCAGCACTCCATATAGTAGCCATTTTCGAGGCACTGGCCACAGCCCCGGTATCCGACAGCCTGTTTCCAGAACCTTCTCGAATCGGTCCGCGGAGCGAAAGATATTCCCACGCACGGTCGCTCTCGCCCCATTTCGCCTTCCTCCTTTTTCTGGACCACATCGCTGCAACGCCATTCTCGGATAAGTAGTAGTAATTAAGTGGGGGTTTCCGTTAGGCTAGGGATGAGCGGGGGAATGATAATTATTAATTAATCACAAGTAAATTAATTATGTAACCAATCAATAAAGGCTGTAACTTGTTCTGTAGAGGGTAGTCTGGAACCATAACCTTCATGTCCTTTCAGGACATGGCCATTAGCCATAGGATGGGTTTTAGATTTCTAGATACAGTTCATTATTAATTCTCCTTGCAATTAATTTAGTATAGGTAGATTATATTAAGGCTCATCAAAATGGTTTGGCTCTGGTCTGTGCTTGGCCTGCGATCCGTCCCTGGGTAGTACCCACAGTATGTCCTTCAGATACGTTTCCTAGGTTCAGTCAATAAGCCACGAATTTCCCAGGTATCTCATTTCACGACATAAACCTCAATCCTCAACCATTTCCATAGTCACCTTTGATTAATCACCTACAACCTGGAAATGAACAGTCAGCCACATTCATGTTGTTGCTCGAGCCCAGTAGTCCATCAATTCAGTTTGCCAATAGCCATTTACTAGTTCAATACCACCATAGGTCCACTGTCGGCATATCCCAACACCCATTATCCATAGTTCACCGTCATATTCCGGTTTCATGGTGGATGGATTCATTGATGGATTTCTTGTGTTGTAACTGTGCTGTTGTGATGGTACCAGGTTATTTTCTTTAACATAACATATAATAGTTTCAAAAATAAAAAGAGAAGGCACATTTAATATTTCTCAACTAACAAAGTAATTTCGACAAGAATCCCTGGGCCTGAATAGGAATCGGCAGAACAATAAAAATTCTGCTGCACTACACATTCACACAACAGCAGGATACTTTTACGACAATATTACTATCTAAAATATCGACATGAAACCTCTTTTAGGTATTCTCGTCACATTATTCTTTCTTAGCCCTTGAATATTTTGTAAAATTGAGTGATGAACCCTGCAAAACAATAGATACCCATTCTTTTTATGAAATAATGAATCTCGGTTAAAAGTTTGAAATAGTTTTGATGTCAAAAGAAAAATTAATATTAATAATAATATATTATTCGACTTCTCCATCATATTCTTTGCTTGAATTTTTCTAAACAAAAATTGGTAGACTTCTATTCTGGTAGGAATTTTTTATTACTCGAGGTTTGTGTTAATGCAAAATTATACTTCTTTAGTAGCGACGATGATCCCTCATCATTGACATCCATCCTCTTGGCTTAAAGGTTGAATCCATACTTAAAAGCATCATGTTTGATATCCGTCCTTTTTGACTGAGAGTATTTGTAGTCTTTCTATCTGGATGAAAACTAATAAGATTTTTATAGTTTTATTTATGTAGTAGAAATAGTTTTTATTTCAGCTTTAAAGGTTTATGTTGTATTGTACATAAAAGCATGAAACTATTGTCAATGAGTTGTACTCAGCCGTATCCAACCGTCAAGCACTGGATTTGATAAGGTCCTTCAATCGTGTGGTCCAAACTTGCCAATAATAAAAACCAACTATTTTTAACACATGCTTTCTGAAAACAAAGAAAAATAAAAATAAAAGGTTTGTAGAGAGCAGAAAAGAGGAAACAATAAGATCCATATTTAAGGAGGCTCGCAGCACAACACTATAAAGCGTGGTTTTGTTGTCTTTGTTACGTGACGTCACCGCTTTGTTGCGTTGTGAAAGCTTCCTGAGGCTGATAGTGGCAATGCGGTCACCACTGATAATGGAAAGGTCAGCTCAGCAATGGTGGTTTGACACTAAGTGTTTAAAAGACATTTTACCAATAACAATATTTTTTAAAATATACTGTATGAATAACTCTCGTATGGATTGAGGAGTTAAGCCTCAATGTCCCCAGTTGGGTTTATATAATTTGTTCATTGTAAAAAATACTGTATTTCAGACCTACGCACTCAGCGAATAGATCTTTTTCTTTTTGTTCATCTAAAAACCTTCAACTTAGTATTTATAAATAGAACATGGAGTATTAACATAAATGAACATAAATAACATTTTTTTAATAGTATGGCTTATAAAGATTGAGTAAGAACTAACTTAACAAATACAGTAAAACATGTATGTTATGGATTAAGTGTTAGCTTGTTTTTAAACAGGTTAATAAAATCACTTTAAAAAAGTAACAAAGAGATTACTAGTCAGTTATATTTGTTATTTCACATAGAGGCCAAAGTAATCAAACGATTCATAGTCATATTACGTCATTAGTAATAAGGCCAATCGATCTAATACTGCTTTCAAAGTGAGTCCCCAGGGTGTTGATGTTACATTATGTTGCCATTATGGATATATCCTGTTTATACACACCATTAATTACTGTTAATCTTGATTACATGGATTTAGTTGAAGTTGAAAATACATGTGTTTTTATGAGGTAATATTTAATAAACTATATTTTACAGATAAAAACTGTTGTAAAAACCATTGTAAACCATTGGCTCTAACATTGTTAAAACTTTCTACCAATTAGGTATCTTGAGCAAAATTTAATAGAATTAACGATGTTTGTACTTCATTAAGCAAATTGGTTTTATTCTACAATTTAGTAGATTCAATCTCAATCTCCTTTGAAAGCGTCCCTTTTTAAGACTGGTTATAAATTTTCATGCATATTTTCATGATCGTTAAAGGAGATATATTCGATTAATTCTGTACTAGAGACCACCTGTCGGTCAAAATTCGACCAAAAATCCAGTTCATCATGAGCCGATTACTTTTAAAATGCTTATTAACTGAAACATATGTTCTTCCTTATTTGTTAGCAACCTGTCTAATGATTCAATCATTGATCCTTCTCCCATAAGATTAACATTGAAACTTTCAATGCCTGTATGGCGGATGAACGATGTGAATTACAATGGGATTCTGCTCATCTACAGGACACTACCCTTCTAACGGTATGTTTCGTTTTCCCCACGATGCAAACAAGCTAAGAAAAAGGAGGCAAAGAAATATGCTTGCCTATTAATATATATATTGAAATAATTTGAATGAATGCACATAAATAACTGCTTAATTAGCGTTTTCTTTTTCAATCAGTTTTTTGAATATATATATAAAAAAAAGCAAAAACTGGGATGTACTTTTTCCATAAATAAACATGTATATTTTAATTTTTTTTTTTCCTAAATAAAAAACAAACTATATTAACTCACAACTTTACAATTCGTTATGAGTTATTTCAAATGGTTCGGACTACGATCGTGTAGGTTGAACTAATGGTGAAAAGGCAGATTTTGTTGCCTCTTGAAACCCTATAAAACACCAAATTAATTATTCGATAACCTTCATTCACAGGCTTATAAAAAGCATACCATACATCCAACTCCCATGTAAAAATTTTATAAAAATTACACTCATCCTTCTTCAGTATTTTACATTTTATATATCATAGATTCATGAATTAACATAAATTATAAATGTACATAGTTGTTAAAAACTATATACAAACATGAAGAAGTATTACGGCGTTACTTCGAGCTATTGGGCGTTTTTATAGATTTTCAATAAACATCACTACTACTGTAAACGCAACAGGCAAAAGTGAGAATTTAAAACCTATAACAAACTTCTCTCAGCTGACTATAAAAAACTTAAAATTTACCTGAATTTTTTTCTTTAACAAGAATTGAATTTTTTTACTCCTTAAAGGACTATAGAATTAGCTGTATGGAAAATCTTACATTTGAAGTAAATTCAGAAAATTTACTCATTATTCGCTTTAATTTGACACATGAATCACGAGGAGCAATTCAGTACTTACTGGGAACTCAACCTTGAATTAAATGAGCGTTTTAACCGTGTAATAGAAGGACTAATGTGTAAATATAATACCCCTCGTCACACCAGACCTGCGAACTCAGCGAATTTCCAAAGCAGTAATATTAATTTTGACCAGATGAACCTGTAAACAAATTTTCATTAAGTGCTCAAAAATAGCGAAATAAATGTATATTTTCCTTATGGTAAATATAAGGAAAGAGTATCCAGGTATGTTGCCATGGGGAACACCAAAAGTAGATTTTAAGCATAAACAAAATTTATTTGGACAATTTGAAGCCATAATATACTAAGTTTCATCAATATCTGTCCATAAATAAAAGAGTTTACCTATTCTCCATATGATTAACATGGGAAAAGAGTATGCAGGTTTTCTGCCATGATAAGTACAAAAACCAAGATTTTTTACATAAATGGTTGAATCTCAACCAAATGAAGCTAAATACCAAGTTTCATCCAAAAATATTGGTTAATAAGTGGAATATTAACACATCCTTATTTTCCATAAGATTAACATTGGATCCCTAAAATATAATGTACTGTCTTTAAACTTTTATAAATCTCGGTAACCAATGGAAATA
The DNA here is from genome assembly GCA_030545055.2 of Neoaliturus tenellus. NCBI lineage: Eukaryota > Metazoa > Arthropoda > Insecta > Hemiptera > Cicadellidae > Neoaliturus > Neoaliturus tenellus. The sequence continues at coordinate 174,850,592 of CM061533.1, read as the reverse complement.
GAGCAACGCTTTCAAATACTAAATTGTGTGTGTTTTTGTTAGCTAAATCCAGTTATAATGTTACTAAATTTGAATTTGTTTTAAATTGTTGCTTAACATAAACACATCTTTACATTTCTTAAACCTTCTTCAGAAGACCACTCCTTTTGAAAAAAGTAGTTTTTTTAGGTTATAACTAAGGAGTAGTAAAACAAGTTGTATGATATTATTTAGGTTTATCATATTATTTATAATTATACTTTAAAACAAGCACTGTTTGTACATGCAACATTTTTATTCTGTCCAAGGATTTTTTATAATTATTGTTGAATATGGGTGTTTTGGCCACGAGGAATCTATTGGATCCATTTTTCTTCCTAGAGCCCTTTAGAGTTCTCATGTTATCCCTTATAGAGATTTTTCATCACACTACATCGATATCACCTGTTTTCGACCCTCACTTCACCAACGAAACACCTGTTTTGCCGGCCTAGGCCGGCAAAATTTTCCGGCCTAGGGTGGTAATGGAAACGGTAGCAGAGAAATCTAGAATATTAGAAGGTATTTAACAACAACAACGACAAATAACAAATCAGTAACGTAGTTAGTAGTTCAGCTGATAGCAACTGTTAAATATGTATGACGTAGATGGGAAAATAGTGCTTTTCCATTGGAATCAGCTGTAGTCACTTACCGTTAGAGTATTAGTTTTAGTGGCCTTAGCTGATGTGAAGTGGTTGCCTAGCAACCAGAAACTCAAGCAGTACATCACGCTAGGTTAGTTGAAGTTGAGGTTATGTTTTGTTTGTTATAACGAAAAAGTAATTTTTTAACTTGTTTAGAATTTATTGAATTGTGTAGTGTGATGAAAAATATCGTTCATAACTCGGGGCCGAAAGCGTTTTGCCAACCCTCGATCGTTTCAAGTTCTCGACTTCGTCTCGAACTTGAAACACGATCTCGAGGCCGGAAAACGCCACTTTCGGCCCTTGTGACGAAATATACTATTTTGTAACTACTATATTGAACAAAAGTCAGCTGATAATTGTAGAAATAAACCAACGTGTTACATATTTAACCTGTGGTTCAATAAATTTATACCAAATTGAAGCACCCTTTGGCCTAGCGAGTGAGCGAAGGGACCGAGCTTGTTCTGAAAAGGAAGTGGTAGAGTGAGCGGAGCGAACGAGCATGAGCTTGAGCTTTTCTTTGGTATAGAAAAGAAAGTGACCCCTAATAATTTTAACAAGTTTAAGCTCGGTCCTCTTGGTACTTTTTAAATTGTTTTCCATGTATTCACTTATTGTATTCACATAGAGTTCCTCACGTTAAGAGCGAAAAATTGTTTTAATCGTCAGACCAATAGTCTAAATAAACAAATGGACAAAAATCACTAAAAAATCTAAGCACGTTTTTGTATTATATTATAAATTAAAAACAATGACAATATCATTACAGCAGTATTTAAACAAGTAAATATACAATATCGTAGTTTAAGTTTAAGTTTACTTGGGAAATCAGTCTTATAAGCCCATTATTGAATTCAGCAATGAAATCAAACTGATGCTTGATTGCTGCACAAACAATAAGACATCTGCAGTTGGTCGTTATTTGGTTTATGTTGTTCTGAAGTAGTTTGGTAGATTGATTGGTTACAGCCACTAAAACAACATTTTGGTTTTCAATCACTTAAACTTTTATAGTTGTTTGAGCATGTTACAAAATATGTGATGGAATGAAATAAAAAATATATACAGTGTATATGTCATGAAATATTTGGAATTTTAAGCCGACACTAATAGCGGGTGACTTTAAACAATCATCTGAGTTTATAGTTTTTTGTTGTTGTTCTTTTTTTTTAATGAACTTTTTTCTGCTACAGTAAGGTATTGAATAGATTGAGTAAATATAGCTTATAGTAGGCATAAAAAAATGCGAGGATAAATTTAAAACAGTTGACGATTTGTGCCGGCTCATCCAGCTGTTTGCTTATGTTATTAACTACTGCAACTTAAGGAAAACATGGCAACAAAATAACAAAAACAAACCGAAAACATCGCTAGGTAGGACTAATGAAAATCAGCTTCCAGCTGTTTAAATTTCCATGCTCACAATTTCGTGGCACCTAGTATAGTTTTCGTTTCAATGGTTGTTTGATTTTCAAGCCAACATAAACATTGTATTAACGATCATATAAAACGCTCCATCCTACAACGTAGAAATAATATGAAACTAATTTAGAAGTAAATATTGAACCTAATTTGTATCCGGAATTTAAAATTCAAAAATCAACAAATATTATCAAATTGTACAGCAATGGCACAAAAGAAGAGTTGACTATACCTAAATTTCATACAAAAAACCAACGATTTAGTAAAAGTTATAGCAAAAATGGGAGTGTCAAGCTTATAGACTGTGTAGTATTGAATATTTCGAGTTAAGTAGAAAATTCGTTATTAATTATTCATCTATGTTTTAGTATCGAATATTTTACTTTTAAGTTATGTTGCCTACATCCATGATACTATATCATGAAACTCATAAGTAAAAAGTCAGATGGTTTATATACCTAGAAAATGTTAAACAATATTGGGTATGTATTTTCAGATAAAAATCAAATGAACTTTAGATCTAGGTATTTTCAGTTCATGGCGTAAGTGAAAGACAAGCGAGACTGTAGGTAGAATACGTTGAGCTAATTAGAACTGATAATTACTTTACATAGACGTTAACTTAATTTAAACAGGCTTTGAACACCGTATGAACTAAGTTTGCTTCATTAAATTACCAGCAATTCCTTCCCCTAAACCACCACATGAATAGATGTTTGTATCCAATAAACCATTTCACTGGATTTTTCAATTGTTTAATGAAATATAATATCACAATTAAGGTTTCGAATATAATTAGAACAAGAAAATATGTCTGTTATTTAAGAAGGTATTTAGACTAATGCGTACCTGTTATTTTTATAAATATACTTAAAAAGTGCAAAAAAATCCTTTAAAATACAAAAATATTTTTTTTTTCAAATTAATAATTTCATTATAATCTGAACATAAATATTAAGTAAATTTGTGACGGTCCGGAAATCCGTAGACCGATGATTTTTTTTTTTTTTTTTTATTTTTATTTATTTATTTATTTTTTTTTTTTTTTGCACCACATTAACCATGGACATATAGTGTGTATTATCACTAAATATTATGTTTTTACGGACAGCAAAGCAAATTTTGGCAAGACAGTAACAGTACCAGTTAGATATTCCACCAAGCCTAAGCTCATGCAGCAGTTGGCCAGGAATGTGATGATAACAATGTCATCGCCACCGAGCCTCATGGACGACATCAACGCTCAAAGTTATCGCCTGAGTGTAGCAACTGTCGATGTGTCACACCAACCTAGCTGACATAACAATGTTTAGTCAACGGGAATATTGATCGTAGATTTTTACTATTTTGCCTCTTTTGAAATTTGAGCCCGATGCATCTATTATCAAGACGAATTTTTTTCGTTAAATAATTTTTCTTTCGTTTAATGTTTGTTTAATCGCTTTTGGACCAACTAATTAACGTATGTCGTTTGTATTACGAATTAGAACAACTTATGAGCTTAGTTTACGATTAAACATCCATATATGTTGGTTTTTTATTAAGTTCTATGTGTGAACAAGAATTTGTTTAGTTTCTCTTAAGTTGTTCCGTGCTTCTTCCGGGACACAGAAGAAGCACGGAAGAAGCGTGCTTCGTCGTTCTTTAAATATACGGACAGGTCACTCCATGAACAGTTATTTTTGTTATGTGGAATGGATTGTCTGGCAAAAGATCATAAGGTTAGTTCATAGTGGCTTATCGACTCATCGCCTTGTCGAAAACACCTTGAAATATAAACTCTCTGTGAAAGTGAGGCATTCGGTTTGAAGTAATATTTGTACATAATTCTTTGCAACATTACTAATACTGGCTAAACAAGTAAACTGGCTGGGTAGCTGAGTGGTTATAGTGCTCGCCTTTGAATCCAAAGGTTGCCGGTTCGATCCTGAGAAAAGTTAGTAGCTTTTTAAAGGTTCGATTCCGGACCCAGTTGCCATTTGTCATTGGGCTATTAATTAATGATGATTTCTAACAACTGGTCGATGTTAGATAGTAACAAGACTGGGGTTTGGACCGTTCCCCGTCAAAACGTTAAAAAATGCCACTGGCGTAGACAGACACTAAATAAATAAATAAATAAATAAATACTAAATTATATTTTACTCACAAGCGTAGTCTGGACCGAGTCGACCACCAAATTATTAGGTTGTGACCTTATGTGGCCTCACAAAATGTGAGGTTTTTGTCTTCTCTTTATGTTTTTGTTGCGCATGACGATGTTCAGTCGTTCGGACCAATGCTTCCATTCTTCCGATGTCCCGTCGAATGTATTACACTTTAAAAACATTTTTTTACTGCCCCGTTATAAACTACTTCGCTCATTGAAGTACATAAAATTATTTTGGGGCTGTGGATCCTATTACAGTTTAACAGGACAATGTAAACAAATCAGAATGACAAAAGTAAAAATTCATACAACATGTAATTGGAAACACCAAATATTCTTGGTTACAACTTAATTGATATAGATATTAATTAAGCACAACTTCATTTTGTGTTTTCCATTAACCTTACATTTTAAGGCTGGTTGATGTTAGTAGTTTAATAATACATGGATTTTGTGGTGAATTGACAAATGAAAATATTTGAATCTGATCTGAGACATGTGAGGGATCTGGAATAAGATCTGGGTCTTGAATATGTTTTTTTTTTTTTTTTTTTTTTTTTTTTTTTGGATCAGATTCAAATGAAGGATCTGGAATAAGATCTGAGACATGATCTGGGTCTTGAATAAGAATATTTTTGCATTTTATCTGAAACATTTGTCTAGTCTGGTGATTGAATGAGGGGTGTTTGGATGAGAGACTTATTCTGTTTTATTGAGTATACTTTGTTGTTTATCAATCTTATGTATGTACCGTATAGTTTTAGATTATTGTAATTGGTGAAATTAAATGATTGTGGTAGGTTTTTAATGTTATATCGTTTATGGTTCTGTATCTGTATGTTTTACATCTCACTATTAGGAAATCCAATGTGGGATTGTTTGGACTTGTATCTTTGAATGAACACATTTTTGTTGTATGGATAAAGTCCACTTGTTTTGTGAAGGAATCGTAAGGCGCAAATACGTGTAATGCGAATGAATCGTTGTCTGTTTATATCAAATCGAAAGGAGGAAAGTATTTTTTCAATTTATCGTAATACATTTGGTACATGTACTGTTTACTCAGATCTAGGATTGAGAATCCTAAACATACGGGTTTGTTACAACGTACTTTTCTTTTTTTCATAAATACTATGTAGTTATTCTCGTTTAGTATTAGTCTATCTGTGAATCCTTAGTGCTTTATGAGTTTCATCAATTTTCTGGGGTTATTTCCAATGGGTAGATGATACAGATTCGATAGATTTAAATAACAAACCACAAGATGTCACCTACATTCTAGATGTAGATTTAAAATATGAATACAATGAAGACCACAATGACTAACCACTATGTCCTTACCGTGTGGAAGGTAAAGGTTTAATATCTTCTTTTGGACATCGAAAGAATTACATCATACACTACAGAACACTCCAACAAGCCCTCTCAATGGGACTAGTATTGGAGAAAGTCCACAGAGTGATTTCATTCAACGAATCCTATTGGTTAAGTCCGTTCATAAAGATGAACACAGATTTAAGGTTACTCTATTGCTCCCAAGATAGAATCCTTTCAAATTTCTTCAACCTCCAATCTATATAATCTACGGTAAATCGTTAGAGAGAGTAACCGATAACGTGAATAAGTATTTCCTATACGTACAATAAACCCAGAAAATTGATGAAACTCATAAAGCAACAAAGATTCACAGATAGACTAATACTAAACGAGAATAAATATATAGTATTTATGAAAAAGAGAAAAGAACGTTGTAACAAACTCGTATGTTTTGGATTCTCAATCCTAGATCTGAGTAAACAGTACATGTACCAAATGTATTACGATACATATATTAATTGAAAAAAAAAAAAAAAAAACACTTTCCTCCTTTCGATTTGATGTACACAGACAACGATTCATTCGCATTACACATATTTTCGCCTAACGATTCCTTCACAAAACAAATGGACTTTATCCATACAACAAAAATGGGTTCATTCAAAGATACAAGTCCAAAAAATCCCATATTGGATTTCCTAACAGTGAGATGTAAAACATACGGATACAGAACCATAAACGATATAACATTGAAAAACCTACCACAATCATTCATATTCACCAATTACAATAATTTTAACTATACGGTACATACAAAAGATTGATAAACAACAAAGTATACTCAATAAAACAGAATAAGTCTCTCATCCAAACCCCCTCATTCAAACACCAGACTAGACAAATGTTTCAGATAAAATGCAAAAATATTCATATTCAAGACCCAGATCATGTCTCAGATCTTATTCCAGATCCCTCATTTGAATTTGGTCAAAATAAAAAAAAAAAATAAAAAATATTCAAGACATAGATCTTATTCCAGATCCCTCACGTGTCTCAGATCACATTAAAATATTTTCATTTGTCAATTCACCACAAAACCCGTGTATTATTGAACTACTGATGTTTTTATGAAACTACCTGCCTCATCTTGTACCAACCATCAAAGTCCGGCAGAAGAACAAGGAAGGCAATTAAAACTTAGTTGTTGACTAAAGTATGTAATTAGCATTTCCCAAGGTACACTCGCCGCTAACTTTGAGGGAAGTAATTGTTCTTTTTTGCAGCTACATATTTACAAGTCATAACTTAATAGCATGAAAAAAGTGAGATTAAACAGCTTAAGAAGATTCAATGACGATTACAAAAAAAATCATATTTAACAAAAAAAGTGTCTTTAAAGTCTATTACTTTATGTGTGTTTGAAAACTTTTGGTCATACTTAAAGTGAACTTTTAACAATTACAATTTTTATAAATAATGAGTAGTTCATTAAGATTTAATTTTATCCTGATTTCCAAAATACTCCAGGAATCAAAATATAAAATTTAATATTTTAATATTTATTTTACCAAGTCAATTTTTGAGACTGATATCGTAGAAAGTAATGATTAACTAATTAATTGTAAAGATAGTAAATTATTCCATATAGAAATGATAGTTCAAAGTCTTTTTATTTTACTAGCGTAATTTTAAACTCTGTGTCAATAGACAATGAAGGACTATCACATGAGCCCATCGGGGAAGTTACGATATTTATTATTAAACAAAACATGATACATACTTTATTATCTATTCTGGATTATCGTCGTGTTGCAGTTCTTTTAAATTAATCGTTATAATTCATCGATATTTGAATTAAATAAAGCCACAGTTTTAATAAAATATTACTGATTATCTTTTGACTTTTTGTTTATAGAATGTTAAAAAAAAAATCATTCTTAATTCCACAAGTAACACAAGTAACTAAGTGGGATATTTTTTATCCTCACCACCAGTAAGGACCTGTTACTACAATATATAATCACTCCATTGGCATTGGCAAAACTAAAAAAATTATACATCCATATTTTTAATGTTTGTTTGAAACTGATTGATTGAATACTTATTATTTTAAGATTTTTATTTACCGTAAAAATTTAAAAAGATAAAATAACCAACAACGCTTTAGTTAACTAACAACCCCTATTAGTTTAATGTTATATGGATGAAAACGTAAACTGAATATCCTAACATAGTAAAAAAAATTTCTCGCAGTGTATGCTCAAAGGAAATTCCAAAACTGAAACAGAGAAACTATTTTTAATTACGAGAAAATTATATTAATATGAAATTTTAATTAGAATATAATAAAGTAGATACCACTAAATAATGATTAATAATAATAATAAGTGTGGATTGTTCACTTAGTTAATTTTTATAATAATAACCTCATAAAATATGTAGAAATGAAATAATCGTGAAGTTCATTTATTTCAACAAAACATCCTAAAAAAAATACCCATAATCAGCTTAATCGAAAAAAATAACATTAGAACTATTTATGCAAACCAATTTTAGTTCAAGCTTAAACACGATCAAATCATTTGGCTGCTAATTTGCATTTATATCAAACATTAATATTTTGAATGTTTATTAATATGATTCCTATAGTCTTGGTAATCATGTAAGTGGCTATTATTTTGAAAAAATAATGGGAAAACAATATCTGTAAAAGCTGATTTCACATAAAATGTTCTTAATTTATTGTATAGGTAGAGAGTTTCAGTTTCTAGAAACACTGTATAAATATTCTAAATATAATTAAACTTAAACCCTGTGTTGACCTACATAAAACATTTCGTTGAGATATATTTTGGCTCAGCCCCATACACATCCACTAATTGTTTTTAAATTGGCGTTTTCTGTTCCTAACGGCCATTTGATCACATGTTCCAAATGAATGTACCTTTTTTTATTATTCGTCTCTTAGTGTGGAGAATCACATTTTCAATGTGGTTATTTTTAATTCTAGGTAAAACATAAATATAATTAGAATCATTCAAATAATTAAAAAAATTAAATATCTTATAAATTTAATAATTTCGTTTTTATTGTTCTAAGTTGACTAAAAACATTTGTATAACGACAATCAACGATTTAATCTATTATTTAACACTGTATTTCATGTTTTCGTTTGAAAATGACGATTTCATCTAATTGAATGAGGAGAATTTAATTGTCTTTCAATAAGTGTAGAATTAGAATGTGAAATTGGTTACTCTTTTACATTATATTACAAATAAAATTCAATTTTATTTAAACAAAATAACTTTACATAATCGTAATCATAATAAATAATAACTGTTAGAGCTCCTTTTATTCAATAAAGTGTATATGGTTGGTTAATGTTGAACAATTTTAGTTGCAAAGTGAGCATGAATAGATTAGAGCTATAGAGCTTTGATAATAGAGCTAGATTAGCAATAGAGCTTTGACTGCATAAATTATATTATTCCCGTTTCAATATATTTATTTAAAAAACACTATACCAATCACATAAACTTATGTTTTAATAGTTTTAGTAACTTCCATGATATTATTTTTCAAATAAAGTATTTGAAATAAAGTGTTGTACTTATTACAAATGCTATAAATTTTTTTAATTTTTGGATTTTGACTAACTCTGCTCAGCTTACAAGTGTTATGTACGAGTGACGAATCTTTCATATTAGAACTCGTCTAATTTTAAAGAATATAATATTTCTTGGAAATAGATTAAAAAAGAATATTTCTTTTTTCAATTAAATTTCAGATAGTAAATTATTAGTATTTAGTCCAATTTTAAAATTATGTATTTATCATTATAACATAATTATTCATTAAGGAGAACTTCTTCTTAAATGAAATAAGTTATAAATCTCTTGGTTTCTGTCACAGTTGTGGTTAAATTATAGCTCCACAATTTAACCCATGCATTTGAATGGATCCATATTATTTGGATAGTCTTATAAAGGAGAAAATTATAGCGGGTTTACCCGACGCATAACTATTTAGCATTCCTTGTTCAGATCTGTAATTGTTTTTTAATGGTTATAAAAGAAAAAAAGTATTTAAAACACAGGTACTATACTAATAAAAAAATTTTTACAATCTCAAGTGAAAAATATAAAATTATTTAAAATACCTCATTATGATTGGAATAATTTATATTGCTAATGTTGAAAATATTCATTATACAATTTCAGACACAATAATTATAATATGATTTGCACACAAAAATGTTGAGTGTATAGAGAATAAGATGTTACCTGAAAGTGAAATATGTTTAAGAGTACTCTTTTAGCCCTTTCATAAACCACCACAAGCCTCGGGTTGGCAGAAGTGTCTAGGAAGTCATAATTTAGGTAGAAACAACACACGGGCTGTTCAAACCACTTGCCTTCTCGACTTAACTTGCCTACATTAAGCATGAATATTATAATACTGAAAGTTTAATAATGAATTGAGATGAGAAGTGACTAATATAAATGTGTGAATGGTAATGTCTAGTAATGTTTAATAATTTGAACTCAGAGAGAGGAATTTCCTTGGAGAAAAATTAAGTTTTATTCAACAATAAATAAATGAAATTTTCCTCAATAATTTACTAAATAATAACATAACGGACATGCGAGGATCAGTGGGGTGGTGAATCATTATTAGGGAAAATGATGCTTTTAAATTCTCATGAGGTGGGGGTTGTAAGCGGTATCCTCTGGGAAAGGTAGGTCACATTTCGGTGAAGGGTATAGTATGTTAGCCACTTCACTTACTTATCCTCGTCAGATATATATTATTTTTGATAAAACAAATATAATAATAACGGTTGTGACTAAAATCTCCCATAATAGTTATTACAAATATTTTTAAATATATACTCAGTAGGACCAATAAAGTTAAATTTTTATTATTTAGAGGAAGTACCAGTTTGGCTAATTAAAATAGTACCAACCAATTCACTTTATATTGTATTTTTTTCCTTTTAGTTTTCGTCTTACACAAGTGGAGGCTATTAACTGTTGTTTACAATCACATGTTTAAATTTCTTTTTACTTGTGACATTATTTTTTACATCTTAATGTTTAATTATAATAAAAACCAATATGCTCAAATTATTTCAGGTTCTTTAATAGACGTACTATTTAATAGAAGCGTTAAATGACGATATAGAGATCTAAAAAATCACATTTAAATAAATTAACAAAATTTTATAGTATGTATTCATATTGAAAGTATCCATGAGTATGAAAACCTGCTCCTCATTATAACGAAATATACAATTATTCATGAACCTATAATATATTATTAATATCAATGATACTAGCCAATGAAATCTCCGTCATCATACCAACCGAACCTGCCAATTTGCAAATCAGCTGTTTGTTCCATTACGATTCAGGAATTAGTTCCTCTCGAAAGAGTGTGATGTTATTCGAGTTGGTCAACAATGACGTTTTGGTCGAGCGACATCTGTATGACTACGGTTTACTACCAACCTGTATTACTACCAAACATAAGTTGGTCGTAGATAAAGCAGTGTATGCAACGATTGAGTTTCACTCGTGGGATAATTACAACAATCGCTACGCTCATGTTCTAACCTCCCTCGCGTCTTTAAAGTCTTTATAATGCAATCGTTGCATATAATCCTATAATAACTCCATCATACCCATAAGAATAATGACTCATCTAAAACAATGCCTAAAAACTATAATGAATAATACATTGTTAATCTAATGGTGTAACGGTAAATAAATAAATCTGCAGTTCTACTTTTGGGTTACAGACTAAAATTTTGTAAGGATCGAAGGGACTAAAGTTTTTCCTAAAAAGTGCTTTACTGTCTAAAAAATTAATATTAAATTAGTAAATAATGTAAATTTATAATAACAACTTTGCAATTTGATCCATGCCCACAAGTGCAATTTCTATAGATTGATAAAAAATTTATTATTAATTGTGATTAAATTTATTTATTGATTCCTTTGTTTGTTTAAATGTGAAAACTGTATACAATGTTTTACATTATGTACGTACAAAATGTATCAATAATTTTTCTGAATAAATAGTTTTTATATTTATTTTACTTTCGTCCCACATAATTGCTAGGAAAGATAACAATTATTGGATCCAAATATGAAATCGTTAGGTACATACAAGAAACGTTTTTATTTATTATTTATAATTAACTTAGAGAAAGGCAGATGTAAATTTGTGGTTTTCAGAAAGAAGACTTGAATCACTGTTTGCAACTAATTTTCATAATATGAAATACAATCAAATAAATTATTTCGTAGAGTAATTTCTTATGAAGTCAAGGTTCCATTTAAAAATTTATTTTATAATTTTCAAGTAAAGTAAGAAAAAGGCAAATTACCAGTTAATTAGTTTCGAACGAGTTTAATGTAGGTTGCTAGTGGATGTTTAAAAAAAAAAAAAAAAAAAAAAAAAAAAACATGACATTAAAACGCTAATGTGAGTCAGGCTAGATCGTTTAATATTAGATTATCGTGGAAACATCAGCAAATGCCATTTCGTCAGCTTTAAATATTCAAATGATTCGTGATTCCAATATAACTCATTAATAAAAGCTTTGTAGGTTTACACGTTTCTAGTAAAAAAGTATTAAAAGACAAAGATAATTCATTATAAAAATCATAATAATTTTGAGTGAAAAGTAAACGTTGTTTTTCAGTTATACAAAGTGAAGCGTAACTCTCTAGAACGCTTTACTACATTTATTATATGCATCGACACAAACATATTTTCGAATAACCATGGGCATCGGGTGCCTAGTTTTTTGTCTGTCTGTCTTCACGTAGTTTTAGCCTAAAACGTCTGCAGCCTCATGAGACCTTAAAAAAGCACATGAGGTATTGAGTTAAAAGTTTTCATCACTATTATGTATGTCATTACCGCCGAGACTGTTTTACTTATGAATTTTAACATTTTTCCGTTTCAAAATGGTAGATGCATTTTAAGTTTTCTAAGATAAATACAGCAAAATCGAAAAACGTTGAAAATCAACACAACATTCTTAAAATATGTCAATTTGTATTTTATAACCATACATACCAAATTTCAACCTTTTCGACCACGAATAACTGCGGATTTACATTTTTCTAATCAAAACCACCATTTTTTTAATGAGTACTTTTACTTTTCCTAAAAAAAGTTTTCGTACAAAAAGTGTGTTTTTTTTTATATCACGTTGTCTTAGATATGTGGGCCGAATTCGTTCAAATTTCACATTTATGATTAGACAACATCTGACTTGTCTTAAGATTTTAATACTATTACAATAGTGTTTTTTTTTCAAGATATTAACCTTTGAAAATGAATTGGTATAAATTTAAAAATGCATAAATAAAATAGTCTTGACGTATATAATAGTTGTGCTAAGATGAAACTCAATACCTTGGGTAATTTTGAAAATATCATGAACCAAGCAAAAATTACTACGGACGGACTGACTTTTATATAAGTTATATAAAATATGTTTGTCTCGATGCAAGAAACAAATATACAAAGACGCTAGTAGTGTGAAATTGTTGGTGCTGGCCCAGTTCAAGGTCACCTGAGGGATGACGTCATCGAGGTCAATGACCTCACCGATGACGTCATCGATGACGTCATCGATTGCGTCATCGATGACGTCATCACTAATGACGTCATTTCGATGACGTCACACCCATGACGTCACAGAAATGACGTGCTGATGACGTCATCACCCCTTACGTCATCAAAATGACGTCACCGACGCCACTGAGGTCAAGGTCACGCCGAAACTTAAAATTTTTTGGCACTTTTGCCGTTTCTCGCACTACGCTCCGAGTTTCAGTCAGAGTCCCCGTGACCTTGACCACTTGGAGCGAATATTCGACGAGAAACGGCAAAAGTGCCAAGTTAAACTCGAGTTTCTGACATGACTCAGCCTAAATGGGCAATCGGTTATCCCTCAGGTGACCTTGAACCAGCACAACACCAACAATTTCATATTACTGTGACCTTGAAAACCTAACAACGGAGCGCCGACACCGATGCGCACCCCACGACAGCCACCGAGTGACTGACTGTCAGGCTCTGTGTACTCTAGGTATATCAGCTTGAGAGACTAAGACTCTAAACTGTCAGGAATGGGAGTAACTAACTGAATTTTGCAAGGAAAAGTCATTTCATCCAATATTTTAAACAAATCTTCATCAGTAAAACTGACATTAGTATGTTTTGTATAAAACTTAGGGTGTCCGCGCAACAGTTTGCGCCACTTAGCTAAAGTCGAAACCCTCTTAACTGTGAGTGGTGGACAGTGAGCAACTAATAAAGTCTTAACACGGCTAAGTTTCTTACCTAAAGCGTCCCGCGACATGACTTCTCCTCACAAAAGTCCGCACAATACTGAGAGACTGCTTGTAGCGCATGAGTCAAGGGAAAAGAGGTGGGGGGAAACAGCAGGAGCGGGGGAAGGTCACAGTGGTGGGGGAAGGTGAGGTTGCACGCTGGAGTATCGCATCACTTCACCATGAGCTGTCCTACAGTCAACAAACTGTTCTCTTGGCCCGAGTTGGCACTAGAAGAAACATTTCTGTACAGCTTAGGCTGTGAGAGCCGAGGAAGCAAAGTCAAAGTGGAAATTGTGTTAAACTCCAAGATTAAGAGTCTCCTAAATAAACTAATTGTATCCCTGCAATCCCCTATAACTTTAGAGAAATACCACTTTATAAAGCGACACCTTATTCTTTGGCAAAACGAATTGGAAATGGAAAAGATCACAGTAAAAGTAATCTAACTTAAAATTCGGACTGGACACTCATGGCGATACCACGTGGCGTGCAAACGCCACCCTAAACATTACAAGTTAGGTTATTGAGCAATTCTGGTACGATAACCGACGTGCTAGAGTTAAAGTGTGATGACCTTGAGTCAAAACACTGAAATACTACAAGTCGATATCATCCCAGAGTTAAAGTGTAGTGACCTTGAGTAAAATCAGAGAAAATCCAAGCCATGTTAGTCCAGAGTTAAAGTGTAACGACCTTGAGGCAAAAACCTGTAAAACACTTACATGAACAGAGTCGAAGAGCAGCGATGCTTACCTCATGCAAGCCTGAGACATACTGGCTGAACGCCGTCACGTAGCTTAGGGACTCGATTAGGGTGGGGGTATTGCGAACACTTAGAGTAGAAGTGTAGTGGATAACCCTGAACCAGACTTAGAGTAGAAGTGTAGTCGGTGACCTTGAACCACCCCTAAATGAAGTTACAAAAATGACGTCATCACCCCTTACGTCACCAAGATGACGTCAATGACGTCACTAAGGTCAAGGTCACGCCGAAACCTAAAATGTTTTTTGCACTTTTGCAGTTTCTCGCACTATGCTCCGTACTTCAGTCAGAGTCGTCGTGACCTTGACGACTTGGAGCGAATTTGTGACGAGAAACGGCAAAAGTGCCTAAACCGTTATGCACTACTCCTCAGAGGTCATTGAACAAGCACAAAACCAACAAATGCATATTACTGTGGCCTCGAAAACTTAACAAAACAGAGCGACTGACTGTCAGGCTCTGTGTACTCTAGGTATATGGGGAAGTGGAGGGGGAAATTTCAAGGTCATCCAAACGGAGTTTTAAAAGTTAAAGAGTAGAAAGACTACTCTTGTGAGTGCTTTGGTATGCCAAATTGATCTGTACTGACATGCCCCTAAATAATGTTTGCAAAAACCTGCAAAATAATTGTTGCACAATTTGCAGCCGGTTAGCTGTTTTAGATTAAATTCAATGCATCGTTCAGGGCAACAAGTGTACTTATGCCCTCTCATCATGTACACATGGAATGTCTTCAACTCCGGTTTTGGCTTCTTCCAAGACTTGCACTTACACATGCACCGACCAAAAGCTTCACATTTTCTACAAGCCAGGCCATTCACCAAATCAATGTCATTCGGCCATGAAAAACATTTCTGTTTGCAACAGTAGTTGAGGTGGCTCTCCATGTTGCTGTAATGAAGGTGCACGATGAAATGATGCTGTAGTCAGTGAGAGTGCACATTAAATAAATTCAGTGGAGGGGGAAAGGTCAAGGTCATTCAAACGGAGTTTTAAAAAAGATGACTAGTCGTCCTCTACATCCGTACTACTTTCCGATGAAGAAGGAGAGTCGTCTGAGTCCCGCTCTGATGCTCCCCAAATGAAATGTATGTCTATTTGAAAGCGCAGGCCGGGATCTTGTACCATCAACTCCTTTAATCTATTACATATCAATTCCACTTTGTACACATTGTTAATAATCAACACCCAAGGCTTTGGCTTAACATAACGTGTAGTTGAGTCAGCCTCGCAGACAGTTACATCTTCCGGTGATATTGGAGTGTATAAATGTGTAAAATTCTGATGCTGAGGCTGGCTTGAACTTAAAGGTTCTGTGCCGACCCTGGTTGCATCAAAATTCAAATCCATTCTACATTCAAGAGGTCCAGGGTTCCCGTTGAATACATAGAGTAATTTTTGATACAACACTTCTACTTCTGTCACATCTTGTAAATGAACAGTCCACCGCAAGGGAAATGCTTCGTCCGTAGTGGAGTCAACTTGAGAAAGAGTTCTGTCCACCATGGTAGCTAAGCAAGGAATGAGGTGAGCTGCAGCCAGTTGTAACAATATTGAAAAGTAGAGGGGGAATTCCAAGGTCATTCAAATTGAGTTTAAAAAAAAGGAAGGAGTGGAGGGGGAAAGGTCAAGGTCATTCAAATCAAGTTTTAAAAAAGATGACTAGTCGTCCTCCTCCTCGTCCGTAGTACTTAGAGAGCTGTCAGACGAATATTCCCGCGCAGGTGCTCCCCAGATGAAAAACATCTCCATCTTGAAGCGAAGGCCGGGATCTTGCACCATTAACTCCTTCAACTTATTACACACCAATTCCACCTGGTGCAATGTTTCGATAGTCAGCATCCAATTTGTTGGCTGTACGTAACCCGTAGTGGAGTCAGCCTCTCTGATTGTTATATTTTCCGGCTGTATTGGAGTGTAGAGATGTGTAAAATCTCTTGGCTGAAGCTGATGCTGGCTGGAAGTGGAAGGTTCAGTGTGGACACCGGTTGCATCGAAATTCATATTCAGCCTACATTCAATGTTAGGGTCTTCGTTAAATACGTATACCAATTTTTCATGCAACATATCCACTTCAGCCAAATCCTGCAAATGAACAGTCCATGAAAATGGCTATTCTTCATCAGTAGTGGAGTCAACTGGAGAAAGAGTGCTGTCCGCCATGGTAGCTAAGCAAGGAATGAGGTTAGCTGCAGACTGTTGTAACAGTATTGAAAAGGAGAGGGGTAGACCTAATCATAGTGGAGGGGGAAACTGCAAGGTCATTCAAATTGTGTTTAAAAAAAAGGAAGGAGTGGGGAAATTTCTTGGTCATTCAAATTGGGTTTAAAAAAAAGGTTACTCCCCATCAGCCTCATCATCTACATTCTCCCCCAACATCTTCATCCACATCAGATTCACCATACGGGTAAATAGGCGACATCGGTGAATATTGTGGTGAGTGCTGGCCGTTGTCGTCCTGTTGTAATCCAACTTGTGACCAATCATAATTCAAATTAATCTGAATTACAATCCCAGGGTTATCCCGGAGTATCTCTTTCATCCTTTCACATATTGTTTCTAAATAGTGCACACTGTCGATCGACAGTGTCCAACCTGTACTTGTTCCAACATCAGTAGTGGAGTTAGCCTGGGTGATGGTGCTGTCTGCCATGGTTGCCTACTGAACAAGGAATGACGCTTGATGTGAGCCTCATGTAGGAACAGGGTGAAGTAGTGGGGGGAGTTTAAAAAAGGAAAACCTACAAAGTAACATTGAAACTTCCCAACTGATGGTGGTGGGCGTTTTCTTCTGCAACCTTGCCGACACAAGTAACTATGCCGTACAGTATGAAAAGTACAACCATAATAAGTCCAAACAATAAAAGATAGCCGTTTACTATCATAATATTTTCTGAGTGGATCTGCTTTCTTCTTATCGTCCTCTCTTGCATCCTCCTAACTCGTGGACGAAGTCACAGCATGCGTGAGGACATCTTTTATCTGTTGGTAGGTTTGCCATTGTTGATGTTGTCGGTTTGGCTGTTGAAGATGGAATGAGGTTCCCAATTGCGATGTGCCATGTACACCAAGAGTCAAGTGGAGGGGGGTAGCAAAGCAATGGAAGGGGAAGTTTCATGGTCATTCAAATTGTGTTTTAAAAATTCCTATCTTGTTACTGAACGCATATGTGAGTAACAAGATAGGTGTATTTGCTGTTTTACTTATTTAATGTAATGAAAAACAACTGCTAGTCAGCTAAAGTAATCTAAGTTGTCAGGCTTGGTCTTTATCAACGTCGGTGAGGAAGCCGTTGAAAAGTGTCCAGACTCTTCCTTTGGCTGCCAGGTGTTCCGTATATTGCAAGCGTAGACTTGCACGTTTATACGGTAGCCTCGTGCCACCATCAGCTGCAACTCTTTGTACAAGTTGTTGAGCTCTTGCTGAGTCTTAATCATGACTTCCTCATAGCTGGCACAGCTTACATTTAGAGACATCCTAATGATGTTGTTCGTTCAGCTGTTGGAGTTAAAATGAAGCTGAGGCCCAGCGCTTGGAGGTACATGAAAAAGTGGTGAGGGCAAAAAGTGGTGGAGGTATAGAAGGTTTAATTAAACTGTTCTAAACCTTTTTTCCATTGGTACAATGGGCTTGAACAAATAGCACAAGTGTTCTTGACGTTTTTAAACTTAAACACTGATGCTACAAAACCAAACCGTTTTACACCAATAATTAGTATGAATAGTTGAAGGTTTTTAATAGCGGTGTCACCACACCGTTATAATAGTTTAACAATTTATATTAAAACAAACTGTCTGCTTTATTCTTAGCTTCATGTTAACCAATCCTTGCTCATTAACGTTAATGCGGTTTTGTTATACCTTTTTAGTAATATACACACCACACTTTAAAGACAACAGCTGTTAATAATTGCTTATATGTAACGTTTTTGATACCTAAATAGTAACTCAACATCAATGCAAAATAAAAAACTCAGATTTAGACTAAAATAAAGGTTGTTTCTAAACCTTTAAATGTTAAGTTTAAGTAACAGTACCAGGGGGACCGAGCTTACGCTCGGTAAAATTATGACTTTCGTTTCTCACACAAAGCTAGTTAGCTCAGCTCACTCGTCAGGCGAAAGGTTTGCTGCACATTGGTATGTTTTCCTAAACCACTGGGACCAGTTCCAATCGATTTCTGGTGGTCAAAACCCTCATATTGAATCAAAAATTCCTTGGAGCTTGTTTTAAAGTATAAGATTTGGTCATAGGTCAGGAATGCATTGATTACCTTTAAACTATGCATTAGGTTGTAAGCAAAGTATAATTCTATATATTTTGATTAACTTGTTCTATAGTGCAATTAGCATGATTATCCCATGCTGTATAGTAAAAAACATTCACTTTTGTAAGTCCGGATGCGACAAGACAAAAGTATTGGACTCAGATTTAAATTAATTCTGAACTTTTCACTATTACCTTTATAATTGTAATAGCCCCCTTTGTGAAGTTTATCAAGTTATTGTCTTCATCCAGTGTTTTATGAATCATTGTACAAATACGTGTTTCATTAAAAAAGTGTGGCTGCATTATTCCTGGCGTTTGTACTTTTTTCATAAACATCCTCAAAAGCTGATTTAATAAACACATAAGCAAATAATTATTGAAATTTTCCCTAACAATAAACGCCAGACTTTTACTGGACGCAAGCAACATACATGAATGGTTAATAAGTGTGAAGGGGACACAGAAATTGTTTAGTACATACAGTTAGTATAGCGTGTATTTCAATATATAGTTTAAATTCATAAAAGAAGATATGTTAAACATTCAAAATGTATAAAACGTATTTCTAGGGAAACATACTTAATTTACGAGCTTAGTTAAAATTTATAAAAATAACGAGAAATTATTAAATCAAGGATTCGCTATAATAGTATAAAATAAAAATTTCATTTAAACTAACTTTACAACAACATAGATTTGTTATATAAAATTCAACTTATGTAGTCTTCATATAATGTGTATTGCAATATATAGTTTAAATTCATAAAAGAAAAATACGTTAAATATCCAAAAGTTATAATTATGTAGTCTTCCTAACATGTATTTCAATGTAGTTTAAATTTATAAAAGAAATTATGTTAAACATTCAAAATTTATAAAAATGCATTTACAGGGAAAAAATACTTAATGTATGAGCTTAGTTGGAATGTACAAAAATAACAAGAAATTATTAAATCACTATAATAGTGAAAAATAAAAACTTCACTTAAACTAACATTACAACAACATAGACTTGTTAATTGAAGTATGATAGTAGTGGGGTTTGGTTACTTTCAAAACGGAAGTCGTGCCAATTGCCAGCCGCTGCCGGCCAGCTGCCATCGGCCAGCTGCCAAATCAGTTGCTGCCGCCATATGCCATGCCATATAGCTTCAGGTGGGGAGAGGCTAAATTAAATGAAGGGGTGGAGAAGGGGTGAGCAGATGGTGTTAATTTTTGAAGTAGGAGTTAGTGTATAAAGGAGAGGGGATAATTGCTTCAAGGTCATATGGAGGGGGTTTTAAAAAAGACTGAACTCTAAGAGTTCAGTTTATCGGTGATCATCATACAGGTCAGTCGAAACCGACAAGGGACTGAAGAATAGCTTCTACATCATTTATTGTTGTAGAAGATACATCTGGAACTTGTACAGGGTTCTGAGGAGTTGTTGAAGTTGAATTTCTAGAAGGATTTTCCCTTGGATGAGTTGTTGATGATATTTCATGAACTTGAACATTTTCTTGGTTGGTTTCCATTATTATTGTAGTGTAAATTAGAGTGGAGATGTTGTTAGCTGAAGAGCATAGAAGATAATGAAGTAGGAATTATTGTCGGGGCCCTTATATAGGGAATGGTGGGGGTAAAATAGGAAAACTTGTTGAACACAGTCGATAGGTGTAACAAGTTCAAAGTTATTGAAGTGTAACATAGAACGTAAAATGTCGTAAATAACACTATCATCAACATTAACCTGAGAAGTTGTCGAACAGTATAATGGGTTAAAACTGTACTTCTTCCTAACTCTATTAAATTAGTTTTACACTTTGAAATTGAAGGTTTAGAAGTACTTCGTAATATGTGTTGTGTTCGCAAAAGCTTTAATTTTAAACATTGTGTATTCATTGTAACCGATGTGTTACATTCAGAAGTTAAAAGAAGACTGAGATATAAAATGAAGTGTAAAAGAAATTAAAAGAAAATGCCGGAGTAGTAATTTTGTAGGTTAGAATTAACCTACAATATGAATGCTAAAAGTAACGAAGTTTATTCCATGGATAATTCTAACCTCAAACCTAGTTACCGAAGTAGTCATAACGTAAAACTAATGAGAGATGATGACTGAGCGGATGCAAGGCAATGAATGTTTGTGGCGCGATAAACTACCCACTTTTATAGAGGCAATAACTCCAGCCAGATGGCGGCAGATGGCGGCATATGGTGAGCAAATGACTGGTTGACCGACTTTCACCTGAGTAGTAAGAGAAGTAAGGTTCCGTGTCCATCCCTACTCCTTCGGGTCAATGACCGACCGGAAAGGTCAATGACCCCCCCCCCCGAAAAAATGGAGCCCCCCCTGAAAAAATGGAGCCCCCCCCTGAAAAAATGGAGCCCCCCCCTTCCCCCACTCCTTCCCCCACTCCTTCCTCCACTCCTCCAGGTCAATGGCCGGTCACCACCGGTTGTTGACTTTATGTGGTGAAACCAGACTAAATATGGCAGCTGCCATGGATAATTCTAACCTCAAACCTGCTGCGCATGCAACGAGTTGTCCGGATCGGAATGAGTCTATGCTATGCGCATGCGCCTAGTCCTGTATTACTCACTTTAGCGCTACTGCACATGGATAATTCTAACCTCAAACCTTGGTTTTGTGTTGTTGCGCATGCGCCGCTCCCCACTTTTTTACCTTCCTTTTACACCGCTGTGAACTGGACTGGATTGAACACTGTACTGGAGTGAAACAACTTCCCCCACTCCTTGAAAACCCGAGGAGAGATAGGAGCTATATCTTTGCTTCAGTCGCCAACAAACTTTCATAGCGAAAGGTTGTTGGCGACTCAGCAAGAGGTTTCAAATATATAGTAGGCCTATATATATTTGAACTTCTTCTACTATGTTGCGTTTTTTAATGCAATGTGGTATGTGTGTGTGTGTGTTTAGTTTTAAGGTGTATTTAATTTAAGAAATAATTTGCGCATTGCGATGTTAGTTATAAGTTGGGTTTAGCATTAAGGTGTATTAATTTTTAAGAATAATGATGGTATTTAGTATTAAGGTGTATTAATTTTAAGAATAATGATGGTATTTGGTTGTGTTGAATTATTTGGTTTTTAATAATGATGTGTTGGTACTAATAATTTATGTTTGTTTTGTGCATTTGTTTTGCCTTACAGCTAGATGTTAGGGGGTAGATTAACTGTAAATTCAGAAGTTCAGTTGAACTTCATTTAAAATGGGTGGGACATCCGCAAGCCGGACTTTTTTTGCATTTTGTTTAGGAATATGATGGGTGGGATTAGTTTGGGTGGGGTTAGAGTTGCGTTTCTGCATTAGGTGTTCCAGTTTCCCTTGGAATTCACGGTTACGGTAGACCCGGACCGGACCGTTACGGTAGACCCGGACGGTCCAAACAAAATTGCGTCGATGTCCCTTGCAGAACGTAACTAGTGGGTTGGGAGTGGGAACCGTTAGGCAAACAGGGTGGTGGGAACAGTATTACTGTTCCCATCACCTTGGATCATTATAAATCTTGAATTACCTTGACCCACTTTTGGAAGGGTCAATGACCCCCCCCCCCCCCGAAAAAATGGAGCCCCCCCTTCCCCCACCACTCCTTCCCCCACCAGTCCTTCCCCCACCTCCCGGGCCAATGACCGGTCTTGGCCGGCTGCTAACCCCTCTCATTTGCATACCGTTATAAAAGACGCGTCGGCCGGGGCTAGTGTTTCATTCCGATTCCAGACGTTACGCTGTGAACTTGGAGTTATAACGATGTCTTCTGTGCCTACTACTACTTCTACTACTTCTACCACTTCAACTTTTACTTCAACTTCGACTTCGACTTCGACTTCTATGGCTGTTACTGCATCAAACAAAACTCTTCGCTTGAAAAACTGTCCGGATTGGTATAAGAAGAAGCTTTCATCTGAACCTTCAACTTCTGGAGCTATTCTTCCGCCAACCAACTCTTCTAGACCTCGTAGTATTTTTTCACCGCCTTCGCCTTCGCTCTCAAATGACTCTGCACCGCTATCAACTATGATGCCGCCACCGAAGAAGCCAGCTCCCCATCCTAAGACTCCTTCATTTGAAACTATTCTTCATCGCCTTAGTACACCCATCACCCCACTATCACCATTGCCTCCTACCCCACCACTTGCTACACTTGAAGACCATACCTATTACAAAACTAATTCCTCTAAACCAGCTCCTAAACCTGCCCCTAAACCTGCTCCTTCAGAGCAATTTCGATCATTACAAGAAGAGCGTCGTAGGGCATTTAGCCGTCCCACTACTTGCCCTGAAATGCTTATTAAGGGAATTAAGAAAGGATCAGCTTGTGGGAGGAAATGTGTTAAAAATGAAAGTTTTTGCCGTGTACATATCGTGAAACATATTTCTGAACCACAACTGACAGAAACCCCCACCGTTGAAGACGATCCTAAAATAATATCCGTCAGAGGAGAGAGGCTTAAGAAAGGTTTGAAATATTTTTTTCTAAGTGTTGTTGACCACCAACACATTTTGGCAAAATGTAACGGCTTAAAATATAAAATTAGAGTTTGTGAGAATTTGTGTAAAGAGAAGAGATTTAACACTTTAGATTCTCAAGACTTTCTCCTCAGGGATAAAAAGGATCGTATTACAAGGTGGGGGCGTAAACAGTAAATTCACTTAGTTTTTTCCAAATTGTTGCTAAAAAAATAATGGGGGAGAAACACAATGCGTTATAGCGTTGTGTTTCTCCCCCATTATTTTTTAACACTCTAAGTCTCGTGACCTACTTTCATGTGAGTAGTGAGTAAAGGATGGTTTTGTGTCTGTCCCCATTCCTTGGGGTCAATGACCGGACAGGAAAGGTCAATGACCCCCCCCCCCCGAAAAAATGGAGCCCCCCCCCCCGAAAAAATGGAGCCCCCCCCCTTCCCCCACCACTCCTTCCCCCACCACTCCTTCCCCTACCACTCCTCTGGGTGAATGGCCGGTCATGACCGGTTGTCTACCTACATCTAACCGTTACACTAGCTACTCCAGAGTCTTCATTCCAATCCGTGAGGCCACCACCGCAATATGCCTACTCTATTAGAATTATGTTTGCGACAGATAGTTTCAAATATAGTGTTGGTGGAACTTGCATTTCAAGATGCAAACCTTCCACTAACACTACGTCAAGAAGTGTATTCTTTTTATAGGGAAAATTTTGGAGTTTTTCATTACCTTCAGTATAAATTTATGGATGGAACAAATATGTGTCCAGAATGCGGTTCGGCTGCAATAGGAAATGGATTATTGGATTTTATAATAGATGGTGGAGTTTATGAATACAAATCTTACTTGTCATACAAGTTTATCATCCCAGAAGAAGAAAAATGCGATATTTGTGCACTTAATTTGTACAAGTTTATACAAGCCGATCCTGCTGAAATCCATTTGGAAAACAACAGTGAAGTCCCTTATTTTTTATGCCTTAAGCTCCATAGCAGTCCACCAAACCCAGCCAAACGGCCCTTTTCAGGGCCACCTAAGACTTAAATTTAGGGATGTAAGCTATTTAGCTTACATGCGACTTAGCAGAAATAAGTTCTGCTACATGGCTAGTTTGATCCGTGTAGTAGTAAGCAAAGGAGGGTTCTGTGTCCGTCCCCACTCCTTAGGGTCAATGACCGGACCTGAAAGGTCAATGACCCCCCCCCCCCCGAAAAAATGGAGCCCCCCCCCTTCCCCCACCACTCCTTCCCCCACCACTTCTTCCCCCACCTCCTGGGCCAATGACCGGTCATGACCGGCTGGTAACCCCTCTCATTTGCATACCGTTATAAAAGCTGAGCCGGCTATGGCTAGTGTTTCATTCTGGTTTCTTCCACCGCTCTTGTTGCTTTGTTTCTGCCAGTCTTAATATTTTTATTTTTTTAAATGCTTCCTTACCCTAATGAAAACTTTAATCCTTCTGAAAACGCTGATGTTTTTCAACCACCTGAAGATGATGTAGTAGATGATTTCCAACAACAAGAAGAAAATGACAGTGAAGATGAAATTGAACATGAAGAAAATGTGATAGAAAATATGGATAGTAGCAGTGAAGATGAAATTGAAGATGACAGTGAAGATGACAGTGAAAATGAAATTAATGAAATTGAAATTTTATCATGTAAGCAATACATAGTTAGTTATTTGAAGTAAGGAAGCTAATGAAATATTTATATTGGATTCATAGTTGGAAAGTGGCTTAATAACCACATTACCCTTTCCCCACCTCCACCCTATCCCTTCCCAATCCTTATTCCTTCCCCCTCCCCATATTTAAAATTTATAAAAGGCGGGCTATGAACCTTCAGGTTTTTAGTCTATACTTGCACTTTGTGCTGTCAAGTACATCACAGCAAATATGCCTCCTAATGTGAATTACCATTTTAATTCTTCTGAAATTTCCGATGTTTTTCTACAACCTGAAGACATTTTAAATAATGATAGTGAGAGTGAGAGTGAAGACGATGATGATTATAGTGTTGAACTTAGTGAAGAACGTAAAGTTATAGCAATTGATCCACAATTTCCATTTGATACAATAGAAAAATTTTTGGTTGAAGCTAATAAATGGTTAAATTTAGGATGTTATATACGAATTGACTCTTTTATATTGTATGGTGATAGTCATTCTTTCCTTATCACACCAAATGACAGAGACCGCATGTTGCAGTGGGCACAATCTATGATGGAGTGCTATGAACAAGGTGTGGACACTGGTGGCTATTTTCTTGCACAAGTAGTGTAATAACAAAATTACCTTTCCCCCACCCTACACCCTATCCCTTCCCAATCCTTATTCCTTCCCCCTCCCCATTTTTAAAATTGATAAAAAGGCAGGCTATGAACCTCCAACTAGTCTGTACCCACACCTTGCGGCATCAAGATGCTTACCAGACTTGATGGTTTTATAGCCAATGATATTAATATATGGAGTTTAATAACAAACTTACGGATAAAAATTGAAGAAAAAATTATGGCAAACAGTGAGCTAGGAGTTATTGTTTTTGTTTCATTAGTAGAACATTTTGAAATTTTGTATAGTATAAAAGTAACAATTAACGATATTAATGAACTATTTCCTTGGACAATATTTATTCGCAATAAAATTGAAGAGCAGAAAATTATAGTAGATGTGACAGCAATGAAATATAACCTAGATAGAGAAGAATAGATACTAACCCCCCTCCCATTCCTTTGTTTTGCAAAAATAGTGGGGGTAGGAGTATATATAAGACTAAGTAAGCGATACATAGTTTGTTATTTGAAGTAAAAGAAGTAGTAAATAAACATGTTGTCTAAAGATACTCCATTTATTAATTATTTTGAAGTTAAAGATGTTTTTGAAAGCACAAATGAAATACAGGAAGAAAACATAGAGGAAAATTATAATGAAACTAATAATGATTCTACGATGGAAGAGGAAAAAATGGTACAGATTGAACAAGAAATATTTGAAGAAATGATAAACGATAGTGATGAAGATATAATTAAGGAAGCTATTGAAATATTTATATTGGATTCATCGTTGGAATCACCCATATCACCTTTACTGTCTTCTGAATCTGAATCTGAATTGGACTAAGGTACCCCCACCATTTTGAAGAAGTAGTGGGGGAAAAATATCCCTACCACAAGTTAAAAGTTGGTGGGGGAATGTTTATAAATGTGTTAAATATTTGTGCAGGAGATCAGTCTTAGGGAGACTAGTGACTGAAGATGTTTCGTAAAATACCTTTTGATCCTTCATACTACAATCTGTTTGATATACATCGTTTTCCAGACATTGAGGAGAAATTGTACAGAAAATTTTGTTCTCTACTCGATAAACCACAAAAACTACCACCTAATACTTTTACCTACAAGCTACCCATCATGGACAAGGACGATGTAAGCAAAATACCATTAGTTCAAGTGAAATTTTTGGAAGAAAAAATTCTTGTTTGTGTGAGAGAAGTGTTTCATAATGATTATTCAAAAAAGATTGGCTTTCGACTTTATTCAAGAACATGCAGGATCTGAAAGAGAACAATATCCAGAACCATATTACAAATATCTTTTCGAGAATGGAGCGAGTGTAACGGCAGAAATAACCATTACATTAGTATAACTCTCCCCACCATTGACGTCTCCCCACCATTGGCATCTCCCCACTACTGACTTAAATTTGGTGGGGGAATGTGGATAAATGTGTTGACTATCTGTGTAGAAGCTCACTCTTCGAGAAATTGTTGATCAAAATGTTTCATCATGTACCGACTTCTTCCTTCAGGGAAAAACAAAGATTAAAACGACTAGAAAAAGAAAGACAAGACCGAGAAGATATGAAGATGGAATTTAATAGACTACAATTTCAAATACCAGGAATTGAACTTGGAGCACCAAGATTGAAAACTCTCCACTGGGCTGGAAGTTATATCAAATTTTTGAAAGTGCAAGTTGAAGCAAGAGATCTAAAATTGAAAAGATTAGAAATGGAAAATCGAGAATTGAAGAAATTAATATCACACATGTCTGGTAATACAACTGTTCAAGAAGGTGAAGAAGAAGGAAAAGAAATTTTAGGAATCTAAATTATCAGCACCCCTTATAGAGAATAGGGAATAGATCACTTTGTGGTAATGTAATAACATGCCGCTTAGTGATCTATTCCCAGTTCTCGCTTAATATCCGATGACCTTGACCTACATAAAAGTGGTGGGGGTAAGAGCATATAAAGAGATAGTTATGGATATAACTTTCAGTACAAGTCTAATACTATGGACAGCTTGTTAGTTTTGTGTTTACAACAAATTATTAATAATGGGTTTCTTTACCATCATATAATAAGAACAAATAAATGTGAAATACCTCAACCAATTCGTGAAATGCTCATCAAATTTAAGAAGGACAATTGTGGATTTGGTATTTATCTTGCTTATATTTTTGAAGATGGAACACAAATGTGTCATGATTGTGGAAAAGCATTTGTTTTAGATTTTGAACAATTTGAAGACGATGGAGGTAAATTAGTTCACCTTGTAAAAGGCCAAGTGATGAAATTTGAAACAGTTAAGAAAAAATGTAACATTTGTGCACAAAATTTGTTTGAATTTATTAAGTATAGTGCATTGAAATCATAATACCCCTTCTACATATGAAGAAGGTGGGGGAAAGGAGTGGAGATTATAAAGTGGTGGGGGAACATGTATAAATGCAGGTTGTTTAAAGAGACTTTTAATATTGTTGCAGCATTTGTTCAAACAACATGCAGTTTGAAGTTCAGCATTTCAAAATTAAATACGAGGAATGGACCTCAGTTGCAGAATTTATCAAATCGAAAGAAGATAGTAACATGTTAGTTCAAGTAGTTTGTTACACCCATAATGAAGAAAGCCATGTGAAGGTGATGAACTACCTCAATACTCCAAATACTACTTCAAGAAGCCCAGAATTTATTAAGTATGTGAAGGAAGAAGATGCAGATGTAACATTAGAAGTCTGGTACAAAATTTGAAATGTGAAAAGAAGAAAATTATTGTGGTGGGGGGAAATGTACAAGTTAGTGGTGGGGGGAAATGAGATAAAACCGGCAAAATTGTAGAACATAATTCACTCTATACAACGATGGAGCATCCTTCCACAACACCTGTATTGGCATCTGAGGATTGGCATCAACCAAATACTTCAAGTTTAAATTGTTATGAAAATCAGAAGCCTAGTACTTCAAATTGGTATGAAAATCAGATACCTAGTACTTCAAGTTCAATTTGGTATGAAAATCAGCAACCTGCCACTTCAAGTGTAAATTGGTATGAAAATCAACAAATTACTACTTCAACACAAAATTTGTATGAAAATCAACAGCCGACAACATCAACTCATTTTTTGTACATCAGTATTTAAAGTATCAAAGCCCCATACAGATTGTAATAAGTTAATATCAGCTCAATCAGGAAGAATCAGGAAAAACACATACATGAGAGAAAGGTGCAAGAAAGAAAGGATAGAATTTACAAAATTACAGTTAACAGTTCCCTCTATTAAAGTGGGATGTACTAGAATACAAACTTTGCAAGCAACCAATGCATATTTGTTGGAATTGTTAGAAAGAATTGAAAAGTTGGAGAAGAAGAATGAACTTGTAAAAAGTAAACACTCATTCCCCCCAAGAAAAACAAAAAAAAAATAATAAAATAGTAAAATGAAAAAAAGTAGATGTAGAATAGAGAGCGAGGAATAGATCACTTTGTGGTAATGGACTAACATGCCACTTAGTGCTCTATTCCTCGTTCTCGCGTTATATTGGATGACCTTGACCTACATTAGTAGGGTGGGGGAAATTGAAAATGGTGGGGGAAAGTGTATAAAGGACAAGCCTACTATAGAGGAATCACTCTGAAAGTAAACTTGTCAGAAGTATGGACTTGACCACAAGCAAAGAAGAAGATAGAAAACAAAGATTTCGAGAAATGGCTAAAGTAAGAGAGTCAAGAATAAGGTTGAGATTTTACAAACTACAGAGATTGATTCCTGGTGTTAAGTTAGGAGAAATAAGATCAAGAACAGTAGACATGGCGGCTGATTACATCAGTTACTTACAATCGGAATTAATGATAAAGGAAGCAAGAATAGAAGAGCTGGAGCACAAGATAAAACAACATATTGAAACATCGAACAGTGAACCTATAAATTGTGTAATAAAAGAAGAAGATGTAAAAGACTTAAATTAAACAAAACAAAAAAATGAACTTGGACTTTGGTTATTGATTGGACACTTCTTAGAGAATGGGGAATAGATCACTTTGTAGTAATGAATCATCATGCTGCTTAGTGATCTATTCCCAGTTCTCGCTTAATCAAAAATGACCTTGACATACTTAGCAAAATATCATATAAGCCGGATCAAAAACAGTTATTCCTCATTTACTGGAAATGGCTCCTGTGGACAACATCGATTATCCAAGGAAATCTCTGATTGAAATATTGCATAAAATTCAATTAGAGGATTTAAATATGGAAGAAGATGAAAATAATAGCGAAACATCAGAAGTAGAAACTATAAATGATATGGATGTGGATGTAACAACATCAGAAGAAGAAAATGCCAATGATGTGGAGAATGAAAATTTGGATATGGATGTAGTAATATCAGAGTCTTCGTCATCATTTGAATATGAAGAAATACATATTGAAACTCCAATTCATATAGAGAATACTAATGAAGAATCTGTTTGTAGAAGATTAATATTTTGTCCAAGACGTTTGTTTTCTTCTGAAAGTGAAGAAGAAGAAGATGAAATAGTAGTGGGGGAACTATTATAAAAGAAGGAAAGGGAGAGCTCATTTCATTTCTTGGCGAAATTTTGAAGAGTGAACACCACCAAACATGTATCATTGCGATAAATGTTTGGAATCGTTTAATGATGATATTCTGTTAGAAATACATAAGGAACTAATTCACAACAACATAGAAGAACAAGAAGAACAAGAAGAACAAGAACAACAAAATGAAATAACAGCAAGACCTACAACAACTTTACCAAATTTACAAGTATCAGCTTTACCCGGAAAGGTAGTAATGCATCATAAGATTCAAAATGAAGATTTAAACTTAGAAGAATTTATTAGAGAAGCAAAACCAATCATCAGTAGAACTTTAAAAGAAGAATTAAAAAGATTAAATTTTCTCAAATTTGGATTACTACTAGAAGCTATGTTTATAAATGTACAAGAAGAATTATCACCAAGAGGATTTATAACTAAAAATCAAACTATCATAGGAAGTTCAGACATTGATTCAATAGTTGAAAAATGTATAGAAGAAATATTAACTAAAATTCAGGAACATGAAGGACGAGGATCAGGGTGGAGTCTTATAAGTATTGAAGGATTACATATAAGAGTTCATAAACATGGATATGGACTAATGGGATCTAGTTATATTCGTTTACCAAAAATAATTGAGGATACAAGATCATGTGTTAATGTGAAAAATCAAGATAACGAATGTTTTAGATATGCGATGACATGTAAATTTGTACCAAATCATTGTAATGAACCAAACCAGCACTATGAAAATCAAAGATATAGATATAACTTTCAAGGAATTAGTTATCCTGTATCACTAAAAGATATATCAAAATTTGAGAAGAAAAATCCAGGCACATCTATTAATGTTTTTGGATTAGATAGTTCAAATAAAGTTTATCCTTTACGTATTGCTAAACAAGAGCTAGCAGATCATACAGATTTACTACTACTAACACAAGGAGATGTATCTCATTATGTGTATATAAAGAAATTTGACTCTCTTGTTAATAAACAACTTTCAAAAAATCGAAACAAAAAGCTGATCTGCAAAAGATGTTTTAATTTCCAACGAGGAGGAAGACAAGGAATGGAATGGTTACAAGAGCACAAAAGATTATGTAACAATAATTATGAAGCAAAAATTATTTTACCTTCAGAAAGCAGAGCATTTGTTACATTTCAAAAAGTTCATCATCAATATCGTATCCCTATAGTTGTATATGCGGATTTTGAATCAACACTAATTCCTATAGAAGATGAAAATTGTGAAGCTAGAAAAAGTGTCAAATATCAAATGCATAAACCAAATAGTTTTTGTTTAATGGTTAAATCAACATTATCAGAAGAACATTTAAACCAATATGGATTAACTTCAGAACCTCTAGTATATCGTGGTGAAAATGTGGAAACAATATTTCTTGACCATTTATATTTAATAGCTGAAAATGTACAAAGATTATATACAAATATCATACCAATGAAACCGATGGAGGAAGAAGAGGAAATTCAACATGAAAATGCAACTCATTGTTTCTTATGTAAAAATGAATTTACCATTGACAATTATAAAGTTAAAGATCATGACCACCTTACAGGTTATTACAGGGGTGCTGCTTGTAATAAATGTAATTTGAGCTATCGTTTACCGCTATTTATTCCTGTGGTTCTGCATAACCTCAGTGGGTATGATGCTCATTTTATAATACCTGAATTAGGAAGAGACGATGGTTCGATAGATGTGTTGGCTGAAACTTCAGAAAAATTTATAAGTTTCTCTAAAACAGTTGGAAATGTCAAATTAAGATTCTTAGACTCCTACCGATTTATGCCGTCGAGTTTGTCTAAACTTTCTGAAAATTTAAGGAAACAAGATTTTATTGAAACAAAGAAGATTGTAAGTAACGACAAACTGGATCTCGTACTTCGGAAAGGTGTTTTCCCATATGATTATATAGACAGTTTAGAAAAGTTTAATGAAACATCACTTCCGCCAAAAGAAGAATTTAAAAGTAAACTATACGACATGGACATATCTCAAGAGGATTATGATCATGCATGTAAAGTATGGAATGAATTAGGATTTACAACATTGGGAGAATATTCAGATTTTTATGTTAAATTAGATGTAACTTTATTATGTGATATAATGGAAGAATTTAGAAATACGTGTTTTGCAGCATATGGATTGGACCCTCTTCATTCATACACTTCACCTGGACTAGCATGGCAAGCCATGTTGAAAGAAACAAATTGTAAATTACAACTTCTTACTGATATAGATATGGTTTTGATGTTAGAATCAGGAGTTCGAGGGGGATTGACACAAAGTGTAACCAGACATGTTAAGGCGAATAACAAGTATCTGCCTAATTATGATGCATCAAAGCCAACGACATTCCTAGGTTATTTCGATGCAAATAACTTATACGGATGGGCAATGTCAAATCCCCTTCCATATGATAATTTTAAATGGATAGATCCAGAATCGATTGGAAACATTATGGATATACCAAAGCATGGTGAAACTGGTTACATTTTTGATGTTGATTTTGAATATCCTGAACATCTTCACGATCATCATTACGATTTACCACTTCTTCCAAAGACTGAAATTTCCCCTACTGGAAGATGGCCGAAATAATTAATGACTTTAAACAATAAGTCTAGGTATGTTGGACATTATTGGATGATACAACAGGCTTTAGACTTGGGATTAAAAATTACAAAAATTAATCGAATACTACAATTCTCTCAATCTTGTTGGTTGAAACCGTACATCGACAACAACACAAGAAGAAGAGCTGCCACTACGTCAAGTTTTCAAAAGGATTTTTTCAAACTGATGAACAATGCAATATTTGGCAAGACTTTAGAAAACAAAAGGAAACATAAGAATATCAAATTAGTAACTGATCCAGTAAAATTACAAAAACTAGTGCAACAACCAAACTTTGGTTCATCCGTAATTATAAATGAAAATCTTGTCGTTATTTCTATGAACAAAAAATCAGTTGTATTGGATCGTCCTTTATATCTTGGAATGTCAATATTGGATATTTCTAAAACACACATGTACGAGTTTCATTATAAGAAGATGGTTAATTATTATAGAAGAGATAATATTGGTATTGCATATATGGATACGGATGCACTTATTTACTGGATTAAAACAAATGACATGTATGAGGATTTACGGACCTTTGTATATAAAGATGATTTTGATTTTTCCGATTATCCTAAGGACCATCCAAATTACGACTATGACAAAAACAAAAAAGTATTGGGAAAATTTAAAGATGAAACAAATGGTGTGCCAATGATGGAAATTGTAGCATTAATGTCTAAACTGTATTCATTTCAACTGTACATAAATGAAAGGAATGAATATCAAGTCACAAAAAAAGCCAAAGGAATAAAGACATCTTTCCTAAAGAAGAATGTACAGTTTCAACATTATAAAAGATGTTTGTTTGAAAATGTTGAAACAACTGCAACATTCAACACTATTAGAAGTTATAACCACCAACTTTTTAGTGTGAAACAAACAAAGTGGGCATTAAGCTACAAAGACGACAAGCGACATATTTTAGAAGATAAAATTAATACTCTACCATTTGGCCACTATTCCTTGAACCCTATCGACCAGTAAACCTATTCTTCGTCCTTTACCATCTTCCTTTTTCCTTTCCGTAAAAAAGAGGGAACATGGCAAGCCCAATGCTATGTTCCCTCTTTTTTACACTAATATTAAATGACCTTGACCCATATTTCAACTATATATAAGAGAATAAACCATTGTATGTATCAGTATTTCTACAAACGGTGTGCAAGCAACACTTTAAGATGGAAAGTATAAAGGATAAGATTGTAAATGAACTACATAAACCAGCAAGAAGAAGATTTCCAAGAAGAAGTACAATCATTAAAGGAATGAATGATCTTTACCAAGCTGATCTCATTGAAATGATACCACACAGTAAATTAAACAAAGGATTTAAATATATTTTAACAATTATAGACTGTTTTACTAAAATAGCTGATGCTTTACCATTGAAGGACAAGACTGGTAAAAGTGTTACCAAAGCTATGGAAACAACAATACAAAGAAATAAATTTAAAATTAAACATTTACAAACGGATGATGGAAAAGAATATTTTAATAAAGATTTTGGAGCTTTAATGAAAAAAATATAAAATAAATCATTATTCTACAAATTCTGAAGTTAAAGCTTCAATAATTGAAAGATTTAATAGAACATTAAAAGGAGCTATGTATAAACAATTTTCAAAACGAGGATCATATGTGTGGTATGATATATTACCACAACTTATAAAAGAGTATAACAACAAATATCATCGTACCATTGGAATGAAACCTATCCAAGTAAACAGTGCTAATGCTAAAATTGTATTACAACGCATCAAAAATAATACAACACCAAAAATAGAAAAGTTACAACCAAAAAAGTTTAAGGTTAATGATAAAGTTCGTATAAGCAAATACAAAGGTGTATTTAGTAAAAGATATCTGCCAAATTGGACTAATGAAGTATTTACAATTTATAAAGTGCAACCAACTATACCTGAAACTTACATTTTAAAGGATAATAAGGGTGAATTACTTCAAGGTGGATTCTATGGACATGAGTTGTTAAAATCAACAGTTGGTGATGTATATCTTGTTGAAAAGGTTTTACAAAGGAAAAAGGATATGGTTAAAGTTAGGTGGTTAGGATTTGATAAAAGTGAAGACTCTTGGATTCCTTCAAAAGACTTGGTATAGTTATTTAATAGCTCATTATGTGTTTAACCTTTAAACAAGATGGAGATTGTACAACAAAAAGATCGATTTAATATTAATAATATTGATGAATTGACAGTTGACAATAATAAGTTAAATCATGGTAAACATGGTGAATTACTACCAAATACAATAAGATGTTTAATAACTGGTCCTTCAAATTGTGGAAAAACTAATGTTGTCTTTAACCTTATAACTAATCCTAAAGGTTTACGCTTCAACAATATATATATTTTTTCTAAATCATTGCAACAACCAAAATATCAATTATTAGATAAAATACTTGCAAGTGTACCTGAAGTGAATTTTTACAAGTTTAATGCCAGTGAAACAATAATGCAACCAAATGAAGCAAAACCATTTTCCATTTTTATATTTGACGATGTTTCTTGTGAAAATCATGATACTATAAGAAATTATTTTGCTATGGGAAGACATAATAATATTGATAGCATTTATATTGGTCAAACATACAGTAAAATTCCAAAACAACTTATAAGAGACAATGCAAATATGTTGATCATCTTTAAGCAAGATGAGACAAATTTAAAGCATATATATAATGATCATGTTAATGCGGATATGTCATTTGACAAATTTAAAGAAATGTGTGGTAAAGCATGGAATGAAAAATATGGATTTCTTGTTATTATGAAAGAAGAAGATATTAAAAATGGTAGATATCGTATAGGATTGGATAAATTTGTATTAATACGTTGAACTACCTATGCTACATCTAGTAACACGTTGAACTTCACAGTGTAAACATGGTGAATCAAGAAAAACTATTAAAAGAAATAAAATCACTCAGTGATTCTATTAGGATAAAGAATCGTGCATTAAGGATGGGTTTAAGTGAAAGAGAAGAATTTTTAGAGAATACATTTAAACCTATCACGGAACCTTTAAAACAGATATCAGAAACTATTGGTAAACCTCGTTATGAAGGAGATGTTTTACTACCAGTTTCTAAACAAGAAGTACAAGCATTAAAAAAAGAAGATGATGATGATGATTCATATACAAGTGCTAGTGAACAAGAAGAAACAAAAGATGAAGAAGAATCAATTGTTGAAAAGGAAGAACAGCCAATACCTGAAGCAGAACAATCTATTCCAAATTTAACTCAATTGAGTAGTGATATATTACAACATGGACCTCTTGGACGAAAATATATAATGAAAACGCTACATGACATGAAATCAAATCCAAATTTAAGTAAATCACATGTATATGGAGCAAGAATTGATGGAAATGAATTGAAAATTGGTAACTCTAAGCTTGAAGTAACTCAAGACGATTATATCATTATTGGTGATCATATATATAAAGGAACAAAAGGATTATATGAATTAATTTTTAAAAATATACCAATAAAATATTCAGCAAAAGATTTAAATACTTTTAAAGAAATTTTACAAAATACTAACGCTCATAAAAGAAACTACTCAAAGGATGCAATGATTAATCGTTCACGTGCAACAAAATATAGTATTGTTATAAAAAAATTGTTTCCTCCACGAAAATTACCAACATTACGTACCACACCGGCTGTGAGACAACCTTTAAAAAGAAAATCTTTATCACTTATGGATTTATCCCTTCTTGAACAACATGGTAAAAAGAGTAAAGGAGATACTTTAACATCTGGTAAAGGATTAATGAAAAATCTATACAATACAAATGTTATCTATTACAACGACATCAATAAATTAGTTGACAGAATGAGACTATTGCATGAAGCTATGGAAGCCGGTCATACTGGTTTAAATAATGAATGGGTGGCTCTAGTTGATGAACTTAAAAATCGTGGCATAATTGTATAATTGTCCGCAAATATAAAGAAGTTACAAGTATAAGATGTATCAGTTCTAACATGAGCGTTGACAAGTTCGGACGTTACTCCGCATTAGGAGTGCAAGTTGGAGAAAATAGAAAAAGAAATGGATTACCACAAACACCCGAAGGTGACTATAACATAAATAATAAACGTTTAAAGTTTGTTAGAGATCCAGAAGAAGATGGAGATGCAACAAATTTAAAAACAGTGAAGGAAGAAACATCTACAAGTTTAAAACTTGACAACAACCAACTGTATGATGCAAAATCTCACAGGGTTATTAATGTTGCAAAACCAGTCAACAATGGAGATGTTGTTAATAAAGGTTATTTTATATCTGCTATGGAATACGCTTTACTGTTGGAAAAGACTAAAAGTGGAAAAAAGTACAATGCTTTAAATTATAAAATAACTAATGTGGCAGATCCAACCGAGGATACAGATACAATTAATAAGCGTTATTTGCATTCTCTAATACCAGAAAAGAAAAAAGATGGATTTTCCTTCTATAAATATACTATAAACGATATTGGATATCCTAAAGAAGAAAGTGATGGTGTTAATATTAAATACATTAAAGATAATTGTATTTTATATAATGGTGCTGTTATTGATTGTCATGGAAAAGTGTTGTCCAATCTAAAAGATGGTTCAACTCCATCGGATGCTGCTACCGTGAGACAAATGAATGAAAGCTTGAAGAAAGGAACATCCGCTTTTGTTAAACAAAATCAGGTGGTGTCAAAGAAAGGTGATGAGTTTATGCAAGGAAGTGAAAAGTTTACCTTACTACAACTAAAAAATGACAAGTGGGATGGAAGAAATAAAAGATTGTCAAATATAAGTTTAGGCACGGAAGAACATGATGCTGTTATTTTAACACAAGTGCCACAACTATCAGCTACTGGTGTTAACTTTATATGTGGAGGTAGACGATTAACCCATGTAAAATCTGGTAAAGATGATAATGATTGTGTTGTTGTGAAACAAACTATAGTTTTAGATAAAATAAATAACTTATATGATGGAAAAAAATATAAGAATATCTAATATATCAGCAGGAATAGCTCCGAATGATGTTGCTACTATTAATCAAGTTATAGCAACCTCTAATAACGATCCATCTGTGTATACATGTAATGGTAAACGTATCACAAATCTTGATAATCCAACAAATTACAAAGATGCTACTAATGTAGAGTATGTAATGAATCTTGTAGGTAATGTAATTGTTGATATGCATAATCATTTGATTAATACATCGATGAAACACAATAAAATTGAAGATTCTCAGAGAAACCAATGGATTGAAGATGAAATCATTAATAGATACTAGTAAAACTTATGAATATTTAAGTATGGAATTCACAAAAAGGATTCATTATTATAAAGTATTTCATAGAGTGAAGACGTTGGTTACATAAAACGGCATAATGAAGACCGTATCGCTCAGTCATCGTCAAGACAGCGGCAAGAGAGGACGTGGTATAACATCAGCTGCATTATCCCTGCTCAGACGGATTCCAGTTGGTGCTGTTGTAAATCGAACGATAGACGCTTTACCATACGAATTACATCTGCCCGGAGGTTATCAATATTGTGGACCTGGAACTAAGTTGGCAAAACGTTTAGCAAGAGGAGATCCTGGAATTAATAAATTAGATCAAGCTTGCAAAGAACACGATATAGCATATTCAAAGTATAAAGATTCAACAAATAGATCAATAGCAGACAAAATTCTAGCAGAAAAAGCTTGGCAAAGAGTAAAATCAAGTGACGCAAGTATTGCAGAAAAAGCAGCGGCTTGGGCAGTAACAACAGCCATGAAGACAAAAGCTAAGTTTGGTGGTGGAAGACGACGTCGCAGAGGAAGACCCACAAAAAGAAGAGCTCCTAAAAAAGGTGGAAATATTAGAAAGAGACGTCGTAGAACTCGTAAAGCAAAAGTAAAAAAGGCTTCTGTTTGGTCAATGGTAAAAAACGGAGCAGGTTTATACCTAAGACCGTACCGTGTGTACTAAATAAAAATAATCAATTGATAATTCCAAATAAAGCCTTAACAAATCATCAGTTAAATGATTATGTAAAATGTTTGAAAATACCATTCTTTCGAGGAGTTTTTATGAAAGATGCATTACCAACTAAAATATGGAAAAATGAAACTGGAATAGTAAATTTGGATTCCACCTATGGTTCAGGCACTCATTGGGTATGCTATAAAAAACTCGGACAAACTGTTTATTACTTTGACAGCTTTGGCAATCTACCACCACCAAAAGAACTTCAACATTATTTTCGAAACTCCAAAAATATTTTTTACAATTACAAAAGAGAACAACCTAACAATACTGAAATCTGTGGGCATTTTCTAGCGAAGAGTGTCAGTCACCTTTAAGATGTCATCGTATACAGTGTCACTGAGTGGAAATTCATCCACATTAAAAAGTACGCTGTTCCCAGCATTGCGTCTATCCAAGGAAAGATTATGGGAAGCGGCGTTACTTGATTTGACTACCTACAACTCAATTCCCAATGTTACGGAAGGAAAAAACAATTTACTACATTATTATAAAACTATGGATGCTTCAGGAAAATACTCAGAATTAAAAATAATTACATTTCCTACTGGAGCTTATGAAATCGATGATATAAACCAATTACTACAAAAACAACTCGGAGAAGAAAATATCACCGTTAAAGGAAACAATAATACTTTAAAAGCAGAAATAACTTCAAAATATTATATCGATGTCAGCTTTGAAAACTCTATTGGCAGTTTACTTGGATTTACAGATACAAAAAAGAAAATCTTAACTCCTGGAACTACTCATTCAGGTGATACAACTGTTACAATATTAAAAGTAAATAGTGTTGATGTAACATGTAATATTATACATGGATCATATAGAGAAGGAGTAAATCAGCATATCTTACATACATTTTATCCAACAGTTGCTCCAGGTTTTAAAATTGTTGAGAAGCCACAAAACTTGATATACCTACCATTAAACACCAGTTTCATTTCAGACATCGTACTGAACATATTGGATCAAGACGGTCATAGTGTTGACTTTAGAGGAGAAACAATTACTATACGAATACACATCAGAGCGGCGACATAAAAATCAACATGGGATTATCATTTAAACCACAACGGAAGAGTCGGGAGCTCAGTAGCTCCTCGACATTGGAAGAGTTAACATCAGACAACATTCGTTTTCTACAAAAGATTGGATTGAAACTTAACAACGATGGATATCCTGGATATATCTCAAGGACCGACATTCGACGAAACACTATGGGAGAAGGAATATCACACACACAACCCTTACACTTCATCAAAATTAAACAATAATGATGAAATAAGGATTCCCATTCAACAACAAGATATTTACACATTACCATGTGAAAGTTATTTGTACATCGAAGGAAGGGTATTAAAATTGGATGGAAAAACTGCTTCAACAGTTCCTTTTATAAATAACCCAATGGCATATCTTTTTGATGAAATAAGATATGAGATATCAGGGGTGACAGTTGATTCAACAAAAAAAGTTGGTATAACAACAACATTAAAAGGATTAACATCATTAACACCACATGAAAAAAATTCAATAGTCACCGCCGGATGGGTTGCTCCCAATAAAGACACTATAACACCTGCTTCCAACGGTCATTTTGATTTTCATGTACCTTTACGATTGCTTTTGGGATTTGCTGAAGATTACAAAAGGGTTATAATAAATGTTAAACAAGAATTAGTATTACTCAGATCTTCAACTAATAAGGACTTAATACTTGCAGACCCTTCAACTACGGAAGATAAATTGGAATGGCAACTACAATTGGATAAAGTTGTTTGGAGAGTACCTCATGTAAGATTGGCTGATGAACATAGAATAGTATTGTTAAGAAAGTTAAAATCTGACCGTGACATTGTGATGCCATTCCGAAGTTGGGAATTTCATTAATACCCTACATTACCTCAAACAGAACGACAAACATGGACCGTCAAGACATCAACTTACTTGGAACGTGCAAGGTACATAATACTCGGTTTCCAAACTAAGCGAAAAGATGTTATCACTGCAAATGCTGGTCAATTTGATCACTGTAAAATAAAGAATTGTAAAGTTTTCCTAAACTCTCAATTCTTTCCATATGATAATTTAAATGTCATGTTTAGTAAAAAACGTTTTTCCATTTTATATGATATGTATGCAAGATTTCAATCATCATATTATGGAAAGACTAATACACCACTATTATCACCTGATCAATATTATTCCAAGGCTCCAATAATTGTAATCGATTGTTCAAAACAAAATGAATCAGTAAAATCATCAAGTGTGGATATAAAAATTGAAATGGAATTTGAAGAACCAGTAGCGGATGGAACTTCGGCATACTGTCTAATTCTACATGATAAAATAGTTACTTACACACCTCTCACCGGAATAGTCAAGAATGTACTTTAAGAAGAATTAGTACAACTACTGCAAAATATTGAGGTTAGAATTATCTGCTTCAATTTTAAAGGTTATAATTTTGTTTCTAAAAGACAAGTTGAAAATAAACAATTATATAATTGTATA
This sequence comes from Neoaliturus tenellus, assembly GCA_030545055.2. Classification (NCBI taxonomy): domain Eukaryota; kingdom Metazoa; phylum Arthropoda; class Insecta; order Hemiptera; family Cicadellidae; genus Neoaliturus; species Neoaliturus tenellus. The sequence continues at coordinate 174,809,114 of CM061533.1, read as the reverse complement.
AATTTCAAGGATTTTACAAAAAATATAAAAGCAAGAAAATAGTTAGTAGAAAATTCATTCTATCTTCAACCGTCGTATGGGAAACATCGTTCGCAAGATGAATTCTACTAACGGAGAAGAAAATACACCTCTAATGGATGAAAATAGTTCTGATATAGAAAAGCAAGTTGAACCAGAAATGGATGAATTCCTCAAGTTTAACAAACATAAGAAGAGAGAAGAAGGAGAAGCTGAAAAAGAAGTGAAAAGAAAAAAGGTTGAAGTTAACATTACAACAAATATTTTAACAGAAGTATTTCTTCGAATTTTCTACCCTATTTCTTCATGCATGACAAAAAGTATATCGGTTGGAATTGTAAAATCATTGGATTATTCACCAATTAATTGTTATGTTAAATCAAGGAAGTAAAATGGTTATCTTTACTGAAACTTCTTGGGATTCTCTAATGAAACATTTACATCTTTTGGAATGTTATTTAACTAACAACACATTTGGAAAAAGAACAAGATTAAGTTTATTAGAATCAAATATTGAAGTTGATATAATCAAACATCGTGGAGGACAAGTTGTTCGCTTCAAAGATTTAACTAGACATGATGTAAAATTACATTTCACTAAAGAAGAATTTTACACTTTAAGTTGTACTACCGGTCCTGTCACTAGATACTTAAAACAACTAGTATTTTCAAGTACGATTATCAAAGATTATCTAATCGATACATTGGACAGACAACCATTTATTCCAATTTTATATGGTCCTGTGGATACTTCAATTTTTAATCGAATACCTCAAGAAGTAGATATGTGGAGACAATTAAACAACTATCACACCAATTTTAATATTAACGAAGAAGCACAAGAAATAAAAGAAGAACAATCTTGTTTGTAATAACAGTGAGTTGTGGATTAGACTTCATCATGAACAAACGGGTTTCATTTTCTACTGCATCACAGTTAATGGAAGTTAAAAGAGGTATAATTGAATTTCAAGCTTTTCGAGGGAATGATGGAAATTTCATTATTAAGGAATTAGTAATTTTAGATATGAACACATCTGTAATTTATCATTACTTATTCAAACCTCCATTTCCATTTAATAAACTAACAACTAAAGCGAAAGTTACAAACAAATGGTTGAACAAACATTTTCACAACTTAAAATGGGATGAAGGTTTTATTCATTATAACATGATGCCACATATTATGAATCATTATTGTAAAGAGTTTAAAATTATCTACACAAGAGGATTGGAAAAAGCAAATTGGATACAATCATTTACAAGCAATGAAGTAATAAATGCAATAATAGATAGAGATTTCCAATGCTACTTTAATGAACTTTGTATTTCATCAAAAAGTTTTAAACATCGAAGGTCACAGTGTGCTTTGAAGAATGCCTAACGCTTGAATAATTTCCTTCAACAAAGTGGTGGGGGTAGCGTCAGTGGTGGGGGTATTGTCAGTGGTGGGGGTAGTCTCGATAATAAAAGTGAGAGCGCTACCATGACACAGCATGAGTATTACTCGAACCTCCGAAGAGACAACATCTCCAACGGATATTCTTATTAACAAGAAGATTAGCATCAACAAAAACATTAAGATGGCATCAAACAACTTACTTCAAAATTTGGTTGAACAATTCAACGCTCAATTAAAATCAACAATCCTACCTACGAAGAAATGTTCCGAGCTGAAAGAAGAAAAACACTACATCATTCATACAATAAAGAAGATGGCAACTTCAGTAGGTGATGCTATAAATTGCACATTGAGTGAGGCACCTTATACAATTGGTGATGAAGCAAAATTTCAAATCTTCCTACCAAAGCGCTTCGTACAACTACTACAAAATGAAGATCTTCGTATAATTCAACCCGGCGCACTCTATTTGGTATCACATGGACCAAGTGGAAACAACTCTACTGAACTTACAATTCATGTAACACCTACTACTGATTAGTTTGTACATAAAATTGTAAATATTTCTTTGTATTTGTTTCTCAATAAATATGATATAAACCTAAAAAAAAATAAAAAAGCAACATATTGTAATGTGTTTGTACATTACAATATGTTGTTTTTTTTAAAAATTCCATGGGATGACCTTGACCCAATTTTGTGTGATAGTAGAAGTGAAAATCAACTTGTAAAATTCATCAGTCTACGACTACCTTTCGTACCGTACACATCTCACTCTCTATCACTAAATATAAAAACTTCAACATGTCCCTAAAGGTTAAGTGTGCATCTTATGATACCAACACCATAACTACTTTTGAACAACTTGAAGATTTAACTAACGAAATGCGAGTTTTACTTACCGGTGGTTATCACTTAACTGTTGATGTTAGTGCTACTAATACAAGGATGTTCACTAAAACAAAATATTGCGATGATGAAATATTTTTTTCTACACAACCTACAACTTCTTCATCGCCAGCTGGTCAACATAACGTCAAGTTCCAGAAGTATTACCAATGTTGAATAACTTTTAATAAATAAAATTACAACTAAGGAATCACGTGATCAATGTCAAGTTCATAAAAAGGATGTAACACTTTGATAAATAATCATTCGCTTCTCAGCTCTCGCCACGACAAGATCTATTCTACAAAATGTTATACAGAATGATGATTGAACTTGATAGGAAAATCTATGGAAAAGATTATAACACTGTTGAACAAATGACTCAAGATTTAGATGTATTAACTAAAGAAGGATATCAAGCTAAATTAATTTTAAAATTTCCTGAAGTACATCCACTATCAACAGAAGAACTTATTGCTATGGCTAAGGCAGAGAGAGAAAAAAAGTCTGAAGAAAACAAACAGAAACAAACTTCCTAAATTTCAATAATCCTTACACTTGTAAGGTATAATTTTTTAAAACTCCATTTGGATGACCTTGAAATTACCCCTACCACTTTTCATAGTACATAAAACTCGCTATTCATCACTATACAATCTTATTCTTTCACTAGACTCCGCAGCGTCAACATGGAAGAGCAAAAATACAAGTACAAACCTCGTTACTGTTGTGAACAACAGTGTACAGATTTAGGACCAATGATGGTGGATGGGTTAGCTTGTACTAAATGTGAATTCTTCGGATCTTGTTATTGCAAATGTAAAACAAAACAACTACCGCCACCGGAATTGCGAACTTTCAAATTTTACAAATCAAGATATTTTCATACATGTTGTCCTCAAAGATGTTTCAAATTTCACCCTCTAGATCTTGCTCATTGTCAACGCACCAATTCTCATCAAGATGATTTTTGTACACACATGATAAAAAGATGTAAATACAGATCAGATTGGTATTCCGATCCTGTAGAACCATCAAATGTTTAATTTCAGTTTTACACTCTTTTTTAAAACTTCAATTGAATGACCTTGAGATTTCCCCCACCACTAGTTCTAGTTTTTATATAATATTAAATCATTCCACTTCCAACACTCTAACTAAAAACATGGAAGGAAAATTTATCAAGTTTGAACATATAATAACTGACAGGGAGGAGATGGAAGAATTGTTTCAAAACTTACTTTCTGTCATTGACGAATATCCTATAAGATGGTTCAGAATTGTAGTTCAATATTTAAATCCTGGTGAATTGTTTTCTTCATCGAGTGAAGAAGATGAAACAACTACTTCGGTTCAAATAATTGAATTAAGAGACGAAGAAGAAGAACTAAACATTTTATTCAATCATAAGCTCAAGGTCCCCTATATAGAAGCCCCCTCCCTAGACAGCCCCCCTCCCTAGACGCCTGCTCAAGGTCACCATTATATAAGCCCCCTCCCTAGGCTCTTATCCTCATTCGATTGCCAACTTTCTAACGATGAACACCTCTCCATTGGCACGAATGAATGCTAATTTTGAAATAAACTCAAAAGAAGATTTACAAGAAATATTTAATACTTTAAATGAACTTATAGATAAATTTAACACTATTACAATGAATTTGGAAATAACTTACGCTTGTCCTATTTGTGATAAGGTTGAAAGTTCTGATGAAGACAGTTTACTAAATCTTACTCCTCTCACCCCTCTACAGTCGGACACAACTTCTGAGGCAAATGATGAGCAGCATCTTTCCCCCACCACTTCTATGTAACAACGCTCTTTCCCCCCACCACTTCTTTATTTAACCGACATTTCCCTCTTTCCATTCTCATTCCATCGTCGCCTCTTCAACTATCAACATCGCTTGTTTCAAAAATTTCAAAAAACACAAACATGATGGATATGATGGATGAAGTTCCATTTGTAACAAGGATGGAAGAGGATAAATTGAAATTGGAAATCAAACGATTGGAAATGGAACGGGAAAACCAACTCGAGATGTTACGTTTGTTCAAACTTTTTAAATACATCATCTGGGGACTCTGCGTTTACCTTCTCATCGTCGTCGGTGTTTGTGTTTACAACTCTGTAGTTCATAACAAAACTTCAACTTGTTTAAACACTGCTGTCACACATTGATTGTATGTTTTTCACAAATAAAATTCACAAACCTAATTCTATACCTATCCCGCTATCACCAGAGTTAGTTTAACTCTCCGAACTATTACTCCGGTGGTAGCGGGATAGGGTTTTTTAAAACTTACTCTGGATGACCTTGACATACTTTCCATAACCCAATTGTCAATTTCAATTTCAAATTTCAAATCACATCTGCTCCCCCACCGGAAGCTATATGGCATGGCATATGGCGGCAGCAACTGATTTGGCAGCTGGCCGATGGCAGCTGGCCGGCAGCGGCTGGCAATTGGCACGACTTCCGTTTTGAAAGTAACCAAACCCCACTACTTATGATCAATATTACAACATTATTTAAAAAATGTCAACTTATATAGGCTAAAAACTTGGTGGTCCGCAGCATTTGTGTTGCTAATGTTATAAATATAAAGAAACATTTTATCTCTTAAAAAAAACTGAGTAGTGTGTTTTGGTTACTTCTGGACCGGAAGTCGTGCCATCTGCCCGAGCAGCTGCTCGAGCAGATGGCGTCAGATGCTGGGGTGCAGATGGCGAGAGCATATGCCCTGAATTTGAAGTAGAATTGGGCATGAACTAAGAGTTAATTTAAAACTGAAATTTAACAGTTATAACTGGGGCTTGGAAAGTATGTCAAGGTCATCCAGAGTAAGTTTTAAAAAAGATTATCCAACTACCACCAGAAATAGTTGAAAGTTGAACTAGTTGGTGATAGTGGGATAGGTTGAAGTAACTTTTGAATTTTATTTGTGAACATATAATTAATGTGCAACAGCAGAGTTTAAACAAGTTGAACTTTTGTGATGAACTACAGAGTTGTAAATGCAAACACCAACGACGATGAGAAGGTAAACGCAGAGTCCCCAGATGATGTATTTGAAAAGTTTGAACAAATGTAACATTTCGAATTGGTTTTCCCGTTCCATTTCCAATCGTTTAATTTCCAATTTCAATTTATCCTCTTCCATTCTAGTTATGAAGGGAACTTCATCCATCATATCCATCATGATTGTGTTAGTGTTTGAAATTTTAAAACAAGTGATGTTGATAGTTCAGAAGTCGAAGACGGAATGAGAAGTGAAAGGGAGAAATGTTAGTTAAATAAAGAAGTGGTGGGGGGAAGGATGAATTACAAAGAAGTGGTGGGGGAAAGACGTTGCTCTTCATTATTACCATCAGTAGTGTCAGATGGTGCAGGAGTTAGATTTAGTAAACTGTCTTCGTCCAAACTTTCAACCTTATCACAAATAGGACAATCGTATGTTATTTCCAAATTCATTTTGATGGTTGTAAAATTATCTACAAGTTCTTGTAAAATATTAAAAATGTCTTGTAACTCTTCTTTAGAGTTTATTTCAAAACTAGAATTCATTCGGGCCAATGGAGAGTTGTTCATTATTGGAGAGTCGGTGATGGAATGAGGATCGGCGCATAGGGAGGGGGCTTATATAATGGTGACCTTGAGCAGGCGTCTAGGGAGGGGGCTTTTATATGGGGAACCTTGAGCTTATGATTGAATAAAATGTTTAGTTCTTCTTCTTCGTCTTTTAATTCAATTATTTGAACCGAAGTAGTTGTTTCATCCTCTTCACTTGATGAAGAAAACAATTCACCAGGATTTAAATATTGAACTACAATTCTGAACCATCTTATAGGATATTCGTCAATGATAGAAAGTAAGTTTTGAAACAATTCTTCCATCTCCTCCCTGTCAGTTATTATATGTTCAAACTTGATAAATTTGTTTTCCATGTTGTTAGTTAGAGTGTTGGAAGTGGAATGATTTAATATTATATAAAAATTAGAACTAGTGGTGGGGGAAATCTCAAGGTCATCCAAATGAAGTTTTAAAAAAGAGTGTAAAACTGAAATTACACATTTGATGGTTCTACAGGATCGGAATACCAATCTGACCTGTATTTACATCTTTTTATCATATGTGTACAAAAATCATCTTGATGAGAATTGGTGCGTTGACAATGAGCAAGATCGAGAGGGTGAAATTTGAAACATCTTTGAGGACAACATGTATGAAAATATCTTGATTTGTAAAGTTTCAAAGTTCGCAATTCCGGTGGCGGTAGTTGTTTTGTTTTGCATTTGCAGTAACAAGATCCGAAGAATTCGCATTTAGTACAAGCTAACCCATCCACCATCATTGGCCCTAAATCTGTACATTGTTGTTCACAACAGTAACGAGGTTTGTACTTGTATTTTTGCTCTTCCATGTTGACGCTGCGGAGTCCAGTGAAAGAATAAGAGTGTATAGTGTTAAATAGCGAGTTTTATGTACTGTGAAAAGTGGTGGGGGTAATTTCAAGGTCATCCAAATGGAGTTTTAAAAAATTATACCTTACAAGTGTAAGGATTATTAAAATTTAGGAAGTTTGTTTCTCTTTGTTTTCTTCAGACTTTTTATCTTTCTCAGCTTTAGCCATAGCAACTAGTTCTTCTATTGATAGTGGATGTACTTCAGGAAATTTTAAAATTAATTTAGCTTGGTATCCTTCTTTAGCTAATACATCTATATCTTTAGTCATTTGTTCAACAGTGTTGTAATCTTTTCCATAGATTTTTCCATCAAGTTGAATAATCATTCTGTACAACATTTTCTTAAATAGGTCTTGTCGTGGTGAGAGCTAAGAAGCGAATGATTATTTATACAAGTATCACATCCTTTTTATTAACTCACATTGATCACGTGATTCTTTAGTTGTAGCTTTGTCTGTCAAAAGTTATTCAACATTGGTAATACTTTTGGAACTTGATGTTATGTTGACCAGTTGGCGTTGAAGAAGTTGTAGGTTGTGTAGAAATAAATATTTCATCATCGCAATATTTTGTTTTAGTGAACATCCTTGTATTAGTAGCACTAACATCAACAGTTAAGTGATAACCACCGGTAAGTAAAACTCGCATTTCGTTGGTTAAATCTTCGAGTTGTTCAAAAGTTGTTATGGTGTTAGTATCGTAAGATGCACACTTGACCTTTAGGGACATGTTGCAGTTTTATATTCAGGGATTAAGAGCGAGATGTGTACGGTATGAAAGGTAGCAGTAGACTGATGAATTTTGCAAGTACATTTCCCCTTTTATAATTATACAGAATTGGGTCAAGGTCATCCCGTGGAATTTTTAAAAAAAGCAACATATTGTAATGTACAAAGACATTACAATATGTTGCTTTTTTTATTTTTATTTTTTTTTGTTTTATATCATATTTATTGAAAAAACAAATACAAAGAAATATTTATAATGTTATGTACAAATTAATCAGTAGTAGGTGTTACATGAATTGTAAGTTCAGTAGAGTTGTTTCCACTGGGTCCATGTGATACCAAATAGAGTGCGCCGGGTTGAATTATACGAAGATCTTCATTTTGAAGTAGTTGTACGAAGCGCTTTGGTAAGAAGATCTGAAATTTTGCTTCATCACCAATTGTATAAGGTGCCTCGCTCAAAGTGCAATTTATAGCATCACCTACTGAAGTTTCCATTTTCTTAATAGTATGAATGATGTAGTGTTTTTCTTCTTTTAGTTCAGAACATTTCTTCGTAGGTAGAATTGATGATTTAGAATGAGCGTTGAACTGATCAACTAAACTTTGAAGTAAGTTCTGTGATGCCATATTGATGTTGTTGTTAATCTTCTTGTTAATAAGAATGTCCGTCGGAGATGTTGTCTCTTCGGAGGTTTGAGTAATACTCATGCTGTGTCATGGTAGCGCTCTCACTTTTATAATCGACACTACCCCCACCAGTTTGTTGAAGGAAATTATTCAAGCGGTAGGCATTCTTTAAAGCGCACTGTGACCTTCGATGTTTAAAACTTTTTGATGAAATACAAAGTTCGTTGAAGTAGCATTGGAAATCTTTATCAATAATTGCATTAATCACTTCGTTGCTTGTAAATGATTGTATCCAATTTGCTTTTTCCAATCCCCTTGTGTAGATAATTTTAAACTCTTTGCAATAATGATTCATAATGTGCGGCATCATGTTATAATTAATGAAACCTTCATCCCATCTTAAGTTATGAAAATGTTTGTTCAACCATTTGTTTGTAACTTTCGCTTTAGTTGTTAGTCTATTAAATGGTACTGGAGGTTTAAACAAATAATGATAAACTACTGATGTGTTCATGTCCAAGATTACTAATTCTTTAATAATAAAATTACCATCATTTCCTCGAAAAGCTTGAAATTCAATTATACCTCTTTTAACTTCCATTATATGTGGCGCATTAGAAAACGAAACCCGTTTATTCATGATGAAGTCTTACTAACAACTGACTTAAAAATTGAATGAGCCGATGTTTATAACAGACAAGATTGTTCTTCTTCTTTCACTTCTTGTGCCACTTCATCAATATTAAAATTGGTGTGATAGTTGTTTAATTGTCTCCACATTTCAACTTCTTGAGGTATTCTATTAAAGATTGAAGTATCCACGGGACCGTATAAAATTGGAACAAAAGGTTTTTTGTCCAATGTATCAATTAGATAGTCTTTAATTATTGCACTTGAAAATATTAGTTGTTTCAAATATCTGGTGACGGGACCGGTAGTACAACTTAAAGTGTAAAATTCTTCTTTTATGAAATATAATTTAACATTATGTGTGGTTAAATCTCTGAAGCGAACAATTTGTCCTCCACGATGTTTTACTATATCAACTTCAATATTTGATTCCAATAAACTTAATCTTGTTCTTCTTCCAAATGTGTTGTTACTTAAATAGCACTCCAAAAGATGTAAATGTTTCATGAGAGATTCCCAAGTAGTTTCACTGAAAGTAACCATTTTGTTTCCATGATTTAAAATAACAATTGGTGAATAATCCATTGATTTTAAAATTCCAACTGATATACTTTTTGTCATGCATGAAGAAATTGGGTAGATAATCCGAAGAAATACTTCTGTTAAAATATTGGTTGTAATGTTAACTTCAACCTTCTTCCTTTTTACTTCTTTTTCAGCTTTTTCTTCTTCTCTCTTCTTATGTTTGTTGAATTTTAGGAACTCGTCCATTTCTCGTTCAACTTGTTTTTCTATATCTGAACTATTATCATCCATTAGAGGTGTATTTTCTTCTCCGTTAGTAGAATTCATCTTGCGAATGATGTTTCCCATACGACGGTTGAAGATAGAATGAAGTTTCTACTAATTATTTTCTCGCTTTTATATTTTTCGTAAAATCCTTGAAATTTATACAATTACATAATTGTTTGTTTTCAACTTGTCTTTCACAAATGAAATTCTAACCTCAAAAATTAAAGCAGATAATTCTAACCTCAAAAATTTGCAGTTGTTATACAATTCTTCTTAAAGTACATTCTTCACAATTCCGGTCAGCGGTGTGTAAGTAACTATTTTATCATGTAGAATTAGACAGTATGCCGAAGTTCCATCCGCTACTGGTTCTTCAAATTCCATTTCAATTTTTATATCCACACTTGATGATTTTACTGATTCATTTTGTTTTGAACAATCGATTACAATTATTGGAGCCTTGGAATAATACTGGTCAGGTGATAATAGTGGTGTATTAGTCTTTCCATAATATGACGATTGAAATCTTGCATACATATCGTATAAAATGGAAAAACGTTTTTTGCTGAACATGACATTCAAATTGTCATAGGGAAAGAATTGAGAGTTTAGGAAAACTTTACAATTCTTTATTTTACAGTGATCAAATTGACCAGCATTTGCAGTGATAACATCTTTTCGCTTAGTTTGAAAACCGAGTATTATGTACCTTGCTCGTTCCAAGTAAGTTGATGTCTTGACGGTCCATGTTTGTCTTTCTGTCTGAGGTAGTGTAGGGTATTCATGAAATTCCCAACTTCGGAATGGCATCACAATATCACGGTCAGATTTTAACTTTCTCAATAATAGGATTCTATGTTCATCGGCCAATCTTACATGAGGTACTCTCCAAACAACTTTATCCAACTGTAGTTGCCATTCCAGTTTATCTTCCGTAGTTGCAGGGTCTGCAAGTATTAAGTCCTTATTAGTTGAAGATCTGAGTAATACTAATTCTTGTTTGACATTTATTATTACCCGTTTGTAATCTTCAGCGAATCCCAAAAGCAATCGTAAAGGTACATGAAAATCAAAGTGACCGTTGGAAGCTGGTGTTATAGTGTCTTTATCGGGGGCAACCCATCCGGCAGTGACTATTGAATTCTTCTCATGCGGTGTTAATGATGTTAATCCTTTCAATGTCGTTGTTAAACCAACCTTTTTTGTTGAATCAACCGTCACCCCTGATATTTCATATCTTATTTCATTAAAAAGATATGCCATCGGGTTATTTATAAAAGGAACTGTTGAAGCAGTTTTTCCATCTAATTTTAATACCTGTCCTTCGATGTACAAGTAACTTTCACACGGTAAAGTGTAAATATCTTGTTGTTGAATGGGGATCCTTATTTCATCGTTATTGTTTAATTTTGATGAAGTGTAAGGGTTGTGCGTGTGATATTCCTTCTCCCATAGTGTTTCGTCGAACGTTGGTCCTTGAGATATATCCAGGATATCCATCGCTGTTAAGTTTCAATCCAATCTTCTGTAGAAAACGAATGTTTTCCGATGTTAACTCTTCCAATGTCGAGGAGCTACTGAGCTCCCGACTCTTCCGTTGCGGTTTAAATGATAATCCCATGTTGACTTTTATGTTGCTGCTCTGATGTGTATCCGTATAGTAATTGTTTCTCCTCTAAAGTCAACACTATGACCGTCTTGATCCAATATGTTCAGTACGATGTCTGAAATGAAACTGGTGTTTAACGGTAGGTATATCAAGTTTTGTGGCTTCTCAACAATTTTAAAACCGGGAGCCACTGTTGGATAAAATGTATGTAAAATATGTTGATTAACTCCATCTCTATACGATCCGTGTATAATGTTGCACGTGACATCAATACTATTTACTTTCAATATTGTTACAGTTGAATCACCCGAATGAGTAGTTCCAGGAGTTAAGATTTTCTTTTTTGTATCTGTAAATCCAAGTAAACTGCCAATCGACTGTTCCAAGCTGACATCAATATAATATTTCGAAGTTATTTCTGCTTTTAAAGTATTATTGTTTCCTTTAACGGTGATATTGTCTTCTCCGAGTTGTTTCTGTAATAATTGGTTTATGTCATCAATTTCATATGCTCCAGTAGGAAATGTAATTATTTTCAATTCTGAGTATTTTCCTGCAGCATCCTTAGTTTCATAATAATGTAGTAAATTGTTTTTTCCTTCTGTAACATTAGGAATTGAATTGTAGGTAGTCAAATCAAGTAATGCTGCTTCCCATAATCTTTCCTTGGATAGACGCAATGCTGGGAACAGCGTACTTTTTAATGTGGATGAATTTCCACTCAGTGACACTGTATACGATGACATCTTAAAGCTGACTGACACTCTTCGCTAGAAACTCCAAACATAAATGCCCACATATTTCAGTATTGTTAGGTTGTTCTCTTTTGTAATTATAAAAATGTTTTTGGAGTTTCGAAAATAATGTTGCAGTTCTTTTGGCGGTGGTAGATTGCCAAAACTGTCAAAGTAGTAAATGGTTTGTCCGAGTTTTTTATAGCATACCCAATGAGTGCCTGGACCATAGGTGGAATCCAAATTTACTATTCCAGTTTCATTTTTCCATATTTTAGTTGGTAATGCATCTTTCATAAAAACTCCTCGAAAGAATGGTATTTTCAAACATTTTACATAATCATTTAACTGATGATTTGTTAAGGCTTTATTTGGAATTATCAATTGATTCTTCTTATTTAGTACACACGGTATGGTCTTAGGTATAAACCTGCTCCGTTTTTTACCATTTGCCAAACAGAAGTCTTCTTTACACTTGCCTTATGAGTTCTACGACGTCCTTTTTTAATGTTTCCACCTCTTTTGGGAGCGCCTCTCTTTGCAGGTCTTCCTCTGCGACGTCTTCCACCACCTAACTTTGCTTTTGTCTTCATGGCTGTAGTTACTGCCCAAGCTGCTGCTTTTTCTGCAATATTTGCGTCACTTGATTTTACTCTTTGCCAAGCTTTCTCCGCTAGAATTTTATCTGCTATTGATCTATTTGTTGAATCTTTATACTTTGAATATGCTATATCGTGTTCTTTGCAAGCTTGATCTAATTTATTAATTCCAGGATCTCCTCTTGCTAAACGTTTTGCCAACTTAGTTCCAGGTCCACAATATTGATAACCTCCGGGCAGATGTAATTCGTATGGTAAAGCGTCTATCGTTCGATTTACAACAGCACCAACTGGAATCCGTCTGAGCAGGGATAATGCAGCTGATGTTATACCACGTCCTCTCTTGCCGCTGTCTTGACGATGACTGAGCGATACGGTCTTCATTATGTTGTCTTATATAACTGGTGTGTTTACTCTACGAGATACTTTACATAAATGAATAACTTGTGCAAAATCTTTTATATTTAAAGACTTAGTTATTCAAATTAATTATATACTGATTTATGATTCTATTTTTAATCCAAGCTTCTCGTTCATCGGGTTGAATCACCACATGATTCGTTGTACTAGCTATATGATTGTGGGTATCAATAAGTAAATTACCCACTATTCTTATTAAACAATCTAAAGTTACAGCATCTTTTGGATGTTGAGGATCTTGTAACTGCATAATACGTTTATCATTACACGTGTAAGCGGTTAAATCACTTTTTGATGTTGTTATGACTTGTCCAATAGTAGCAGCATCATTTGAATCTTCACCTGGTAAAATATTAATTATTTTCTTCATCTTTGCATCATATTTGGTCCCAAAGTGTTTATCCCAAGTTATTGTTTGTCTCAATGTAACACAATCATCATCTCCATAACCAGGATAAATATTTTTTATTCTTCTATTACGACCATCGTATGTATCTAATCTACCACCACTTGCAATTAATGTTTGCACCATAAGAGGTACATATGAATCTTTTATACCAAATCTTCCATTTGTTATTGTTTTATGTCCTGCATCCCATTCATCATTATTTCCTTGCATTAAATCAAACTTTTTATTTCCATGTATAAATTTATCTCCCCGCTTTAACACGGCATCTTCATGTTTTACAAAATTTGATGTTTCTTTTTTTAATTCTTTGGATAATTGCTCCATAGTAACAGCATCTTTTGGTTGAGAACCAAACTTTACATTTGTCAATGTTTTTCCATGACAATCGATTCCATCAGCATCTTGTAAAATACAGTTGTCCTTGATGTATTTTAGGTTTACAGCATCACCGTCTTCTTTTGGGTATCCAATGTCATTTATAATAAATTTATAAAAAGAAAATCCATGTTCAGTTTTTTCAGGTATTATAGAATGTAAATATTCTTTATTAACTGAATCTTTATCATTTTTGGGATTTCCCACGTTGGTTATTCTATAATTTCCAGCATTATACGTTTGTCCATCTTTTAAGTTATTACCCCATTGCAATTTTAAAGTATTTAAAAGTTCAGATGATAAGTACTCTTTAGTAATTGCATCAGAACCTTCAGTTGGTTTACCAACATTAATTAATCTATGTGATTTAACATCGTAAGTATTCTTATGTAATTTTAATGATGTTGAAGTAGCTTCTTTTACTGTCTTCAAATTTGCTCCATCAGTATCTTCTTCTGGATCTTTAACTAGTTTTAAACGTTTATTACTTATGCTATAGTCTCCTTCAGGTGTTTGCGGTAATCCACTTCTTTTTCTGTCTTCTCCAACTTGCACTCCTAAAGCGGAGTACCGTCCGAACTTGTCGACGCTCATGTTAGAACTGATACGTCTTATGCTTGCACCTCTTTTATATCCACGGACAATTATACGACTATACCGCGATTCCTAAGTTCATCAACTAGAGCCACCCATTCATTATTCAAACCTGTATGACCGGCTTCCATGGCTTCATGCAATAGTCTCATTCTATCAACCAATTTATTGATATCGTTGTAGTAAATCACATTCGTATTGTATAGATTTTTCATCAATCCTTTACCAGATGTTGAAGTATCTCCTTTACTCTTTTTACCATGTTGTTCAAGAAGTGATAAATCCATAAGTGATAAAGATTTTCTTTTCAGTGGTTGTCTCACCGCTGGTGCAGTACGTAATGTTGGCAATTTTCGTGGAGGAAACAACTTTTTTATAACGATGTTATATTTTGTTGCACGTGAACGATTAATCATTGCATCCTTTACGTAGTTTCTTTTATGAGCGTTAGTATTTTGGAGAATCTCCTTAAAAACATTTAAATCTTTGGATGAATATCTTAGTGGTATGTTTTTAAAAATTAATTCATATAATCCTTTTGTTCCTTTATATCTATGCTCACCAATAATGATGTAATCGTCTTGTGTTATTTCAAGCTTTGAATCGCCAATCTTCAATTCATTCCCATCAATTCTTGCTCCGTATACGTGTGATCTACTCAAATTCGGGTTTGATTTCATATCATGTAGCATTTTCATTATATATTTTCTTCCAAGAGGTCCATGTTGTAATATATCGCTACTCAATTGAGTTAAATTTGGAATAGATTGTTCAGCTTCAGGTATTGGCTGTTCTTCTTCCTTTTCAACAATTGGTTCTTCTTTTGTTTCTTCTTGCTCACTAGCACTTGTATATGAATCATCATCTTCTTCTTTTTTTAATGCTTGTACTTCTTGTTTAGAAACTGGTAGTAAAACATCTCCTTCATAACGAGGTTTACCAATAGTTTCTGATATCTGTTTTAAAGGTTCCGTAGTAGGTTTAAATGTAGTCTCTAGAAATTCTTCTCTTTCACTTAAACCCATCCTCAATGCACGATTCTTCATCCTAATAGAATCACTGAGTGATTTTATTTCTTTCAATAGTTTTTCTTGATTCACCATGTTTACACTGTGAAGTTCAACATGTAACTAGATGTAGCATCGGTAGTTCAACGCATAAATACAAATTTATCCAACCCTATACGATATCTACCATTTTTAATATCTTCTTCCTTCATAATAACGAGAAAGCTATATTTCTCATTCCATGCTTTGCCACACATCTCTTTAAAATTTTCAAATGGCATATCTGCATTTACATGATCATTATATATATGCTTTAAATTTGTTTCATCTTGCTTGAAGATGATCAACATATTTGCATTGTCTCTTATAAGTTGTTTTGGAATTTTACTGTATGTTTGACCAATGTAAATGCTATCAATATTATGATGTCTTCCCATAGCAAAATAATTCCTTATTGTGTCATGATTTTCACAAGAAACATCGTCAAATATAAAAATAGAAAATGGTTTTGCTTCATTTGGTTGCATAATTGTTTCACTGGCATTAAACTTGTAAAAATTTACTTCAGGTACACTTGCAAGTACTTTATCCAATAATTGATATTTTGGTTGTTGCAATGATTTTGAAAAAATATATATATTGTTAAAACGCAATCCTTTAGGATTAGTTATAAGGTTAAAAACAACATTAGTTTTTCCACAATTTGAAGGACCAGTTATTAGACATCTTATCGTATTTGGTAGTAATTCACCATGTTTTCCATGATTTAACTTATCATTGTCAACTGTCAATTCATCAATGTTATTGATATTAAATCGATCTTTTTGTTGTACAATCTCCATCTTGTATAAAGGTTAAACACACAATGAGCTATTAAACAACTATACTAAGTCTTTTGAAGGAATCCAAGAGTCTTCACTTTTATCAAACCCTAACCACCGGACTTTAACCATATCCTTTTTCCTTTGTAAAATCTTCTCGACAAGATATACATCACCAACTGTTGATTTCAACAATTCGTGTCCGTAGAATCCACCTTGAAGTAATTCACCCTTGTTATCCTTTAATAAATAGGTTTCAGGTATAGTTGGTTGCACTTTATAAATTGTAAATACTTCATTAGTCCAATTTGGTAGATATCTTTTACTAAATACACCTTTGTATTTGCTTATACGAACTTTATCGTTGACCTTGAACTTCTTTGGTTGCAATTTTTCCAATTTCGGTGTTGTATTATTTTTAATGCGTTGTAATACAATTTTGGCATTAGCACTATTTACCTGGATAGGTTTCATTCCAATGGTACGATGATATTTGTTGTTATACTCTTTTATAAGTTGTGGTAATATGTCATACCACACGTATGATCCTCGTTTTGAAAATTGTTTATACATCGCACTTTTTAATGTTCTATTGAATCTTTCAATTATTGAAGCTTTAACTTCAGAATTTGTAGAATAATGATTTATTTGATATTTCTTCATCAAAGCTCCAAAGTCTTTATTAAAATATTCTTTTCCATCATCGGTCTGTAGATGTTTAATTTTAAATTTATTTCTTTGTATTGTGGTTTCCATAGCTTTTGTAACACTTTTACCAGTCTTATCCTTCAATGGTAAAGCATCAGCTATTTTAGTAAAACAGTCTATAATTGTTAAAATATATTTAAATCCTTTATTTAATTTACTGTGCGGTATCATTTCAATGAGATCAGCTTGATAAAGATCATTCATTCCTTTAATGATTGTACTTCTTCTTGGAAATCTTCTTCTTGCTGGTTTATGTAGTTCATTTACAATCTTGTCCTTCACACTTTCCATCTTCAGATGTTTCTTGTACACTGCTTGTAAAAATACTGACCCATAGAATAGTTAATTCTCATTTATATAGTTTGAATATAGGTCAAGGCCATTTCATATTAGTGTAAAAAAGAGGGAACATGGCATTGGGCTTGCCATGTCCCCTCTTCTTTACGGAAAGGAAAAAGGAAGAAGGTAGAGGACGAAGAATAGGTTTACTGGTCGATAGGGTTCAGGGAGTAGTGGCCGAATGGTAAAGTATTAATTTTATCTTCTAAAATATGGCGCTTGTCATCTTTGTAGCTTAATGCCCACTTTGTTTGTTTGACACTAAAAAGTTGATGATTATAACTTCTAATAGTGTTGAACGTTGCAGTTGTTTCAACATTTTCAAACAAACATCTTTTATAATGTTCAAACTGTACATTCTTCTTCAGGAAAGAAGTTTTTATTCCTTTGGCTTTTTTCGTGACTTGATGTTCATTCCTTTCATTTATGTACAGTTGAAATGAATACAGTTTGGACATTAATGCTACAATTTCCATCATCGGCACACCATTTGTTTCATCTTTAAATTTTCCCAATACTTTCTTGTTTTTGTCGTAGTCGTAATTTGGATGATCCTTAGGATAATCGGAAAAGTCGAAATCATCTTTATATATAAAGGTGCGTAGATCTTCATACATGTCATTTGTTTTAATCCAGTAAATGAGTGCATCCGTATCCATATATGCAATACCAATGTTCTCTCTTCCATAATAGTTAACCATCTTCTTATAATGAAACTCATACATATGTGTTTTTGAAATATCCAAGATTGACATTCCAAGATACAAAGGACGATCCATTTCAACTGACTTCTTGTTCATGGAAATAACAACTAGATTTTCATTAATAATTACATATGAACCAAAGTTTGGTTGTTGCACTAATTTCTGTAATTTTACTGGATCAGTTACCAATTTGATATCCTTATGTTTCCTTTTGTTTTCCAAAGTCTTGCCAAATATTGCGTTGTTCATTAATTTGAAAAAATCTTTTTGAAAACTTGATGTAGCGGCGGCTCTTCTTCTTGTGTTGTTGTCGATGTAAGGTTTTAACCAACAAGATTGAGAAAATTGTAGTACTCGATTAATTTTTGTAATTCTCAGTCCTAAGTCTAAAGCCTGTTGTATCATCCAGTAGTGTCCAACATATCGAGACTTGTCGGTTAAAGTCATCAATAATTTTGGCCATCTTCCAGTAGGGGAAATTTCAGTCTTCGGAAGAAGTGGTAAATCATAATGTTGATCATGAAGATGTTCAGGATATTCAAAATCCACATCAAAAATGTAACCAGTTTCACCATGCTTCGGTATATCCATTATGTTTCCAATCGATTCTGGATCTATCCATTTAAAATTATCATATGGAAGGGGATTTGACATTGCCCATCCGTATAAGTTATTTGCATCAAAATAACCCAGGAATGTTGTTGATTTTGATGCATCATAATCGGGCAGATACTTGTTGTTCGCCTTAAAATGTCGTGTAACGCTTTGCGTCAATCCCCCTCGAACTCCTGACTCTAACATTAAAACCATATCTATATCAGTAAGAAGTTGTATTTTACAATTTGTTTCTTTCAACATGGCTTGCCATGCTAATCCAGGTGAAGTGTACGAATGAAGAGGGTCCAATCCATAAGCTGCAAAACACGTATTTCTAAATTCTTCCATTATATCACATAATAAAGTTACATCTAATTTAACATAAAAATCTGAATATTCTCCTAATGTTCTAAATCTTAATTCGTTCCATACTTTACATGCATGATCATAGTCCTCTTGAGATATGTCCATGTCGTAAAGTTTACTTTTAAATTCTTCTTTAGCCGGAAGTGATGTTTCATTAAATTTTTCTAAACTGTCTATGTAATCATATGGAAACACACCTTTCCGAAGTACCAAATCCAGTTTGTCGTTATTTACAATCTTCTTTGTTTCGATGAAATCTTGTTTCCTTAAATTTTCTGAAAGTTTGGACAAACTCGACGGCATAAATCTGTAGGAGTCTAAGAATCTTAATTTCATGTTTCCAACTTCTTTGGAAAAACTGATGAACTTCTCTGAAGTTTCAGCTAATACATCAATTTTACCATCGTCTCTTCCTAATTCGGGTATTATGAAATGAGCATCGTACCCACTGAGGTTATGCAGAACCACAGGAATAAATAGTGGTAAACGATAGCTCAAGTTGCATTTATTACAAGCAGCACCCCTGTAATAACCAGTGAGGTGATCGTGATCTTTAACTTTATAATTCTCAATAGTAAAATCATTTTTGCACAAGAAACATCGAGTTGCATTTTCATGTTGAATTTCTTCTTCTTCCTCCATCATTTTCATTGGTACAATATTTGTATATAATCTTTGTACATTTCCAGCTATTGAATATAAGTGATCAAGAAATATTTTTTCTACATTTTCACCACGATATACTAGAGGTTCTGAAGTTAATCCATATCTGTTTAAATGTTCTTCTGATAATGTCGATTTCACCATTAAACAAAAACTGTTTGGTTTGTGCATTTGATACTTGACACTTTTTCTAGCTTCACAATTTTCATCTTCAACAGGAACAAGTGTTGATTCAAAGTCCGCATACACAACGAAAGGGATACGGTATTGATAATGAACCTTTTCAAATTTAACGAATGCTCTGTTTTCCGCAGGTAAATTAATCTTTGCTTCATAATTATTGTTACATCGTCTTTTGTGCTCTTGTAACCATTCTCTTCCTTCTCTTCCTTCTCGTTGAAAATTAAAACATCTCTTGCAAATTATCTTTTTGTTTCGATTTTTTGAAAGTTGCTTGTTAACAAGACGATCAAATTGCTTTATGTACACATAGTGAGACACATCTCCTCGCGTTAGTAGTAGTAAATCCGTATGATCTGGTAGCTCTTCTTTTGCAATACGTAAAGGATACACTTTGTTTGAACTATCTAATGCAAAAACATTGATAGACGTACCGGGATTTTTCTTCTCAAATTTTGATATATCTTTCAGTGATACAGGATAAGTGATTCCTTGAAAATTGTATCTAAATCTTTGATTTTCATATTCTTGGTCAGGTCTATTCGCATTATGTGGTACAAATTTAGTTGTCATTGCATAACGAAAACATTCATTGTCTTCATTTTTAACATTAATACAAGATTTTGTATCTTCAATTCTTTTTGGCAGAGGAATGTAACTTGATCCCATTAGTCCATATCCATGTTTGTGAACTCTTATATCTAATACTTCAATACTTGTAAGACTCCATCCGGATCCTCTTCCTTCGTGTTCCTGAATTTTTATTAATATTTCTTCTATACAGTTCTCTACTATTAAATCAATGTTTGAACTTCCCATAATGGTTCGGTTTTTTGTTATGAATCCTCTTGGTGATAATTCTTCTTGTACATTTATAAACATAGCTTCTAGTAGTAAACCAAATTTAAGAAAGTTCAATCTTTTTAATTCTTCTTTTAAAGTTTTACTTACAATTGGTTTTGCTTCTCTAATAAATTCTTCTAGCTTCAAGTTTTCATTTTGAATCTTATGATGCATTACTACTTTACCAGGTAATGCAAATACTTGTAGATTTGGTAAAGTAGTTGAAGATGTTGCTGTTATTTCATATTGTTCTTCTTGTTCTTCTTGTTCTTCTTGTTCTTCTTGTTGTTCTTGTTCTTCTTGTTGTTCTTGTTGTTCTTGTTTTTCTTCTGGGTTGTTGTGAATTAGTTCTTTATGACAGTCTAATAGAATTTCATCGTGAAACGATTCCGAACATTTATCGCAACGATACATGTTGAGATGTTTACTCTTCGAAATTTTGCCAAGAAATGAAATGGGCTCTCGCGTTCCTCCTTTTATAACGGTCCCCCACCACTATTTCATCTTCTTCACTATACAAGGAAATCAAACTTTTTAAATAAAAATATTAACCTTCTACAAACTAATTGTTCATTCGTGTTCTTTATTCCCATTGGAGTTTTAGTATATACTTCTTTATATTCAAGCTTTAACTAACTTTCCCCCACCCAACTAATTTTAGTTACTTTTAAAACCAAACACCTGCCCTCCAAACATCTATTAGGACAGATGTTATGGGACAGATGTTAGAACAAATGTTAGGGTGGAAATGGCTAGAGCACAGGCACTTGGTTGAACTAAATTTGCACATAAATTAACTAGAGTTGAACTAAAATTCGCATAAATTAAAAGTTAGTTCAAAACTAAAATTCGACAGTGTTAAGAAACTCTAACATTTAAACAAGAATAAACATTAGTTCAAAACTGAAATTCAACAGTGTTAACCAAATTCTAACAGTCGAACAAATAGGTCAAGGTAATCCAATTTTAACGCGAGAACGAGGAATAGAGCACTAAGTGGCATGTTAGTCCATTACCACAAAGTGATCTATTCCTCGCTCTCTATTCTACATCTACTTTTTTCAGTTTACTTATTTATATTAAAATGTTCAAATTTTACTATGTAGAATGTCCATTCTTTCTCTTCAACTCTTCGATTGTTTTTAGCAATTGTAACAAATATTCGTTAGTTTTCACCAAAGTCTTTAGTTTGCTACATCCAATTTCAATGGAAGGTATTATAAGTTGTAATTTTATAAGTTCAATCTTTTCTTTCTTGCGAATTTCTTTCTTTATTATATTATTCCTTATTTTTGCTGCAGATTTAAACTCCATGTTGTTTCTGCTAAAGCCACAATAATAATAAAAGTCTCTTCAAACAACCTGCATTTATACACATTCCCCCACCACTTTATAATCCCCACTCCTTTCCCCCTCTTCTTTATATGTGGAAGGAAGTATTATAATTAGATTCCTAATATTTCTTTTCCTTTTTCACTACATGGGGGGAAGGGTAATTTATTATTACACTAGTTGTGCAAGAAAATAGCCGCCAGTGTCCACACCTTGTTCATAGCACTCCATCATAGATTGTGCCCACTGCAACATGCGGTCTCTGTCATTTGGTGTGACAAGGAAAGAATGACTATCACCATACAATATAAAAGAGTCAATTCGTACATAACATCCTAAATTTAACCATTTATTAGCTTCAACTATAAACTTTTCTATTGTATCAAATGGAAATTGTGGATCAATTGCTATAACCTTACGTTCTTCACTAAGTTCAACAGTATAATCATCATCATCCTCACTCTCACTATCATTATTTAAAATGTCTTCAGGTTGTAGAAAAACATCGGAAATTTTGGAAGAATTAATATGGTCATTCACATGAGGAGGCATTTTGAAGTAGGTAATATTGTAAACAGCAGAGACGAAACAACAATAGCGGCGTGTAGAAGCAAAATGAAGGAGTGACCAACGCTCGCTCCGCTTTTATAACAGTATGCAAATAAGGGGTAAGAGCTGACCTTAACCGGTCATCGACCCAAAGGAGTGGGGGAAGTACTTTTCTTACTACTCAAATGGAAGTAGGTTAGTAGGTCACGGGACTTAGAGTGTTAAAAAATAATGGGGGAGAAACACAACGCTATAACGCATTGTGTTTCTCCCCCATTATTTTTTTAGCAACAATTTGGAAAAAACTAAGTGAATTTACTGTTTACGCCCCACCTTGTAATACGATCCTTTTTATCCCTGAGGAGAAAGTCTTGAGAATCTAAAGTGTTAAATCTCTTCTCTTTACACAAATTCTCACAAACTCTAATTTTATATTTTAAGCCGTTACATTTTGCCAAAATGTGTTGGTGGTCAACAACACTTAGAAAAAAATATTTCAAACCTTTCTTAAGCCTCTCTCCTCTGACGGATATTATTTTAGGATCGTCTTCAACGGTGGGGATTTCTGTCAGTTGTGGTTCAGAAATATGTTTCACGATATGTACACGGCAAAAACTTTCATTTTTAACACATTTCCTCCCACAAGCTGATCCTTTCTTAATTCCCCTAGTGAGCACTTCAGGGCAAGTAGTGGGACGGCTAAATGCCCTACGACGCTCTTCTTGTAATAATTGAAATTGCTCTGAAGGAGCAGGCTTAGGAGCAGGTTTGGGAGTAGGCTTAGTGGATTTAGTTTTATGATAGGTGTGGTCTTCAGGCATAGGAAATGGTGGGGTAGGAGGCAATGGTGACAGTGGAATGATAGGTGTACTAAGACTATGAAGCAAAGTTTCAAATGAAGGGGTATTAAGACGGGGAGCTGGCTTCTGTGGAGGCGGCATGATGGTTGATGGCGGTGTGGAGTCGTTTGAAAGCGAAGTAGAAGGCGAAGGCGGTGAAAAAATGCTTCGAAGTTTAGAAGTCTTGATAGGCGGAAGAATAGTGCCAGAAGTTGAAGGTTGGGATCCAAGTTGCTTTTTGTACCAGTCAGGAGGATTTTTCAGACGAAGAGTTTTCTTTGGTGCAGTAACAGCCGTAGTAGAAGTTGAAGTAGAAGTTAAAGTAGAAGTTGTAGTTGGCAGAGATGACATGGTTGTGGCTCCAAGTTCGCAGCGTAACGTCTGGAATCAGAATGAAATGTTAGCCGCAGTCGATGCGTCTTTTATAACAATATGCAAATGAGAGGGGTAGCAGCTGGCCAAGACTGATTATTGACCTGGGAGGTGGGGGAAAAGGGAAAGGAGAAGGTATTTATTTAAAATAATTCGCATAACTTTTGACTAAAATAAGATAACCAAATTCTTCTTATACCAAAATGTTTGTCTTACATAGACCTTTTCAATGATGTATCGCTTGTCCAAATCCGTCAATCCGTTATCAAGCTATAGCCATTTTAATTTTTCAGGTCATGACCGGTCGTTCACCGGAGTAGTGGGGGAATGAGTGGGGGAAGGAGTGGGGGTAGGAGTGGGGGAAGGGGGGGGGATCGACTCCATTTTTTCGGGAAGGGGGGGGAGGGGGGGAGGGGGGGGGAGGGGGGGGGAGAGGGGGGGGTCATTGACCCTTCCAAAAGTGGGTCAAGGTCATTCAAGATTTATAATGATCCAAGGTGATGGGAACAGTAATACTGTTCCCACCACCCTGTTTGCCTAACGGTTCCCACTCCCAACCCACTAGTTACGTTCTGCAAGGGACATCGACGCAATTTTGTTTGGACCGTCCGGGTCTACCGTAACGGTCCGGTCCGGGTCTACCGTAACCATGAATTCCAAGGGAAACTGGAACACCTAATGCAGAAACGCAACTCTAACCCCACCCAAACTAATCCCACCCATTATATTCCTAAACAAAAATGTGCAAAAACCTAGTCCGCATTTTGCGGATGTCCCACCCCTTCTAAGTGAAGTTCAACTGAACTTCTGAATTTACATTTAATCTACCCCCTAACATCTAGCTGTAAGGCAAAACAACATTAATTAGTATTACCAACACTTAAAACTAACAACACATCATTATTAAAAAACCAAATAATTCAACACGACCAAATACCATCATTATTCTTAAAATTAATACACCTTAATGCTAAATACCTCTTAAAATTAATACACCTTAATGCTAAACCCAACTTATAACTAACATCGCAATGCGCAAATTATTTCTTAAATTTAATACAACTTAAAACTAAACACACACACACACACACACACATACTACATTGCATTAAAAAACGCAACATAGTAGAAGAAGTTCAAATATATATAGGCCTACTATATATTTGAAACCTCTTGCTGAGTCGCCAACAACCTTTCGCTATGAAAGTTTGTTGACGACTGACGCTAAGATCAGGCTCGTATCGCTCCTCGGATTCTCGAGTAGTGGGGGAAGTTGTTTCACTACAGTACAGTGTTCAATCCAGTCCAATTCACAGCAGTGTAAAAGAAAGGCAAAGGAGTGGGGAGCGGCGCATGCGCAACAACACAAAACCAAGGTTTGAGGTTAGAATTATCCATGTGCAGTAGTGCTAAAGTGAGTAATACAGGACTAGGCGCATGCGCATAGCATAGACTCATTCCGATCCGAAGAACTTGTTGCATGCGCAGCAGGTTTGAGGTTAGAATTATCCATGGCAGCTGCCATATTTAGTCTGGTTTCACCACATAAAGTCAACAACCGGTGGTGACCGGCCATTGACCTGGAGGAGTGGGGGAAGGAGTGGGGGAAGGAGTGGGGGGGGGCTCCATTTTTTCGGGGGGGGAGGGGGGGGGGGGGGAGGGGGAGGGGGGGGAAGGGGGAAGGGGGGGAGGGGGGGGAGGGGGGAGGGGGGGGGAGGTCATTGACCTTTCCGGTCGGTCATTGACCCCAAGGAGTAGGGATAGACACAGAACCCTACTTCTCTTACTACTCAGGTGAAAGTCGGTCAACCAGTCATTTGCTTGCCATCTGCCGCCATCTGGCTGGAGTTATTGCCTCTATAAAGGTGGGTAGTTTATCGCGCTACAAACATTCATTGCCTCGCATCCGCTCGGTCATCATCTCTCGTTAGTTTTATGTTATGACTACTTCACTTACTAGGTTTGAGGTTAGAATTATCCATGGAATAGCCTTCGTAAATTCTAACCTATAAAATTACTACTCTGGCTTTCTGTTTCAATTTCTTTTACACTTCATTTTATATCTCAGTCTTATTTTAACTTCTGAACTTAACACATCGGTTATGATGACTGCACAATGTTTAAAATTAAAGCTTTGCGAACACAACACATATTACGAAGTACTTCTAAACCTTCAATTTCAAAGTGTAGAACTAATTTAAATAGAGTTAGGAAGAAGTACAGTTTTAACCCATTATACTCAAAGACTTCGCAGGTTAATGTTGATGATAATGTTATTTACAACATTTTGCATTCTATGTTACAATTCAACAACTTTGAACTTGTTACACCTATCGACTGTGTTCAACAAGTTTTTTTATTTTACCCCTACTATTCCTCATATAAGCACTGTCACCACAATTCCTACTTCATGCTCCTCTATTCTCTTCAGCTGAGCTAAGGTTTGAGGTTAGAATTATCCATGGCGGCCGCCATGTTTAATTCAGTTTCACCACATAGAGTCTGCAACCGGTTATTGGTCTAAAGGAGTGGGGGAAGGGGTGGTGGGGGAAGGTTGCCGTTTTATAAGCCCTCTCCCTAGGCGGCGCTTCTCATTCGATCGCCAACTTTCAAACAATAAACACCTCTCCCATGGCACGAATAAATTATCCCACTATCACCAACTAGTTCAACTTTAAACTATTTCTGGTGGTAGTTGGGTAGGCTTTTTTAAAACTTACTCTGGATGACCTTGACATACTTTCCAGGCCCCCAGTTATAACTGTTGAATTTCAGTTTTCATCTTACTCTTAATTTTTGTTCAACTTTTAGAATTTAGTTAACACAGTTGAATTTTAGTTTTCAACTAACTCTTAATTCATGCCCAATTCTACTTCAAATTCAGGGCATATGCTCTCGCCATCTGCACCCCAGCATCTGACGCCATCTGCTCGAGCAGCTGCTCAGGCAGATGGCACGACTTCCGGTCCAGAAGTAACCAAAACACACTACTAAACTGTATATATTTTCAAAGTAACATAATTATAATTAACCCTTCAAGACAGTTTGACAAAAGTTTCATGTTATGCAAAAAAACAAAAAAGAAAAATAGACATTAGTAGTATTCCGGGCGCCTCACCAGGGTGCTTTGCCCGTCCAGTGCTGCCTTCTAGTGACAAAATTAGGAACAATTTGAAATGAATCCTTATAGAGTACGTTGCCCATGAGTTGTATTCCGACGATCTTTGGTTAGAATTTGTGCAACAGAGACAGATATATTGTTGTAAAAAAAACTTGACCTTGTGTGTTTACATGTGTTCGCATCAGTGTGTAACGTTGATTCGTAGTGTGAATAGCGGCCGACGGCAAGTGGTTTTAAATTTTAGTATAAATAACTACAGTACGTGTTTGGGAAAGATACATTTTGTGTTGAATTAAATGGTTTGAGCTGGTGGTTTTGACTACATATTTTTGTAGTTGACTGTTATCCGTAGTGAAAATGAAACAAAGGGAAGTGGGAATAGGCAAGTGAAATAAACAAGTGTTTAGAGGAAAAATTGACTGTGCTCAGCGGAAGGTAGGTCTAGAAAAAAACTACCGTAGCGGAGTTTGTCGGGTCCTTAAAAACCCGTCTTAAAGGGTTAAGAATATGTGTCCTATTATACATATACATTTCACCTTTTTAATCTATCTTCTTATTTCTATAAGGGTTTTGTCTGTTACGTCCCTTTTTCTCTCGACCTACCGAACCGATTTTTAAGATTGAGGTGTCATTTTAAAGCTCAGGATATACCGCAGTGACGAATCGTAATTAAAAACGTCATATTGTTTCGGGCTTCGCCCCCCTCGCCTTTGATTTATTTCTAGATGGCGCTTTAAAATGTTGACCAACTTTTATTGCATTTTCTTTAATGTGAATTGTAATTTAACAGCTGATTACCTTCACATGAATTTTAAAGCCAGATAGTAAACAAACATAGATTTCTGTCACTTAATAACCAACATACATGTACTTAAGGTTAGCTTCTCTCATACAGAATCATAAAATGCGCAATTTGCGCACGGGCCCCCTAGTTCTTAATTAAAAGTAGATAATGTTAAAAAAAAACCTAATGAAACTTATAAAGAACTAAAAAATGTTGATTTCTTTAAATTTATAAGGAATAAAGAAATACAATAGCAAAATTAACACGATCTTGAAGAATTCTTTTTTCTTTTATATCTTTGTATTTAAAGTTATAAGCTACATACACGACGTCGAAAAATGTAATATTAAAAATAGTTATTGCATTTCTTTACACTGTATATGTACAAGGAATTGTTAATGATAGTGTTAATTTTACAGCATCTCAGATAGTCATTTGTTAGTAGCCATCTAAAACTACCAATCATGGAAGTATTGAAGTATCATTCATATTGAATATCAATTTACACTTGAACACAAATATAATTTTAATGCTGCAAAACGGAGGATATTTGTTAAGCTTTAGGTTATATATGGTTGTTGTAAGTACAAAGCGTCTAGATTGTGTTGACCCAATGAAACAAATAATGCTAACGGATGGCTAGTGAAATATGTGATATAATGGTGTGGTGATACTAGTCTTATTACTAGGTTGTTCAACAATATAGGCAAAGACCTTAAATACTTAAGGTCTGCCTAAGTTTTCTAAAATTTGTGTTTTTGTTTACTTGATTGCCAAAGGACAACAATATTTTTTACAGAGTAAGAATAAATCTAAACAATTACAAAAATGGACAGTTGTTTGAAAAGTGAGGCAAAAGTTACTTTACACCTTATTGGTAAAAATGATAAGTGAAATAAGTGAGCTATTAATTGCTTCTACCTATAACAGTAAACGACTAAGTTACAACAAATGTAAACCTATCCCAAGTAAAACAAAAGTTGTGAAAAAAAAAAACACAACAGTTCAACGTAATAACATGCTATAAATTCTTGTATCAGCACAATTCATACCATTGCGTATTTTAAAATCACGTTTCAAACTAGTCAGATGTAATGTAATTATTCTATTAAGGGTGCGCTCTACCCATCTGCCGCGCGCGAATGCAAGGGTTTAGAATCTCCCTGTTTGTCGCCCCAGTTGTAAACCGATTTAAAATATTTTGGTGTCATTCTTTTCGTAATATAATTTTGTACTCCGCTATCGTCTTAAAATTTCGATATTAATTTGAATTACTAAGCAGAGTGGTTGCTAATAATGTTGAAATAAGCGTTTTTGTATCAAGTTTTAACGTATTAAAAACAATTTTTTTAGAAAAAATAAGACGATACGCGAGTACAATATAATCTTAAGAACAAGAATCCGCAATAAGATTGGTAAAAAGTTTATATATAACGATGCAAGAAGGGAGATGCGAAAGGTCTGCAATTACAAAAACATTGTTATTAGACCACCGATCGATTTCGCACTGAAACCAAAAAAAAAGCATTAAAGTAACAAAATTTAAAATCACCCGTCATATATTTTCCAAAATGTGAGATTCCGCGTATAGCGGCAGTTAACAGTCTCGCTCGACGATTTTGACGCCGAGGTAGAGCGCACCCTTAAATTGTGATATGTATAGGATTATATATCCTAATTAAAAAGAGAGCAAACAGCAAATAGGTGTAATGTAATTATTCTGTTAAATTTTGATAGGACTATTTATCCTGGATAAAGAGAGAAAGAAGGCTAACAGGAAAGCATAAGAGAAAGTGGTTTGGTCGGGTCTGAGAAGTGAGCAGGCGACATGGCCGAAACAATGTTGATATTCTGACATTTTGTTCGATACTTCACAACGACTAATGGGATGCTGTGAAACCAACACTATCCAATTTTTAAAACTTAATACCAGATGAATTAGAGTCATTTGATGAACTGTCATTAGATAATGATGGTAAGGGATATGAAGACTGTGATGAAGATAAATCATTTGATAAATCGTCATTAGATAATGATGGTGAGGGAT
Organism: Neoaliturus tenellus; assembly: GCA_030545055.2. Classification (NCBI taxonomy): domain Eukaryota; kingdom Metazoa; phylum Arthropoda; class Insecta; order Hemiptera; family Cicadellidae; genus Neoaliturus; species Neoaliturus tenellus. The sequence continues at coordinate 174,779,546 of CM061533.1, read as the reverse complement.
ATGAAGACGTATATGTTGTCTTGCCTTTGCACCTCTTACACAAGAGCGTCCGTGTCTGTGTGGAAGCGTCTTCTGTTTTTCTTTTTGAAGCAGCATTATCACCAACTAAAAAAAAAAAAAAACATATAAAATAATCAGTATTTAATGTTAAACCTATACAAAACATGGTATACTATTAATTCCTCATTTCATGTCCAGTTTTAAAGATAAGAATGTTAAATAACCAAAAAGAAATAATAAATTGGCGTCATCAGTTTATAGTTTCGCAATAAGGTTTTAAATTATTGATATTTTTAATTTGAAGCTCTCGGGGAAACCTTTTAAAGTTCATTTTGTTTTACCCATATAGAATATACATAAGGGGCAATTTATATTAAATTGGTAAATAACACAGCTCTTAATATTTAACCAAACACAAACATCCTTTCCGATTCCTATGAGATTCACAAATTATTTGTTATTGTTTACAAAGCAGCAATATAAACCAATCAGCTAATTAAAACCTTTTGAAACATTTTTTATATGGTGTTTTTAGAAAACTTGTATGTTATATAGGAAGAATACGCTATTACGGTAGTAGTCACGGTAAGACCTAAGCCCGGGACCATGATAGTTCTTCGTTTTGAGGTCCCTAAAAGCCAAAAACACCGTTTGTTACAATTGAAATATATACATATACACACATATATATATACATATATATATATACATATATATATATACATATATATATATACATATATGTGTGTCCGTGAACATGATAACTTTAGAACGGAACCTCCGATTTTGATGAAATTTGTTACAGGGGTGTAAGCCAGCGCCTATTAGGTTGAGTTCGCAAACCAGAATCATTGAACCATGGGAACGAGGTTTTATGAGGTTTCAAAGGGGTCAAAAATGGGTTTTTGAAATTTGTGGACCTTAATTTGTAAATAAGAAAAATTCACCAATTTTAACGGAAACCATTTAAAAGAGCTTAAAAAAAAAACGATTTGGTATTTTGAATTTTTATCATAGCATAACTAATTTACGGGGATAATCAAAAAAATATGTTTTCCATGTTATTCTAAGGGAAATTAAGAAACCCTGTATCTTATTTATTTATTGACATAACTTAATCAAATTTGGTAGATACATTATCTATATAAGGTTTAACTTATACTTTCTTACAAAACCCATATGGCGTCAAACCTACATACTCACCCCCATGGGGTTTATGGGAAAAATAAAAAAAAATTCCCAGAGTTTGATACAATTTTGTTTTTACATTCACCAATTATTGATTAACTTAGATTTCTTAACAACACCAAATGACAGCAAACCTACATACTCGATCCTATGGTGTTTTTTATGGGGAAAGTAAATAATCTGGAATTCCGTTAGAAATTTGCTGAGTACGCAGGTCTGCTGCGACGGGGGTATTTTTATATAGACATCCTGTACCTACAGTGGTTTTCTTTATACACACCATGACACGCTTGTGTTTGCGTCCCAAAGTCCCTCTTCGTCACCTCTAACGATGCATGATCCTTATCTAAAAACATAACATAGAATTAGTATGTAATGTTCAACCTATACTATTAATCTTTTATTCCTGGAGCAATGTTACAGTTTAAAATATTAAAACAAGAAAAAGAAATTGTATCAGTTTGTATTTTTTGCAATATATCTATATTTATTTAATATGCTAAAAGTTTTTGTCTTGGGAACTCCTCCTACAGTTTTCAACCGATTTTTAGGTCTTTGGTGTCATTGGATAGGGTTTGGTCTGTAGTTGTTTCCGCCATATACTGATGAGAATCGGACTAGAAATAAAGGTGCTATCCACGATTAAAATCTCAAAACTTCCCATTTAAATAACATTGGGATTGAATAAAGCATTTTAAACATGTGTTGGTGATCAGCTGTAAATACGTGTTGTTTTGGTGATTAAAGATATTCACAATAGTGAACTGGCCGGATGTCATTGATTTTGAGCTAAAAGTAATATTTGTATTGTATTAAAGTAAACTGCTCGATTTTAAGCAACACGTATACTATGGTCCGTTTTTTTAACCTGATCCTTCTCGAGAAAATTGGAATGGGGAAGGGGTTTAAACTGTAAACAAAAGTTTTAAACTGTAAACGTAACAAACGTTTGTCGAGTATCAGATTTCCTGAAATAACGTTTTAATAAGTTATAATATCTTTCAGTAACTCCTAGTCAGCTGATATATTTTTAAGCCAAACCTATTCCTTGTTAAAAGTAAACAGATTATAAAGTAAACAGATTATAAAACACCTGATACACATTATGTTGTGCTGTAAAACTACCAGGTCGTATGCAACAGTAAAATAAAACAAAAGGCTCCAGCCAATGGAATAGTAGCAAGTATAAACAAACCCCTCCACCATCTTTCCCTCGAAGGATCAGTTTGAAGAAAAAAACGGACTATAGTACTTATTTAATATGCTAAGGGGTTTCTTTGTGTTGAAAACTCCCCCTACAATGTTCAACCGATTTTTACGTTTTGGTATCGTTGGATAGGACTTGGTCTGCAGTTGTTTCCGCCAAAAACTGATGAAAATGGGGCTGAAATAAAGACGCTATCCACCATTGAAATCTCAAAATTTCCCATTTAAATAACATTGGGATTGATTAAAGCATTTTAATTATGTGTTAATAATCAGCTGTAAATACATGTTGTTTTTGTGATTACAGATACTCACAGTATTGAATTGGTCGGGTGTCATTGATTTAGAGTTAAAAGTAACATTTTTATTGTATTAAAATAAATTACTCGATTTCAAGCAACACGTATACTAGTATGGTTTTAAATGTTTAATATTTTACATTTGAAACCTTCAGGGAAGGTTTTAAAGTTCATTTTAGTTTTGTTGTTACCCATAAAATATTTAGGGACAATTATATATTAAAATGCGGAATAAAACATCTGGTGTGTATAGTTCAAGATTTTAACCTTTTTGTTTTTTAAAAATTAAGTTTAACGACACTTATACTGTCAAAATGGTTTATAAATTGTTACACACATGCTAGAAGCATCCTCATCAATCATATTTTTATATATAAATACATAAAATTTTAAAAACCGTTTTGAACACAGCGTACGAACCAGTATAGAAATATCTGAGATATTTTACACATCATTTTGTGCAGCTTGTAATTTTACACTACTTTGCTAACTCGACCTTTGTTGTAACTTTTATAGTTTTGCCAGACTCCAATAATAAACAACTATATATATATATGCAATACACTTTGGTTAAAACATATATCCCCCGTTGCAGCAAACGTTACAAATTAGAGATAATGTAATTTAAATATTATTAAATGTTCATGAATAGGAAACTAAATGCCTATTCTCCTAATAATATACAAAAAAGTGTACTAACATGGAGAACATTAATAATGTTTTATCTAGTTTCACTTTAAGAAGTAAGCAACTTTGTTCATTACCATGGGGAACATTTAAATGTAAAAAACACAAGTTTATCTGCATCTCACCTGTGACAACATCCAAGGAATCACCAAGCTGGCCTTCCGTCGTCTCGTCTGTTGTTGCGGAGTCAAGAGTAACACCGAGCACACTAAGAGGAAGACCATCTTGATGAGATGATGTGGAGGGACCTGATTGATCGTTGGTTGAATTTGAAAAGTTAGAAAAGATTTTCTCAAACATGAGATCTATACCCACATTGGGAGAACGGGGTTTATTTTTTAAAACCCGGCAATGATAGGCCATATGCCTAGATAATTTGTCAGGTCGGGACAAAAATACTTTACATAAAGAGCATTGAACCGTTTTTTTCAAATGTACAGAAGTAGTGTGTTTGCGAATGATGTTTCCCATACGACGGTTGAAGATAGAATGAAGTTTCTACTAATTATTTTCTCGCTTTTATATTTTTCGTAAAATCCTTGAAATTTATACAATTACATAATTGTTTGTTTTCAACTTGTCTTTCACAAATGAAATTCTAACCTCAAAAATTAAAGCAGATAATTCTAACCTTAAAAATTTGCAGTTGTTATACAATTCTTCTTAAAGTACATTCTTCACAATTCCGGTCAGCGGTGTGTAAGTAACTATTTTATCATGTAGAATTAGACAGTATGCCAAAGTTCCATCCGCTACTGGTTCTTCAAATTCCATTTCAATTTTTATATCCACACTTGATGATTTTACCGATTCATTTTGTTTTGAACAATCGATTACAATTATTGGAGCCTTGGAATAATACTGGTCAGGTGATAATAGTGGTGTATTAGTCTTTCCATAATATGACGATTGAAATCTTGCATACATATCGTATAAAATGGAAAAACGTTTTTTGCTGAACATGACATTCAAATTGTCATAGGGAAAGAATTGAGAGTTTAGGAAAACTTTACAATTCTTTATTTTACAGTGATCAAATTGACCAGCATTTGCAGTGATAACATCTTTTCGCTTAGTTTGAAAACCGAGTATTATGTACCTTGCTCGTTCCAAGTAAGTTGATGTCTTGACGGTCCATGTTTGTCTTTCTGTCTGAGGTAGTGTAGGGTATTCATGAAATTCCCAACTTCGGAATGGCATCACAATATCACGGTCAGATTTTAACTTTCTCAATAATAGGATTCTATGTTCATCGGCCAATCTTACATGAGGTACTCTCCAAACAACTTTATCCAACTGTGGTTGCCATTCCAGTTTATCTTCCGTAGTTGCAGGGTCTGCAAGTATTAAGTCCTTATTAGTTGAAGATCTGAGTAATACTAATTCTTGTTTGACATTTATTATTACCCGTTTGTAATCTTCAGCGAATCCCAAAAGCAATCGTAAAGGTACATGAAAATCAAAGTGACCGTTGGAAGCTGGTGTTATAGTGTCTTTATCGGGGGCAACCCATCCGGCAGTGACTATTGAATTCTTCTCATGCGGTGTTAATGATGTTAATCCTTTCAATGTCGTTGTTAAACCAACCTTTTTTGTTGAATCAACCGTCACCCCTGATATTTCATATCTTATTTCATCAAAAAGATATGCCATCGGGTTATTTATAAAAGGAACTGTTGAAGCAGTTTTTCCATCCAATTTTAATACCCGTCCTTCGATGTACAAGTAACTTTCACACGGTAAAGTGTAAATATCTTGTTGTTGAATGGGGATCCTTATTTCATCGTTATTGTGTAATTTTGATGAAGTGTAAGGGTTGTGCGTGTGATATTCCTTCTCCCATAGTGTTTCGTCGAACGTTGGTCCTTGAGATATATCCAGGATATCCATCGCTGTTAAGTTTCAATCCAATCTTCTGTAGAAAACGAATGTTTTCCGATGTTAACTCTTCCAATGTCGAGGAGCTACTGAGCTCCCGACTCTTCCGTTGCGGTTTAAATGATAATCCCATGTTGACTTTTATGTTGCTGCTCTGATGTGTATCCGTATAGTAATTGTTTCTCCTCTAAAGTCAACACTATGACCGTCTTGATCCAATATGTTCAGTACGATGTCTGAAATGAAACTGGTGTTTAACGGTAGGTATATCAAGTTTTGTGGCTTCTCAACAATTTTAAAACCGGGAGCCACTGTTGGATAAAATGTATGTAAAATATGTTGATTAACTCCATCTCTATACGATCCGTGTATAATGTTGCACGTGACATCAATACTATTTACTTTCAATATTGTTACAGTTGAATCACCTGAATGAGTAGTTCCAGGAGTTAAGATTTTCTTTTTTGTATCTGTAAATCCAAGTAAACTGCCAATCGACTGTTCCAAGCTGACATCAATATAATATTTCGAAGTTATTTCTGCTTTTAAAGTATTATTGTTTCCTTTAACGGTGATATTGTCTTCTCCGAGTTGTTTCTGTAATAATTGGTTTATGTCATCAATTTCATATGCTCCAGTAGGAAATGTAATTATTTTCAATTCTGAGTATTTTCCTGCAGCATCCTTAGTTTCATAATAATGTAGTAAATTGTTTTTTCCTTCTGTAACATTAGGAATTGAATTGTAGGTAGTCAAATCAAGTAATGCCGCTTCCCATAATCTTTCCTTGGATAGACGCAATGCTGGGAACAGCGTACTTTTCAATGTGGATGAATTTCCACTCAGTGACACTGTATACGATGACATCTTAAAGCTGACTGACACTCTTCGCTAGAAACTCCAAACATAAATGCCCACATATTTCAGTATTGTTAGGTTGTTCTCTTTTGTAATTGTAAAAAATGTTTTTGGAGTTTCGAAAATAATGTTGCAGTTCTTTTGGCGGTGGTAGATTGCCAAAACTGTCAAAGTAGTAAATGGTTTGTCCGAGTTTTTTATAGCATACCCAATGAGTGCCTGGACCATAGGTGGAATCCAAATTTACTATTCCAGTTTCATTTTTCCATATTTTAGTTGGTAATGCATCTTTCATAAAAACTCCTCGAAAGAATGGTATTTTCAAACATTTTACATAATCATTTAACTGATGATTTGTTAAGGCTTTATTTGGAATTATCAATTGATTCTTCTTATTTAGTACACACGGTATGGTCTTAGGTATAAACCTGCTCCGTTTTTTACCATTTGCCAAACAGAAGTCTTCTTTACACTTGCCTTATGAGTTCTACGACGTCCTTTTTTAATGTTTCCACCTCTTTTGGGAGCGCCTCTCTTTGCAGGTCTTCCTCTGCGACGTCTTCCACCACCTAACTTTGCTTTTGTCTTCATGGCTGTAGTTACTGCCCAAGCTGCTGCTTTTTCTGCAATATTTGCGTCACTTGATTTTACTCTTTGCCAAGCTTTTTCCGCTAGAATTTTGTCTGCTATTGATCTATTTGTTGAATCTTTATACTTTGAATATGCTATATCGTGTTCTTTGCAAGCTTGATCTAATTTATTAATTCCAGGATCTCCTCTTGCTAAACGTTTTGCCAACTTAGTTCCAGGTCCACAATATTGATAACCTCCGGGCAGATGTAATTCGTATGGTAAAGCGTCTATCGTTCGATTTACAACAGCACCAACTGGAATCCGTCTGAGCAGGGATAATGCAGCTGATGTTATACCACGTCCTCTCTTGCCGCTGTCTTGACGATGACTGAGCGATACGGTCTTCATTATGTTGTCTTATATAACTGGTGTGTTTACTCCACGAGATACTTTACATAAATGAATAACTTGTGCAAAATCTTTTATATTTAAAGACTTAGTTATTCAAATTAATTATATACTGATTTATGATTCTATTTTTAATCCAAGCTTCTCGTTCATCGGGTTGAATCACCACATGATTCGTTGTACTAGCTATATGATTGTGGGTATCAATAAGTAAATTACCCACTATTCTTATTAAACAATCTAAAGTTACAGCATCTTTCGGATGTTGAGGATCTTGTAACTGCATAATACGTTTATCATTACACGTGTAAGCGGTTAAATCACTTTTTGATGTTGTTATGACTTGTCCAATAGTAGCAGCATCATTTGAATCTTCACCTGGTAAAATATTAATTATTTTCTTCATCTTTGCATCATATTTGGTCTCAAAGTGTTTATCCCAAGTTATTGTTTGTCTCAATGTAACACAATCATCATCTCCATAACCAGGATAAATATTTTTTATTCTTCTATTACGACCATCGTATGTATCTAATCTACCACCACTTGCAATTAATGTTTGCACCATAAGAGGTACATCTGAATCTTTTATACCAAATCTTCCATTTGTTATTGTTTTATGTCCTGCATCCCATTCATCATTATTTCCTTGCATTAAATCAAACTTTTTATTTCCATGTATAAATTTATCTCCCCGCTTTAACACGGCATCTTCATGTTTTACAAAATTTGATGTTTCTTTTTTTAATTCTTTGGATAATTGCTCCATAGTAACAGCATCTTTTGGTTGAGAACCAAACTTTACATTTGTCAATGTTTTTCCATGACAATCGATTCCATCAGCATCTTGTAAAATACAGTTGTCCTTGATGTATTTTAGGTTAACAGCATCACCGTCTTCTTTTGGGTATCCAATGTCATTTATAATAAATTTATAAAAAGAAAATCCATGTTCAGTTTTTTCAGGTATTATAGAATGTAAATATTCTTTATTAACTGAATCTTTATCATTTTTGGGATTTCCCACGTTGGTTATTCTATAATTTCCAGCATTATACGTTTGTCCATCTTTTAAGTTATTACCCCATTGCAATTTTAAAGTATTTAAAAGTTCAGATGATAAGTACTCTTTAGTAATTGCATCAGAACCTTCAGTTGGTTTACCAACATTAATTAATCTATGTGATTTAACATCGTAAGTATTCTTATGTAATTTTAATGATGTTGAAGTAGCTTCTTTTACTGTCTTCAAATTTGCTCCATCAGTATCTTCTTCTGGATCTTTAACTAGTTTTAAACGTTTATTACTTATGCTATAGTCACCTTCAGGTGTTTGCGGTAATCCACTTCTTTTTCTGTCTTCTCCAACTTGCACTCCTAAAGCGGAGTACCGTCCGAACTTGTCGACGCTCATGTTAGAACTGATATGTCTTATGCTTGCACCTCTTTTATATCCACGGACAATTATACGACTATACCGCGATTCCTAAGTTCATCAACTAGAGCCACCCATTCATTATTCAAACCTGTATGACCGGCTTCCATGGCTTCATGCAATAGTCTCATTCTATCAACCAATTTATTGATATCGTTGTAGTAAATCACATTCGTATTGTATAGATTTTTCATCAATCCTTTACCAGATGTTGAAGTATCTCCTTTACTCTTTTTACCATGTTGTTCAAGAAGTGATAAATCCATAAGTGATAAAGATTTTCTTTTCAGTGGTTGTCTCACCGCTGGTGCAGTACGTAATGTTGGCAATTTTCGTGGAGGAAACAACTTTTTTATAACGATGTTATATTTTGTTGCACGTGAACGATTAATCATTGCATCCTTTACATAGTTTCTTTTATGAGCGTTAGTATTTTGGAGAATCTCCTTAAAAACACTTAAATCTTTGGATGAATATCTTAGTGGTATGTTTTTAAAAATTAATTCATATAATCCTTTTGTTCCTTTATATCTATGCTCACCAATAATGATGTAATCGTCTTGTGTTATTTCAAGCTTTGAATCGCCAATCTTCAATTCATTCCCATCAATTCTTGCTCCGTATACGTGTGATCTACTCAAATTCGGGTTTGATTTCATATCATGTAGCATTTTCATTATATATTTTCTTCCAAGAGGTCCATGTTGTAATATATCGCTACTCAATTGAGTTAAATTTGGAATAGATTGTTCAGCTTCAGGTATTGGCTGTTCTTCTTCCTTTTCAACAATTGGTTCTTCTTCTTCTTTTGTTTCTTCTTGCTCACTAGCACTTGTATATGAATCATCATCTTCTTCTTTTTTTTAATGCTTGTACTTCTTGTTTAGAAACTGGTAGTAAAACATCTCCTTCATAACGAGGTTTACCAATAGTTTCTGATATCTGTTTTAAAGGTTCCGTAATAGGTTTAAATGTAGTCTCTAAAAATTCTTCTCTTTCACTTAAACCCATCCTCAATGCACGATTCTTCATCCTAATAGAATCACTCAGTGATTTTATTTCTTTCAATAGTTTTTCTTGATTCACCATGTTTACACTGTGAAGTTCAACATGTAACTAGATGTAGCATCGGTAGTTCAACGCATAAATACAAATTTATCCAACCCTATACGATATCTACCATTTTTAATATCTTCTTCCTTCATAATAACGAGAAAGCTATATTTCTCATTCCATGCTTTGCCACACATCTCTTTAAATTTTTCAAATGGCATATCTGCATTTACATGATCATTATATATATGCTTTAAATTTGTTTCATCTTGCTTGAAGATGATCAACATATTTGCATTGTCTCTTATAAGTTGTTTTGGAATTTTACTGTATGTTTGACCAATGTAAATGCTATCAATATTATGATGTCTTCCCATAGCAAAATAATTCCTTATTGTGTCATGATTTTCACAAGAAACATCGTCAAATATAAAAATAGAAAATGGTTTTGCTTCATTTGGTTGCATAATTGTTTCACTGGCATTAAACTTGTAAAAATTTACTTCAGGTACACTTGCAAGTACTTTATCCAATAATTGATATTTTGGTTGTTGCAATGATTTTGAAAAAATATATATATTGTTAAAACGCAATCCTTTAGGATTAGTTATAAGGTTAAAAACAACATTAGTTTTTCCACAATTTGAAGGACCAGTTATTAGACATCTTATCGTATTTGGTAGTAATTCACCATGTTTTCCATGATTTAACTTATCATTGTCAACTGTCAATTCATCAATGTTATTGATATTAAATCGATCTTTTTGTTGTACAATCTCCATCTTGTATAAAGGTTAAACACACAATGAGCTATTAAACAACTATACTAAGTCTTTTGAAGGAATCCAAGAGTCTTCACTTTTATCAAACCCTAACCACCGGACTTTAACCATATCCTTTTTCCTTTGTAAAATCTTCTCGACAAGATATACATCACCAACTGTTGATTTCAACAATTCGTGTCCGTAGAATCCACCTTGAAGTAATTCACCCTTGTTATCCTTTAATAAATAGGTTTCAGGTATAGTTGGTTGCACTTTATAAATTGTAAATACTTCATTAGTCCAATTTGGTAGATATCTTTTACTAAATACACCTTTGTATTTGCTTATACGAACTTTATCGTTGACCTTGAACTTCTTTGGTTGCAATTTTTCCAATTTCGGTGTTGTATTATTTTTAATGCGTTGTAATACAATTTTGGCATTAGCACTATTTACCTGGATAGGTTTCATTCCAATGGTACGATGATATTTGTTGTTATACTCTTTTATAAGTTGTGGTAATATGTCATACCACACGTATGATCCTCGTTTTGAAAATTGTTTATACATCGCACCTTTTAATGTTCTATTGAATCTTTCAATTATTGAAGCTTTAACTTCAGAATTTGTAGAATAATGATTTATTTGATATTTCTTCATCAAAGCTCCAAAGTCTTTATTAAAATATTCTTTTCCATCATCGGTCTGTAGATGTTTAATTTTAAATTTATTTCTTTGTATTGTGGTTTCCATAGCTTTTGTAACACTTTTACCAGTCTTATCCTTCAATGGTAAAGCATCAGCTATTTTAGTAAAACAGTCTATAATTGTTAAAATATATTTAAATCCTTTATTTATTTTACTGTGCGGTATCATTTCAATGAGATCAGCTTGATAAAGATCATTCATTCCTTTAATGATTGTACTTCTTCTTGGAAATCTTCTTCTTGCTGGTTTATGTAGTTCATTTACAATCTTGTCCTTCACACTTTCCATCTTCAGATGTTTCTTGTACACCGCTTGTAAAAATACTGACCCATAGAATAGTTAATTCTCATTTATATAGTTTGAATATAGGTCAAGGCCATTTCATATTAGTGTAAAAAAGAGGGAACATGGCATTGGGCTTGCCATGTCCCCTCTTCTTTACGGAAAGGAAAAAGGAAGAAGGTAGAGGACGAAGAATAGGTTTACTGGTCGATAGGGTTCAGGGAGTAGTGGCCGAATGGTAAAGTATTAATTTTATCTTCTAAAATATGGCGCTTGTCATCTTTGTAGCTTAATGCCCACTTTGTTTGTTTGACACTAAAAAGTTGATGATTATAACTTCTAATAGTGTTGAACGTTGCAGTTGTTTCAACATTTTCAAACAAACATCTTTTATAATGTTCAAACTGTACATTCTTCTTCAGGAAAGAAGTTTTTATTCCTTTGGCTTTTTTCGTGACTTGATGTTCATTCCTTTCATTTATGTACAGTTGAAATGAATACAGTTTGGACATTAATGCTACAATTTCCATCATCGGCAAACCATTTGTTTCATCTTTAAATTTTCCCAATACTTTCTTGTTTTTGTCGTAGTCGTAATTTGGATGATCCTTAGGATAATCGGAAAAGTCGAAATCATCTTTATATATAAAGGTGCGTAGATCTTCATACATGTCATTTGTTTTAATCCAGTAAATGAGTGCATCCGTATCCATATATGCAATACCAATGTTCTCTCTTCCATAATAGTTAACCATCTTCTTATAATGAAACTCATACATATGTGTTTTTGAAATATCCAAGATTGACATTCCAAGATACAAAGGACGATCCATTTCAACTGACTTCTTGTTCATGGAAATAACAACTAGATTTTCATTAATAATTACAGATGAACCAAAGTTTGGTTGTTGCACTAATTTCTGTAATTTTACTGGATCAGTTACCAATTTGATATCCTTATGTTTCCTTTTGTTTTCCAAAGTCTTGCCAAATATTGCGTTGTTCATTAATTTGAAAAAATCTTTTTGAAAACTTGATGTAGCGGCGGCTCTTCTTCTTGTGTTGTTGTCGATGTAAGGTTTTAACCAACCATTAAAAATGTTCTAAATCCTAAATCGTTCCATACTTTACATGCATGATTATAGTCCTCTTGAGATATGTCCATGTCATAAAGTTTACTTTTGAATTCTTCTTTAGCCGGAAGTGATGTTTCATTAAATCTTTCTAAACTGTCTATGTAATCATATGGAAACACACCTTTCCGAAGTACCAAATCCAGTTTGTCGTTATTTACAATCTTCTTTGTTTCGATGAAATCTTGTTTCCTTAAATTTTCTGAAAGTTTGGACAAACTCGACGGCATAAATCTGTAGGAGTCCAAGAATCTTAGTTTTATGTTTCCAACTTCTTTGGAAAAACTTATAAACTTCTCTGAAGTTTCAGCTAACACATCGATTTTACCATCGTCTCTTCCTAGTTCAGGTATTATAAAATGAGCATCGTACCCACTGAGGTTATGCAGAACCACAGGAATAAATAGTGGTAAACGATAGCTCAAGTTGCATTTATTACAAGCAGCACCCCTGTAATAACCTGTGAGGTGATCGTGATCTTTAACTTTATAATTCTCAATAGTAAAATCATTTTTGCATAAGAAACATCGAGTTGCATTTTCATGTTGAATTTCTTCTTCTTCCTCCATCGGTTTCATTGGTACAATATTTGTATATAATCTTTGTGCATTTCCAGCTATTGAATATAAGTGATCAAGAAATATTTTTTCTACATTTTTACCACGATATACTAGAGGTTCTGAAGTTAATCCATATCTGTTTAAATGTTCTTCTGATAATGTTGATTTAACCATTAAACAAAAACTATTTGGTTTGTGCATTTGATATTTGACACTTTTTCTAGCTTCACAATTTTCATCTTCTATAGGAATTAATGTTGATTCAAAGTCCGCATATACAACTATAGGGATACGGTATTGATGATGAACCTTTTCAAATTTAACGAATGCTCTGTTTTCCGCAGGTAAATTAATCTTTGCTTCATAATTATTGTTACATAGTCTTTTGTGCTCTTGTAACCATTCTCTTCCTTCTCGTTGAAAATTAAAACATCTCTTGCAAATTATCTTTTTGTTTCTATTTTTTGAAAGTTGCTTGTTAACAAGACGATCAAATTGCTTTATGTACACATAGTGAGACACATCTCCTCGCGTTAGTAGTAGTAAATCCGTATGATCTGGTAGCTCTTCTTTTGCAATACGTAAAGGATACACTTTTTTTCTTTAAAGGGGGCTCCATTTTTTCTGGGGGGGGGGTCATTGACCCTTCCGAAAGTGGGTCAAGGTCATTCAAGATTTATAATGATCCAAGGTGATGGGAACAGTAATACTGTTCCCACCACCCTGTTTGCCTAGCGGTTCCCACTCCCAACCCACTAGTTACGTTCTGCAAGGGAGGTCCCTGGGCCGTCCGCATCAAAGCGTAACTTCCCGTCCGCATCAAAGCGTAACCATTAATTTCAGGGAAACTGGAACAGTTAATGCAGAAACGCAACTCTAACCCCACCTAAACTAATCCCACCCATCATATTCCTAAACAAAATGCAAAAAAAGTCCGGCTTGCGGATGTCCCACCCATTTTAAATGAAGTTCAACTGAACTTCTGAATTTACAGTTAATCTACCCCCTAACATCTAGCTGTAAGGCAAAACAAATGCACAAAACAAACATAAATTATTAGTACCAACACATCATTATTAAAAACCAAATAATTCAACACAACCAAATACCATCATTATTCTTAAAATTAATACACCTTAATGCTAAACACATCTTAAAATTAATACACCTTAATGCTAAACCCAACTTATAACTAACATCGCAATGCGCAAATTATTTCTTAAATTAAATACAACTTAAAACTAAACACACACACACACACACACACATACCACATTGCATTAAAAAACGCAACGTAGTAGAAGAAGTTCAAATATATATAGGCCTACTATATATTTGAAACCTCTTGCTGAGTCGCCAACAACCTTTCGCTATGAAAGTTTGTTGACGACTGACGCTAAGATCAGGCTCGTATTGCTCCTCGGATTCTCGAGTAGTGGGGGAAGTTGTTTCACTCCAGTACAGTGTTCAATCCAGTCCAGTTCGCAGCAGTGTAAAAGGAAGGCAAAGGAGTGGGGAGCGGCGCATGCGCAACAACACAAAACCAAGGTTTGAGGTTAGAATTATCCATGTGCAGTAGCGCTAAAGTGAGTAATACAGGACTAGGCGCATGCGCATAGCATGGACTGATTCCGGTCCGGAGAACTCGTTGTATGCGCAGCAGGTTTGAGGTTAGAATTATCCATGGCAGCTGCCATGTTTGGTCTGGTTTCACCACATAGAGTCAGCAACCGGTGGTGACCGGTCATTGGCCTAGAAGGAGTAGGGAAAGGTGGTGACCGGCCATTGACCCAGAGGAGTAGGGGAAGGAGTGGGGGAAGGGGGGGGGCTCCATTTTTTTCGGGGGGGGGAGGGGGGGGCTCCATTTTTTCGGGGGGGGGAGGGGGGGGGTCATTGACCTTTCCGGTCGGTCATTGACCCCAAGGAGTAGGGATAGACACAGAACCCTACTTCTCTTACTACTCAGGTGAAAGTCGGTCAACCAGTCATTTGCTTGCCATCTGCCGCCATCTGGCTGGAGTTATTGCCTCTATAAAGGTGGGTAGTTTATCGCGCTACAAACATTCATTGCCTCGCATCCGCTCGGTCATTATCTCTCGTTAGTTTTATGTTATGACTACTTCACTTACTAGGTTTGAGGTTAGAATTATCCATGGAATAGCCTTCGTAAATTCTAACCTATAAAATTACTACTCTGGCGTTCTGTTTCAATTTCTTTTACACTTCATTTTATATCTCAGTCTTCTTTTAACTTCTGAACTTAACACATCGGTTATAATGACTGCACAATGTTTAAAATTAAAGCTTTTGCGAACACAACACATATTACGAAGTACTTCTAAACCTTCAATTTCTAAGTGTAGAACTAATTTAAATAGAGTTAGAAAGAAGTACAGTTTTAACCCATTATACTCTTCAAAGACTTTGCAGGTTAATGTTGATGATAGTGTTATTTACAACATTTTGCATTCTATGTTACAATTCAACAACTTTGAACTTGTTGAACTTGTTTGAACTTGTTGCCAGCCGTCAAAAATGGCAGGCAAACAAATTTCCCATTAAATTCATACGGGTAAAACTTGAAAGTGCAATTACTTTCTTAATACTCAACCTTTTGACGTCGGGTTTGTGGCTTATTATTCCAAATGCCAAGACGTTTACAATGGTGTATGATGTGACAAGGGCCAAAGAAGTTTCAATTTACACACCCTTTTAATGGATGTCCCTCTTCGAAGTCTTACACAAATATCCTTTGGCGCTTGTCAAATCATACATAATCTTAAATGTCTTTAAATTTGGAGTAATAAACCACAAACACGACGTCAAAAGGTTGAGTATTAAGAAAGTTATTGCATTTTTAAGTTTTACAAATTATTTTAATGTAAACTTTGTTTGCTTGCCATTTCCGTTTCGGTCATTGTGAGTTAATATAATAAAGTTAAAGTGGACTCATAGATAGGCAGAATTCTATTCACACAATCGTTCTTAGAGTGATGTCCTATAAGTTCACTATTTTCATTACCAAAATCCCATTAAAATTATATTTCCAATTTCAAATATTAATACGTGTGATGTTTGTTTTTGATTTATAATCTATTTTTATGAATAGAATGTATTAATAAGGTTCAATGAAAGTTTTTATTTTTATGTTGAGAACATCTCTACCAAGCATGGCTTGTAATAAATGACCATTTAGTAAAAAATATTACTGTGAAACGGGTGGTGTAATTGCTTTACTCTAGCTTTACACTGCATTTAACAAGGCGATCAGAATCAGCGTATCGATGATCCGTTTGAGTGCAGTTGTGGCACGTGCCCGTTGTGTACAGCGGCGCGGTCGGCACCCGCCCCGGTTGCCGCCGAGTTCCAATGTTTCTCATGACAGTGTCGCGGTGACGTGTTTTACAACCTCATTGTTGGACCGTATCGCATCCCGCCCCCGTCGCCGGGGATGGCGGACGGCTGGCGTGGTCGAGGTCCGTCTCGCACTCGCTACCACGCACTGTTGGACGGCGAGGCACTCAGATGTCGCAGTGTCCTAATAAATGAAGAATGTGAGTGAATGCGCTTCTCTGCAACAATGATCGAACTTCCTGTATAATTCAAGAAATCTAAGACAGAAATTAGTCTCTCATAGTTGTAATTTAAATATATTGGATCTTAAATTTAAGTTTAAAAATTAAATCATATGTCGTAAAAATTGTAAATATAAAATAATGATGTATAACCTTATAATAATAAAATAATTATGAAAAAGTAATTTTCATTATATGTCGTTCATTTGTCCATGGCAAATAAAGGATTAGTGTACCCTTAACTCACACCAATCCTTTGGTTTTCTTAATCCTTTGGGTGGCATGAATAAAAGAGTGACGTATAATTAATTTTATATCAAGCCGTAAAGAATATAATTGTTCCCATTTTAGAAATGCAATTGCATATTTCAAAAATTTTATCCTATACAAATTATCTTTTATATTCTATACTTTAATATTTAATTATTAAATCCAATTTTTGTTGCTGTGACATCCCACATAGGTAACGCTTAGCGTGATCATCGATCTCGTAAGGGATTCGTCAAGTTATGGGCCTACAGTACTTTAGTTTACAATGTCACGTTTTACGGTTGGTACGTTAGGTGGTGAGAAACCTTTCCACAAATTATATAATTAATATACTAAATTCATATTTATTTATAATGCTATAATAATGCGTTTCACTTCAAAAACTCAGACACGGAAATATAAAACATTTTCCTCTTTGTGGATTTACGTTGAGTTAAAGTTAAATTAAGATTTCGATGAACATTTGTATACCTAACACTCCACCAAATTGTAACCCACGCATTTGCGAATAAAATTGCACGTTATAGGACCGGTTTTTGATATCAATGTCTTCGTTACGGTAATTTCTGAAAGGCAGAGTGCTCTGACTAGACAGATATTATATTGCCCTGGTCTTTATTTAAATGTTGATTATCAGGTAAAAATGATCAAACAGTCTAACGTAGGCTACACAGGTCTTGCACATCTGAATTGTGTTTATTCCTTAAGATGCTCATTTCTAATTAAACGCTTCTTAAATGCATAACTCTAATAGAAATGTTTTGACTGGATCTACAAATCACCTTCACTACAAATCAGAGCCCGCAATGTCAGGACACGTTTGCAGATCGGTGTTCTGAAAAATCTAAAAATAATCAATAATCTAAACTAAAAATAATCAGAAATAAAAATAATCTAAACTATTCTTTACACATTATAAATTATACATTTCTAAATAGCCAAAATCATTTAGTTAACAAAACTAATTCAAAAAGTTTGCTTGTCTAATAATTTTTTTCTGCAAACACCTATCGATGGGCTTAAATTTAAGATATAACGTAAATAGTTAACAGAATGTTATGACATTGCCTATACAATGCTACTTACATATCTGACGATAACAGAGAAGAATCGTTCTGTTTACCATTGACTTTTGGAATATTGCTTAAAACAGGCCAAATGTAAATTACCGAATTTTTGTTTTGTTTAATATTACAGCAGCATTAAATAATTTTCAAAGTCCATATCTAGTGCATAGACCTTGGACTAGCAACTCAAACACCACTAAACCAATTACCGATGCATGTCTCATTGTAAAGTTAACTGCTGACTATTATTTCATTAATCTTCAAAGTAATTTCATTAACGAAAGCACACCAAAAAATTATCCTAACATTTTTTCTGAAAGCTGTAAGTCGGTCTAATTTTCTCTTGTAGTGTAATCATTCGCCATTGAAATTTGATTTTATCAATTGATTTTTGCACCAACATACAAGTCTTAGAATTCTCTCATTTTCGAGTCGTTCATCCAGATAAAGTTATACAAGTGCAAACGTTTTAAAAACTTATTTTAATGGCACGGGCAATTATTATACTACTTGAAAATCAATAAACTTTAATATAATTACTTAATAATAACCTAAAACAGGACTTAGAGGTATTCAATTTTGGGCATTTTGCCTTCTTACATAGTTGTGCTTCGCTCTAGATTCGATTATTATTTATTCATTCGTAGTAGATGTTATGAAGAGTATTCAAATATATTACTCAGGGTCTAATAGACCCTGGGGGGTTTAGATATTTGGGGGGTTAAGAATTGGAGCACTTTCGTTGTTTCAACGTTATTAGATGAAACTTTTATCAGTTTACATTTGCTATTAGTAGCAGTTAGTTGTTATCAATGGGCCAAACTAATTGTCGCTACCTAACACTCTGAATGAAAAGTGCATTTCGTCAGTCACCGTTGTGTTTGAATTTGAAAGTAAACTGATGAGTAAACAGGAAAGCTAAATAAATTAAAATGACAGAGGGAAGACAGGGTCGCTCGCTGCGGCTGTGGGAGCGGTGAGCGGCGTACCTTTGGTGACTCCTCCCCCTCCCTCACAGCGGCGCCGCCGCCGCATTGACTATGCGCGGCTCAATCAGCTGTTGGGGAATAGGCGGGGCCAACCAACGGTAACTACTACGGGCCGGCAGGCTTCCCCGCGCCGCCGCTGTGACGTCACTATCGAAGGCCTTCTGTTGTGTCCTGATTCCTGAACACTGCGAGCCACCTGATCTCTGTACACTGTACTCGCCATTTGCCACCCTTACGTTCAATTACAACTTTGTTTTTATCTTTATTTTTAATGGGTTTACACGTTTTAACAGTATTTACTTGCGGTAGACTAATCAATGCTGTGGAGGTAAATAATAATAATTATTAAATCCCGTGTCATAAATGCAACGGAATGTTGCGTACCGAGCTGTAAATCTAATTATGATGGAACAGAGCATAAATATGTTTTACGCTTCCATCTGATGTAAATTTAACCTTAAGAGAGAAGTGAGTTAGATGTAATCGCCGGGAAATTTTTGAACTTATACTGAATTGAATTATTTTTCAAAAACAATTTTTTGAATCAATTGAAATCAATTGAAGACCGATATTCAAAGAAAACAACTAAATCTAACTAAAAAATACTAAATATACTAAAATTTTAATTAAACTAAAAAACTGAATCTTCTTTTAAATTTATAGGCCCATAACTAACAACAGTTTTATAAAACATATGTTTTAAGTTGTCTAGATGTAATAATTTTAGCGTGACATTTGTTTTATGAAATAACGACTATATTGTGTGAATTTTTCAACTAACCTTGTATTAATTCCTTAATATACCGGGTGTCCCTATAATCTTGGCCAGATAAAGAAACCGATTAGTATGAAAAAATAATTGGTTGCAAGATAAAGTTTTATTTTCAGTTTTAACAAGTTAAGTGTCTTGTTGTTCTATGAATGGCTTCAGTTTCTTACAGCTATTCTCAAACCCAATAAACTTCAGTTTACTTAGTCATGAAGACACTTATTTGTCTACATGAAGACAGTTTTCTTAAAATTAAGTCACAGAAAAGGTTCTTAGTTAAATTTCTACAGGGAATACTACAGGGCTGACAAGTGGATGGACAAAAGCTCATAAAGGATTTGGTTTATTATGACCAGCACCTAAAAACGTTTACAGTTAGAATGATGTATTGTCATTTATTGAAAGAAAGTGGTTTAATTATGTAAATAACGTTATGTTACTTCCTTAAATTAAAAATATCGAAATTTTCAAACCTTTACAGTAAATTTATTGTAAACGCTTTTGTCTAGATACCTTGTAAAAGGTATTTTGTCTAAATGCAGAGTGGATGATCAAAACCTCAAGAAGGATTTTGTTTACTATGGCCTAGAAGCGTTTACAATTATTATAATTTATTATACTTTATTATACTCTATTTTTATTTTAGACTGCTAAAAACTAATCTTGGAGAAGAAAAATGTTTTTAGGATCAATTATGGGTTGTATTTAACAGTATTCAGAAGATTACCTGCCAGCCCTACAATGCAAGAA
Organism: Neoaliturus tenellus; assembly: GCA_030545055.2. NCBI lineage: Eukaryota > Metazoa > Arthropoda > Insecta > Hemiptera > Cicadellidae > Neoaliturus > Neoaliturus tenellus. The sequence continues at coordinate 174,759,094 of CM061533.1, read as the reverse complement.
TATCCACTGTCGTTAATGATGGAAGGTACCAGCTACTGTACCTCCTTCATTTCAAAAGAAGGAAAATACAGCATCTGTAGTACATTCACAATGGGGGAAAATCTCTATAGTTGGACTTTAATTAGTTCCTACTAAATATAATAATTAAGAACTCATATTTAAATAGACACCATTTTACTTTTATAATACAACATTTTCTTGCATCAACAAAAATAGGTAAACAAACACAAAATGATTACAGATAATATGTTTTGAATATAAACTGACAGCTAGAGTTGGGTGTAGTTGTTTACACAAGCTAACAGCATCAAAGGTTTTTTGATTGTAAAAATACTTTTTTTCTTCAAAGGCTTTTGTTATTACTTAATGTCTGTAATATTGAAATCTGCGTATTTTGGTATGATTCTCACAAAAACCTATTTCGTCTACTTTTTCCACTCTTCAAAATGACAATCTACATGTTGTCATTTAGATAGGTAAACAAAAGATTGCGGTTAAAATCCTTAAAAATTACAGATTTATTCCAAATAACCTGCTCAGCAGTATTACCACAAAAATCCTTATAAACGGATGCACGACAAGTGTCGGACACATACGATTCAGCCAATATAAAAGTGTATGTAAAACTCGACACCAGTGGCAGCGGCGTCAGGGGAATTAAGCCTACTGCCCCCGTCCCGACGCCAGAGTAAGCTAGGTGCTGCACAACCTTAAAGTAAAACCATATAAATAAATTAAAACTATTGTAAAATTTTAAAGACCATAATAAATAATTAAATATATGCCAATGGTAGATCTGTTTAATTACTTTAAAAACTCTATATCCAAAATAGCTATTATACAACACTTTGTATTTCATTCAATGAACAAAAAAAGTTACGTCTGTATTATTTATAAATGCAGGGTGTTCGGAAAAAACATTTCAGGAATTCAGGAGGTTATTTTCCACATCAAAATAAGCAAAAAAGTACCTATAAACATATATCCTAAAATGCTTCGTTAACCCGCTAGCCGACATTTTGTTTTTTACACTAAATAATTTTTATTTCCGTAATGGATCATTGTATTAAGTTAATATTTGGCATGAACCTTCATCATAGCAATACCCATATTCAAGAAAAAATATATTTTTTTCTAATGTGTATTTCAATATGGCGGCCATTTTGAAATTTTTAACTAAAATATCTCAAAACCGGTAAATTTTATAAAAATTTTACTAGACACAAAAAAGTTGACAAATTTAATTATCTAACCAATGGTACCAAGGTTGTAAGGATCTGACAACAAATAAAGGAGTTATTGAGATTTTTCAATTAAAATTACCTTAATTTGCATTAATTACAATGCAAAATCAATGTTTTTATGCATAAAAATCTTAATAACTCCTTCATTTGTTGTCAAATCGTTACAAACTTAGTACCATTGGTTAGATAATTAAATTTGTCAACTTTTTGGTGTCTAGTAAATTTTTTATAAAATTTACCGGTTTTGAGATATTTTAGTTTAAAATTTTAAAATGGCCGCCATTTTGAAAATACACATTAGTAAAAAATAACTTTTTTCTTGAAAATGGGTATTGCTATGATGAAGATTTATGCCAAATATTAACTTAATACAATGATCCATTACGGAAATAAAAATTATTTAGTGTAAAAACACAATGGCGGCTAACGGGTTAACGAGGCATTTTAGGACATATGTTTACGGGAACTTTTTTGCTTATTTTGATGTGGGCAATAACCTCCTGAATTCCTGAAACGTTTTTTCCGAACACCCTGTATATTGAAAACATATGATAAAAGAATTAACCAGGGTTTTAACAGAACATTGTTTGGCCTTGATTGTAGTCGAAAAAGTTAGCCATATTGTCATTAATGTATATGAACTTATTTTTATAATTACCTAAAAAGTCCCCCACTCTGGCCTTAATGACTCCCCATTTCATTTCGCCTATAGTATGTATAGGCCCCTAAATATACAAAAAACCAAGTCTGGTCAATTACACACAGGTATTCTTTCACTGGCTCTTAGACTATAAGGTTATCAGTCGGAAATGAGTAGTGACTATTTTATTGCAACTATAACCCTTTTTTACAAAGCAAGTCGAAGAGTGGAAGTGAATCGTTAATTTAGACTTTTGATTAGTTCAAATTAAAATTAATTAATCAAAATTATTTTAAAACATCTGATTAACCGCTGTATATCTTTAAAAGTACTTTGATATTATGGTCTGTGGTCCAAGGGCGGATCCAGCCGGTTTTAAAGGGGGGAGGGGCTGTCTGGTACACCCCCCCCCCCCCACCCGGTTGTCGTGGTTGTCGCCACTGAAGAAACAAAGTTTATAAATTGTTAAAACATCAACATTTTGCTATTTATACTTGCAAGTGTTGCCTACGCTGCACGAAACAATAACTGTCCTAGTTTGAATTGTAGATTGTTTTTCTTAACTATATCCAAAGTAAGGAATTTCAAAGTAAAGGGAAGAATATATGGTTGTAGGCTATATATTTAGGCCTGCCTTGATTGATAAATTTTTAATTTGATAACTATCTAATGGTTTAGATAATAATCCAAATTTAAAATAGAGTATTATGGTATGTAGATAAATATCGTACTGTACTCTTAGAAACGCTTTTTCAATCAGTTGCGTAATGGTTATTATTATAACGTAACTTGAATTCCGTTTTAGTTTTCACGCTTCATATCCAGAACACCAAAAAGTTATTCAGCATATTACCTTGAATTTTGAATGGTTAAATGTGAGAAGTTTGTTATTATTTGATAACCTCACTTTTGGTGTGCCAAGTTTTACCGTAGCGGAGCACTAGGGCCTTATATAGCTAGTCCCGGTAACATAATTACACCGTCCGTATGTCCACTGTGTTAATCGTGATAAAATTAAAGTTATTTATTCAAATTTAAAATTAAGTGTTATGCTCTAAAGAGGGACAAATAGCTTAATAAATGTTACCTATACCGTCCTAACTTCGACTTTGACATCTCACAGCATGGAACAAATAGTAGGAAAACATGCGTTCTCCTAAAGTAAATAATTATCCTATAATCATCTAAATCGGAAAAATTCAATAACTACGATTATAAATTACACTTAATTCAACCCAAAAAATTATAAATGTGCGAAAAAATTCTATACGATTTAAAGTATGCTGGTTTTTATCCCAATTACTGGTAAATATTAAAATAATTCTAAAATTAAAAATCGAACATCGTAAAGCTATTCTAAAAATTATTTGACTTGAATATTGAGTTTTTCACATTTATTTTCATGAAGAAGCAAAACAATATTAATTAACCAATTAAAAAAGACTGTTACATTTCCTTTGTAAATTTTTATTGAGAAAAGAACTACTACGGGACATTGACCTTCAAAATGGTAGACGCAAGCACATGACCGCCGCTCCGTTGTTACCGGGTTACACTACCCTATTAATATGTCCCCAGTAACAACAGCTATTTATAGAGAAATAATTATTTTACAGTGTTGCTCCTTAATTTGAAATCTTTTCCTGATAAAAAGGAACTTTAATGAATGATTTCTGAAAAAGACTAGTGTTACTTTTTTAACTTAAGTTTTAGTTTTTTTTATTTTTTCTTGATTAAGTCAAAGGGGGGGCTGCAGCCCCCACAGCCCCCCTCCCTGGATCCGCCAATGCTGTGGTCAGGCTTTTGAGATTTGTTACCATAGAATCTTCGTATTATGGGTAAAATGTCAAATGGACACATGTAAAATAGCAGATGGGCAAGAGTAAACCAAAGCCTGGTTACCAAAGAAATGTCAGGAATCTTTGTAAAATAGCACCAATCAACAGCTGACAAAATTCCTTATAATAAAGTACCACTTCCATAAAGTACACTCCTTATAATAAAGTATAACTTACTAGCTGTTGCCCGTCACGGCTTCGCCCGTGATTGAGTTTATTTTTTAGCTAATAAAATCTCTTTAAAGAGCAACTGAATCTTTTTCAAATTCCATTGAAACATTGATGTAGTGTGGGCGGAACCCTAAAGGAATTATGCAAAAACTTAGCTTAATGAGCACCTTTGAGTAAAGGGATCGTTCATGTCACATTTCAACCCCGTATAGGCTCTAGAGTAATTTTTAAGTCCAGTGAGAGCCTTAAAGAACTTAAAAAACTATATTTACAAAGCTTTTTATTAGGGAGTACCTATTAGCAAAGAGGAACATCCACGATTAATTCCATCCCAAATTTCAACCCTGTAGGTCCTATAGTTTTGGAGATTCGTTGTTTCCTAGGTTCGTATTTTAAGTGCTAAATAAGAATAACATTGTAACGAAATTTTGAAGTCGTGTGGGGCGGAGTCCTGTAGGAATTTCATAAAACCGTTTCTTAGTGAGCACCAATGGGTAAAAAAGAACGTCTGTACAAAATTTCAATCCATCATGCTCTATAGTTTTGGAGATTCGTTGTTGTCTTGATTTATATTAAAAATCCCCCATAAGAATAACATTGTAACGAAATTTTGAAGTCCTGTGGGGCGGAGACCTGATGGAATTTTGCAAAACCGTTTCTTAGTGAGCGTTTTAGAGCAAAGATGAACGTCCATGCCAAGTTTTAACCCTCTAGGCCTTATAGTTTTGGAGATTCTCTGATACGTGAGTGAGTGGTATTTGACAAATATATAGTAGATTAAGATATAGGCCTATAAATGTTTCAAACTGTACCGTACTCCAAAACCGACATCCTAAAAACTTTCGCATATATATATTTTTTTACAGGCTGCTTAACTAATAACTTAATAACTAATAACTAAAACAGCCAAACCTACATTTAAATTAATTTATTGATAAATGAAATACAGAAAGTTTACACTAGAATAATAAATATATTTAGAACAGGACATTTTTCCGGGGGTGGGTCACAAATTTTATAGCCGTGGTGGGGGGGGGCAGTTCGGTTGGGGGGGGGGGGGTGAGTCCTGGTCCAAGGGGGGGGGGGGGGTGGGCACCTCTGCCGATAATAGTGGCAATGTGGCCCGCGGATTAACGCCGGGCTGCACCGGCAGGTGTTGGATATAACGACACGTGGACGTGAATGCGCGTGCGTCCGCGTCGCACAATACTGGGCGCCGAACGCCAAACTTTGAGCCATCCCTGCAAGTGCAGCAACTGCCATGTTTATTGAGTAATGTATACTAACGATCTTCAGGGGTGCGATACTCAAGTCCGGTTTAGGTATGCCTCCTCTACTTTTGCTTTTTCACATTTTAAGCATTCGGTTAAACTTAATAGTTTATAATAGCCTTCTGGTGATGTTGAAGCCGCAGATTAATTTTAAACTGATACACAATAGACCTAATGTTTACTACAGGAATACCCCTTTATAAAAACTCTTAAAGCTCCCCTCTACCTGACCACGAATGCCCCCCGCGGCCGCGGCCGTAGCGTAGGCGAGTTTGATATAGCTGCAAGCTGCAGAGAGCATAGGTTTACGTGAATTTTGTTTTCAAATTAACTAATTAAGATAGAGATTGACTCGTCTTTTCTGGTTTTAGATTTTTAAAATGAAATTTAAAATTTTGGTTATAACTGTCTAAAATCATCTGTTTTTCTCCAGTCGCGAGTTTTATAGATGCAGAGGTTTACAGAAGTCGTGTTTTAAAACTAACCAGGTAAGATAGATATTGACTGTTAACTTTTTATAAAAGTAAAAAGACTAATCTTGTCTTCTCTGGTTTTAAAATTTAAAAAATTCTAATTTTAGCTATAACTGTCTAAAATAATTTGTTTTTATGGATTTTTAACTGAAAGTTTCTATTAGTTTTCACGAAATAATTACCAAAGTGTAACAAAGCAAATTTAGTACCGTTATTCTTCTTTAATATGACACCTTTTTTATAGTTCTGGGCTGCATTTAGCAGAAGATAAAACGATTCTAAAAAAATCCTTGTATTTGGGTGGCGCACCAGGTAGACCTTAAGAGGGAGTTGGAGTGCCGCCATATTGGATTTATTTCCCATAAGAGCAAATGCTAAATTTTTCCCCAGCATTTGTCATGTTTCTTTATCTATTGTCCGATTGGTTTAGAATAATTAAATAGCGTTTGAATCTCAATTAAATTCACCCTCACCGTTCCTTTTGCGAGATCGATTCTTTGTAAATAATTTATAAAATTCTGTAGAAAGTGTTTTAAAAGTAGAAAAAAACTTGCTTTGTTCAAGTTGGTAAAAAACATTACTTTTTATCAAAAATTCCTCTCGCAAACCAAATCCACAGTCATGAATCTTTTATTTATAGCTATAAACCATTATTTTCTGATTACAAATAAAAGAGTTATTTGGTTTCCCGTTTAACATTGCTCTTATGGGGGAACGATGGAATCTCGATTGACTCCAACGTCCTCTTAAGCAGTGTAAACTAAACATTGAGCGGTTGTATAACTTCTGATTTCTATAAAACTTCTGATTTCTAAGATATTTATAGTTACACGATATTAACAGTCTACAGTACCGGCCACCTGGGTTTTTCTAATCCCATTTTCCCATAAGGCTAATAGGCCTAAATATTAAATTTATAACATCCACCACGGCGTTTATATTGGCCGAGAAATATTCATCTTTATGTCTTTGAGAGGAAATTTTAATACCTAGAGCACTATGAAATCAAAAGTTTATGTATTATTGATTGTTTGTTTAATCTTATTTTATACACTAAAACAAGCTCTGTTTGTACGGGCAAAGTTTTTTTTTCTCTCCAAGGCTTTTGGATTTTTTATTGAATATGGGGGTTTTGGCCACCAGAAATCGATTGGAGTTGGTCCAATAGCGGGGAAAATCCGGTTTTCGCGCTAGAGCCCTTTAAAATTTCCATTATGGAGAGTTTATTAATTGAGCACAAAACAGCTGATAACTGTAGATATGAACCAATGTGTTATATCTATATAGGAAAATTATACCAAAGTGCCGGATGTGCTCATCTCATCAGCTGTAGCATTTGGAACTGTCAAAAGTTGCCTTCTTCATAAGAACCGCCGCTGCTGTTGTGTGGACTCACTAGCGTGTCACTGTATCAAAATCGTTGTGCATCCTGCCAATGTATATCTTTACATCTTTTGTTCCACTTAATAAGTATGTCAAAATTAACTTCGAGTCACTCGACGAATGAGTAAGTGTCATTTTCTTCTGTTTACGGTAATTTTTTTTTCCCAAATCACTGTTGTGTCATTGAGGCTCCGACCTCGTGTTTCATTTTTGAGGGCTGGTAGCTTTAGGACCACCCTTTTAGATTTTCTCATGTTTTTTCCAAGTTCAGAGAAGTCTGTGACCATGAGAGTCTTTTTCCTTCCTCGGATAGGCCCCCGGTGAGACGAATTCTGATGGGCTATTTAGCCCGCACAGCATTTTTCACCTTAGGCCTAAGGCCATTGGCTGAACAGAAGAGTGTTTTTTTATTGTTGTTAATAATGTAGTTTAAGTGTAGTTTTTATTTTTCATGTAAAAGTTCTGTCCCCATTAATGTGTAATTTAACTGTGAAAACCTGTGTTCGGTTCAGCGCAAGCTAGGCCCAGGTGTAGCATAATTCTGTCACAGCTCATGTTTGTGGCCTCTGAGCCCAATGTTTTTGTTTTCTAGGGTTGCTGCAGTTAAATTTCTTTGTCCCCAACTAGGCTAAGACATTCCTGTCAAACAAATCCAGAGAAAAATAAGTTTTACTAAAAGCAGCAAACCTTACCGGGAAGTTTCGCTTTTTCATTTCTTTCTAGTCACCTGTTTGGCCCTGTGGGCTAAATTAAGTTTTATTTCATTGTTTCTATTGCCATGTAACTTTCCTGAAATTCTGAGTTTTTTCTGTTGCCCCAAAGTAAAAATAGTCCTTCTTAAATATGTAGAAATTTTGGTTCACCAGTTGAGTGACAGGTAACATTGAACCCACAAAGTCTCTAAATATTTTTTAAGCATTCAAATGATTTTATTAAGCAACCTCAACCTCTGCCACAAGTTTTGAAAGCATTTCCATCAAATTCTGTCAATATTTATAGAAACTGTTAGCAATTTAAGACTGCAATGTACCGTCAAGCCAAAAATTTTCAAGTAGACCTGTTTTCTGTTATGACAACTGTTATATGCTTTTTAATGTAACCAAATTGATACAGTAAGTCACTAGTACCTAGTTATTGAAAAAAAGTAGGTTAGGCCTATTAAAAAGACCAAATATTTTTATATTGTCCAAAATTGGAAAACTTACATGTAGGCTTATTGCTTTTAATGCCGGATTACATCTTGTTTTTTTTTTGTCACATTAACCACTGCTGGTTGTTAAATCAAATGCTTCAACTAGGTATGGAAAGTCAAAATGGACATGAAATGAACACTTGCAAATAATTGTCATTTCCAAAAAAAAAAAAAGAAGTGTACTTATGGGAGAAATTGTACAATGGAAAACCTTGTTGATTTTTAAATTTTTTTTTATTTATGTCACTGCCTGTACTTTTTTAAAGGAACACAAAAACCCTTGTAATAAATTAAAACAGTACTGGTATATTCTGGAGTCTGGTAGAGTGCACCTGTTTCACAGGGTCCCTGAAGGACAACTTCCACCGCCAGCACCACCGCATGGAGGAACTTGGTATGGGCCGGTGGGGATACGCTCCACTCCCTAGGACTTCTACGTTACTTATCTGACTCTACCACCATGAACTGAAACCGGCTGTGATATTCTTGTTGTAACTTATTTATTTGTTGTCCCTATGTTGTTGTTTTGTAATTCTATTTTTGTTATTTAGTTTTAAGAAAAATGTTTTGCAATCTTGGAAAATAATTTTGAGGTTGGGACCCCCCTTGGAAATGATAAACAAGGTCAAGGTTGTATAGATGTAAATAAAGTAGCTTCCAAATGATGTGTTTTAGGAGGAATATTTTTCCATATTAATTCTTTGTTGTAAAATAAATATTCTGTTTTCTTGGCCTGGTAAGACTAGTCTCATTGGAGTGACCCCATCCACGCTGTTGTTTTTTTGTTTTTATTTTAGGTTGTGAGCCCCTCCTCGCCCCCGTCCTCATGGGACACGCTTCCAGGTCCTGGTTGTAGTGAGGCTGGGTGCGGAGGCGAGGTGGCGGTTCTTAAGGCGGCGACATACTAATGGATTTTTCACCGGACCAAGAACCGGACCGAGCATCGTACCGGGCAAAAACAGCAAGTCCGGTAGTGCGTCAGGAGTCTATATATTAGACCGAGCACCGGACCGTGAGCTCTAGCCCTCCGAGCGTTATTCATCGATTTTTCGCCCCAGCTTTTCGGCCTCCGAGCGTTTGAGTCGATTTTTCGACTCTTCGAAAACGTGATGTAACTTTATAATGAACTAGCTGTTGCCCGTCACGGCTTCGCCCGTGATTGCATTTATTTAATACGTAATAAAATCGTTTTAAAGAGCAACGAAATCTACTTCCTTAAGAATGATATTGAAACAATGAAGTAGTGTGAGTGGAGCTCTGAAGGTATTTCGCAAAACCTGTTCTTAGAGAGTAAAGGTTTCTTAAATAGAAAAGGTCCTGAGAACCTATGAGCAAATAGGAACGACCATGTCACATTTAAACCCGTAGGCCCTACAGTCATTCTGAAGCCATGTGGGGCGGAGCCCTAAAGAACATCAAAAACTATATATGCAAAACTGTTTCTTAGTGAATACCTATTAGCAAAACAGAATGTTTACGTTAAACTTCAACCCGTAGGATCTATGGTAGTTTTGAGAATTTGTGGGGAGGAGCCCTAAAGAAAATTTGCAAAATTGTTTCTTATTGATCACCTATGAGCAAAGGGGAACGTCCATGTCAAATTTAAAACCCGTTGGCCCTTGATTAATTTTGAAGTCAGTTGGGGGTGGAGCCCTAAAGAACTTCAAAAACTATATTTACAAAACCATTTCGTAATGAGCACGAGTTAGCAAAACGCAACATTCACGTTAAATTTATACCCCCTATCCATGGTAATTTTGAGGCTCTATGGGGCAGAGCCCTAAAGGAAATTTTAAAATTATTTTTTTTAGTGAGCACCTATGACAAAGAGGAACTCCACGTAAAATTTCAACCCCGTGGGCCTTGGAGTAATTTTCAAGACCTGTGCGGCGGAGCTCTAAAGAATTTAAAAAACTATATTTGCAAAACCGTTTTCTAGTCAGTAACTATGAGCAGAGGAACGTCCGATTCATATTTTAACCCCGGAGGCCCAAAAGTAGTTATAACAACAGCAACAACAACCCCCTAGGATATATGGTAACCTTGAGGTTCTATGGGGTGGAGCCCTAAAGGAAATTTGCAAAATTATTTCTTAGTAACTATGAGCAAAGAGGAACGTCCGACTCAAATTTGAACCCCGGAGGCCCAAAAGTAATTTTGAAGTCATGTGGGGTGGAGCCATAAAGAACTTTGAAAACAATATTTGCAAAACCGTTTCTTAAGGAGCACCCATGAGCAAAAAGAAACGTCCGTGTCAAATTTCAACCCTGGAGTCCCTAAAGTAATTCTGAAGTCCAGTGGGGCAAAGCCCTAAAGTGCTTCAAAAATTATATTTGCAAAACAGTTTCTTAGGGAGCACCCATGAGCAAAGAGAAACGTCCTTGTTAATTTTAAACCCCGGAGGCCCTAAAGGAATCCTCAAGTCCAGTGGGGTGGAGCCCTAAAGTGCTTCAAATACTAAATTTCGCAAAACAGTTTCTTAATAAGTATCTATAAGCAAATAGAATCGTCCACGATGTCAAATTTCAACACTTAGGCTATACAGTAACTGTGAGCCTCTGTGGGGCGGAGCCCTAAAGGGGATATTTAAACCACTTTTTTTAGCATTAAATAAAAAAATAAAAAAAAATCACTCCAAATTTCAACAGTGCAGGTTTCCTAATTTGTATTTAAATTTGGCCATGTGGATAGCATTATATTGAAACATCGATGGCCTGTGGGGCGGAGCCCTGAACGAATTTTCTGAAATCGTTTCTTAGTGAGCACCTAAGAGGCAAGACGAACCTGTGTTTAAAGTTTCAAGTAAATACGTTGGTAGTTCCTGAGATTTCATGATGAGTCAGTCAGTAATCACTCCCAGTCAGGTTTAGTTTTGCCGCCAAGCTCAATCGCGCAAAAGGTAGAATTCCTAGATTTTTATTACTATCTTCCCTCAATAAATTGAATGAGAACAGCTGTTTACAAAATTAATATTATATTTTAATGTAATCATATGTTCCAATACAAAAATGTTGCTTCCATAAGAATAACATGGTAACTTTGAAGTCGTGTGGGGCGGAGCTCTGAAGGAATTTTGCAAAATCGTTTCTTAGTGAGCACCTAGGAGGCAAGATTAACCTATGTTCAAAGTTTCAAGTAAATCTGTTTGGTAGTTCCTGAGATTTCGTGATGAGTCAGTGAGTGGGATTTCGCTTATATATATATAGATGACAGAAATGGACCCGTAAACACTACCTTTGTTACCAAGAGGTTCTAAGCTATCCAAAAACACCCATTTCAAATGGCGGATCGTGATTGGTTATTTGTAATATGGAATGAAACATCTGTGAAAAAACTGCTGACTTTGTAAACATTGAAAAATGTATTTTACCAATTGTTTTAAGGTTATAAATGATTAAAAGTGTTACTAATACTGTTAATTTACATTATTTGAATAAATTAATGTGAACTATCGAGTTTATAAACGTAAATATGAGTAGGAATTAGTATAATATTCCTAGCTTGATTTTACATGTGTTCTTATGGGATTAGGGTAAGTACCATAGGACATATTTGTTTTTATTCTACATACATTTTTTCGAATGCTTCTAGCTTATATTAATTATACATTTTCTTAAACTGCATGAAATTCTAAACAAAATGTATATCTTGGAATTTTGATTATCTGTTTCTAAAATTATTTTTGAGTAGAGCAAAGTTACATAAATTTTTTTTGTATTTTTTTATTTTCAACCTATAGCCTAGTTTTGGAAACAATTAGTAAGGGTGATTATTTTTTTATTTATAGATAGTCCAGTTTATTTACTTTCATATAATATATACATTTATAGTGCTAGGTCATAAAATATATGTTTTATTTATTTTTATTTGAAAGTATGCAAATCCTTGAAAAAATGGTAAAACTCCAGGGGTGCTATATTGAACGCTCGGAGGGCTAGAGGTTGTTATCTAGCGAAACATCAAGGAAAAGATCGGTCCGATGTACGATAGTGTGTCAGGGTCAATTTAGCTCCGAACGCCGTCGCGAACACTCACATTTTAACCGATAGACCCACTCCCCGTATCCTCTGGCGCTCTCAATCCCTCTCTCTTTCTAAACTTCCATCACCGCGCTCGGTGAATCTGTCCGGTACGATGCACGGTCCAAGACCTTGTTTGGGGAAATGTTCTGAGTAAATTTACCTTACTGTATGGTGCAATGTTCGGTACGATGCTCGGTCTGATGTACGGTCTAGTGGAATAAAGTCCGGTAGTGTGTAGCCTCCTTTACACTTCCTGAACAAATTAAAGAGTAAAAACACTTTTTTTTCTGGCAAAATAAAATCGATTTTTTGGAAAAATCGATTTTTACCATTCAATACATCGATTTTTTATTCACGATTTTTTATCGAAATCGATTTTACTCTTTCGATACATCGATATATCGAAAAATCGATTTTCAAGAAATTTTGCCATTATAGTGATGGCAAAATAAAATCGATTTTTCGGAAAAATCGATTTTTACCATTCGATACATCGATTTTTTGACATCGATTTTTTGTTCACGATTTTTTATCGAAATCGATTTTACTCTTTCGATACATCGATATATCGAAAAATCGATTTTTCAAGAAATTGAGCATTCAAAATCGAACCAGGGCTGCGTATACCGTAAGGTTGTTTTCCCACGCGCTGTTTTGAAGAGGCTGGTGCTTTTGTATTATACACGATAATATCTAAAAACCAGTTTTTTGCGGCTTGTTAACAGAAAGTTACTAGTTTATTACTATACTTTGTGGTGTCTGCATTCGTCCACGATAAATTTGGCAATAAAGGAAATACACCGTTATCTTCTGAGACGATTTTATAAACAAAGATATATAATAATATGATTGAAACGTGATTCGATCTCGGATGTGGTAATGCTCAAAATCATGTATATGGGTTCCAGCCGATTGATACCACCTCTAAATCAAATACTTAAATTCCTACACTGCTGCAAAACTTAAATTCTCCTTCCTTATCATTATCAGATGAACGAGATCGGCTTGAATAGAAAGAAGCCTTTTTGCACTGACATTTTAGTGCGTCGTCTGCTGATGATATTGATGATATTATTAATAGAAACAATGAAGAATTGCTTAAGCTTACCAAGCAAATCCTCTATCCCCAGGTCCTGACTTTTAAATCCATGATATGTACATATAATTAACTCCATATCACTAGCCAAAGAAAAAAGTCCGTATTGTCCAGGCTTTAAAAAGGTTGAGCATGCACTGAAAGTCTAACAAAATTTGACTTCTTGCATTGTTGTTGAGGATATTTAATAGATGTAAAAAAATCGGTGTTACCACATTTCCAAAATGGGCACAACATGGGTAAGGCCCCTTAGAGTAAGTCATAGAGGAAACTATTGACCTATGTCATGTTGCATGTCATTTTAAAGGTCTTTGAATGTATATTCAAATTCCAAAAACCCGACCTCTAAAGGTCAAATATGACGCGAAATATTGCGTTTTAAAATTTCGGCAAAATGCTTTTTATGCAAAGTTTGACTGCCTGCCATTTCTGACTCGATCGTTCATTTTAGGTCGGCTTTGCGGCATTGCTTTTTGATAAACAAAATCCTAAAGCTTACGTTAAATATTTCAAAGCAATGTCATGGGCTGTCCCAAATTGGACTGAAAATAATATTGTAGTCATAATATTTCGGACAGCAATCGAAGACGGCAAATGAAGACTTATGAGAACACTTTTAACCTACTTTTCAGGATCTTTACAAAGAGGAGATAGATAGAATTCAAATAGATTGGAAAACAATGTTGCCAACTCGACCTCAAATGACCGTTTGAGCAAGAAATGGCAGGCAGTCCAACTTTGCATAAAAGCAGATTATCGAAATTTCAAAATGCGATAACTTGTGTTATATTCAACTTTTAGAGATCGGGTTTGTGGCATTTGAATCTACATTAAAATACCTTTAAAATGATATACAACATGACATAGGCCAATACAGTTCACTTAACGACTTCCTCTAGGGGGCGTCCCCCGTGTTGTGCCCACTCTGGAAATGTGGCAACATCGATTTTTTTACATCTACTAAATGTTCCTAACAATAATCAAAAGTCAAATTTCGTTAGACTTTTAGTGCATGCTCAACCTGTTTAGAGCCTGGACTATTACTGTAAAAAAATATAACACCATAGGGAGATTTTACTTTCAAACACTGACATCATTTTGGTCTGAGTTAATACACAAACATTATGTGACAGTATAGCCATCTTATAGTCCGTGTCTCTATATTTTATTTAACTCTTTGTAGTATTCCGCTGAATGTACATAGGCCTATTTGATGGGAGTGGGAAGCACCCTCCCGTGTCGTGCGCCCGCACTGATGGCTGCAACTGTTCTCGCGTATGTGTCGTACGTGGTCGTGGTCCCCGACCGCGACGCCGCCGAAGCTCGGACCAAGTAACTGGGCCACGCTCACAATCGTCGAAAATCGTGGGAGTCCCGGGACCATTGGGTGGTATGGTACCACGCTTTAAAGCACTGGAACCGAGTGAAACAGTAACAAAGGTATATTTGTTTATATCAGAAAAAAAGAGAGTAAACATTACTTTCAGTTGTAAACATTCCAACTACTTAGCAAAAATTTAATAATTAATCTTCGCAGGTGATAAACTTTTTCACACTAGTGTAGCGAAAAAGGATTTTTTACTATTTGTAAACTAGGCCATCATGGAAAACCTCGTTTATTTTAAGATAATGTAAAAGTGTATAAAAGAAACTTTTGCGAAATAGTAACAAAAATTAATATCTCAAAAACTTTATTTCCCTCATAAGATAAAAATTATGTACATTCATTTATTTTAAAATCAATTTTCATGGTTTTTTATAAAATTTTGATTTATTTTAAGCTTCCTCCTCTTAGGATATTACAGTAATTACAGCAGCATTAAACATGCCAACACCAGTAAATCAATATATTACTTCAACTACGTTCTACGTTTTCACAGCGTTTTGAAGCCACCTGTGTTTATACGATGGCTCCGAAATGCGGTCCGTGCTTTTGAAGCCAGTTGGCTCCAAAACACTGTGAGGCTCAAAACACGGTCATTATCTCTAAAACCACCGCGTTTTGGAGCCACCTTGTGAAGCCAGGCGATGGCTTCGATGCGCGGTGTAGGAAGAGAAATTGGACTCAAAACTCTGTGAACGTCCTGATATATATATATATATATATATATATATATATATATATATATATATATATATATATGCCATGATCACAGTGTTTAGTACATAACCTTATAACAACATTTTCAATATAAATAAATTAATTAAACATATGATATTTTATCAATTTCTTCTCTTGTGGCTCACTTTCTTAATGATAAAATTTTGTCAAAAATCGGGTTTGCTTTCTGGACCTGCATGGTATTTAATAATTTCTTACTGTCATTCTTGTTGTATATATAAATGTGTAATTCTTCTTTGGTGTTGAGTTTTTCTCCTTCTCTTTCAAAATCTAGAATTTCGATAGTCTTATCTATACTTGAGTATTTATGATCAGTCTGGAGTATATGTTCTGCGTAAGCTGATCGTTGACTGGTCATGTTATTGGATCTTACAGCTTGTATGTGTTCTTTGAACCTTGACTGGAAGCTGCGTCCAGTTTGGCCAATGTAAAACATGTCACAGTCATTGCAGTTGATTTTATATACTCCAGATCTGTCATACTTGTTACTTTGTCTAGTTGGTTTGACTTTGTTTTGGATAAGATTAAACGCATTATTTCTTGTCTTAAATCCTAGTTGGAATTTGGATTGATGGAATGCCTTTCTTGTTGCTTTTTGTAGACTTGAGCTATATGGTACACAAATAAATTCTTTCTTATCATCTTTGGTTGTGCATTCTGTACTTTTCTTTTTCTCTGCTTTAATAATCATTTTATCTATCATTTGTGTTTTATATCCGTTTGTCTTTGCTACATATTTTATAAATTTCTTCTCCTTTTCAAAACTTTCTTTTTCCAATGGTAATGTTATGAGCCGATTGATCATTGAATTAAAAGGTGCCATTTTATGTTGCCAAGGATGATTTGATTCAAAAGGTATAGTCAGGTCGGTTTGAGTAGGTTTTCTATATATATCAAATTTATGGTTATCATTTTTGTTTGATATTGTCAGATCTAAGAAGTTTGTATTGGTTTTCTGTATCTCCATTGTAAATTTTACTGAAGTAGAAATAAAATTTAGATAGTTTAAGAAATCTTGACTTGAATTTTGATCTTTATATAAGCAGAGAATGTCATCAACATACCTATACCAATATATTATATTTTGTTTGAAGTTATTTTCATTTGACATAATCTTTTTAGTTTCTAAGTTAGTCATGTATACGTCGGCTAGAAGACCAGAAAGAGGAGATCCCATGGCTAAGCCTTCTTCTTGTTTGTATATCTTTTCATTGTATTTGAAGTAGTTTTGATTGATAACAGCTTTTGTAAGTTTCACTAAATCATTCTTTTTGTTTGCGTTGATAATTCTATTATTGTCTAGGTTTTCTTTCAAGATAATCAGTGTCTCATTAGTTGGAATAGTTGAGTACATGTTTGTTATATCGAAAGATATAAAAACTGAATTTTCTGGTATTCGAATGTCTTTAATTTTCTCTATTAGTTCGTATGAATTTGTAATACTATATGTCATTTCAAAATTTAATGTTTATTTTAATTCTCTGTTAAGGTATTTACATACATTATATGCTGGTGCATTTCGGTAGTTAACTACAGGTCTTATTGGTACATTTACTTTGTGGATTTTTGGTTGACCCCTGAATATTGGCGTTAGTGGATTTGTTACTTTTAGATTGATGATATCAGCCTTTTTAAGTGATTTGCACTTAGATATTATATGATTTATTTCTTTACTATATTCTGACGTTGGGTCTTTCCTTAAAATGTTGAATTTATTCTCCTGTAGGAAGTGTTCGACCTTTGTATTGTAATCTACATTGTTAATTATGACCACCGTGTTTCCTTTATCGGCTTTTGTCATGATTGCATTATTATCATTTAATTTCATTGAAATTGATTGAATAATTTTCATGTCATGGTTGGACTTTTTGATAATATTACTTTTGAGCTTTATATCCTCTTTGTCTAATTCATGCACAAAGTTGTATCTTAATGGGTCTTGATCATCTTTTTGCTTTTTCTTTATGGATACCTCAAAATCAATTAGTTCATCTTCAATAGTCTTATGTTTATGGTCTAAATTGATATTGTATTTAAGTGCTTTGGACAACATATTCATTACATCTTGATCAAATTTAATATTTGTCAGATTTTGGACTTTTTCAAATGGAATGAAATCATTTCCTAGACATTCTAAACCAACTTCATGTTTCATGTCATTTTGTTCTTTTAGTAGCTTATTCAGTTTTCTATTATGTGTCTCTCTTTTCTTTTTCAATATTGGATCAATCCAATCCTGGATGTAGATTGAGAATTATTCTTCTATCGAATCAGAATGAAATTTAACTTCTAGTTCTTTATTCATAGTTGCAAGTCGGTTATTTAACATATTTATTTTTGAGTATAGGAAGTTAATTTCTTCTTTTATCCATACTTTCTTTGCGGTTTCAAGTGCTCTCTGTGCTGTTCTAGTATTTGCTTTGATATTGATTTGTACATATTTTGGTATTACATTTAGTTCCAAACACTTCTTGTTAAACTTTATGTCTTCTTTGAAGGTTGCTATTCTTACTGCAATGTACTTCATTTGGTGAATAAATTTTGGTTGGTCAGCCATTATTGTTACTTTATCTTCACCAAGGAGGGCTACTTTCAATATTACGATAAAAATAATTAACCTTAGTACCCTTAAATTCATTTTATTCGGCACTAACACGTGTTTCGGACAATTTATGCCATGATCGTTAATGATGCCAAGAAAATTATATATATATATATATATATATATATATATATATATATATATATATATATAAATGCAAAACTCTAAAGTATACAAAAAAGGAAAATCTATTATTTAAAACAATATAAATATTAAACAACAAATAAGCTAATAAGGTTATAAGATTTTACCTTAATTGTCAAAACTTTGGTTGAATAGGGAGTGTTCTTGGAGAGAAAATTTTATTTACCTGCTTATTTGTCGTCGAATCTTTCTAATCTTTATATCGTGTTTGAATAATTTAATTTCACTAAATTTTAGTGATATATTATAATATTGTAAATCGTTAAAAATTTAAAAGACCCCCCCTTAGAAACAGAAAATTATATAGTTTTGAAACTCGCCTACGGCTCGATGGGGGCTCCGCCCCCATGCCCCCATTTTGGGTTGCCCCGAATTAATTAATTGTTGTAAGTCTTAAGAACTGAACAGGCTAATTGAGGCCTCCACCCCCAACCCTATCCTTATCTTTGCTGACTTAGTTTAATAGTTCAGGAAGTCTAAAACATTTAAGATATTCTCTTGATATTTAAAGCTTAAATTGATACTTTTCTTTTATATTTTATATTTAATGCTCATGGTATGTGTGTGTAGCTAAATTTCAGGCATCTAATTGTCATAACAGTAAATAAAAAATATTAAAATAACTCAATTTTTGTGAAAGAATTTTGAAAATACACCCCTTTTTTTGGTGAAGAGAGTAAAATGCTACAAAATCTTAAGGGCCGAGCTTATAGAGAATATAAAAATAATATAATGCTGACAAAAAGTATATCGGTATGGCAGTACCTTTACCGGGTTTAACAAAATCACCAAAAACTATACATAAAACAGGTTAATAATTTAATATTTTCACAGTTTTTTTACTAACCTTGGATTGAAATTGGCCTTTGGCTGCTTCTATAGTAAGAACTAGATATATTCAGAATGTGTACAATATTTGAGGCATGTATGTGTTATAAAAGTAAACGATAAATAGAGTAATTTTGGTGAAAGAATCTCGATATTGTGAAAGTACGCCCCTCTTTACAGGTGAAGGGGGTGAGATCTAGGCCTACGATAACTAACGGGCCTGCATACATTTTTGGTCACGTGACCAGATGCGGCCGAATTTCAGCTGTCATCTCCATTTGAAAGCATTGCAATAGCCTGACTTGGCATCCGTTTTTACGTGTATTTTTAAATACATACGTAAATGAAGTCATAAGTGTTGTATATCCTTCTAAACCGCATTAAATTACAAATTGAATGATACTAATAACGTTCCGCTTTGCAAAACTTAAAACACACTTTTTGGGTAAAAGAAAAACTTGAATTTCTCACATTGTAGGATGCATTGACTTTTTTGTAAACAGATTTCTTCCAATGCTTTTGAAGATATTTCTAGGAATAAGACATGAAATAAACGTCTCAAATCAGTAGTTTGCCAGTTATAATTTTTATTTTCCATAAAACAAATTAAAATGTACCTTTTCGGTTCAAAATTTTTGTCATTTGCAACGAAATATACTCTTATGTAAACAGCTGATGAAAAATGTAAACAAAACTATAAACTAAATCAAGTTTTGACTTTATCTCGTAATAAAAAATACCAGGAAAACTGTTAACTTTACAGTAATGGTATCATTTTGTTCCTTATTTAATCTAGATTAAAATATATAAGTCTTATCTAGTAACCTACTATCTAATTCCTAAGAGGTGGGAAATAAGTGAAGGATGTCACGTTTTCACAATGTTATCTTATGGAAACTTGTGCTGCAGATCGGCCGCAAATAGTCACGTGACTTTGGTGGTGGGGGGAAATATGCAGGCCCGTTAGTTTTCGTAGGCCCCGGTGAGATACGGCAAAATTGCATAGGACCGAACTTGTAGAGCGTCTAAAATAGAATACAGACGCAAAACAAATATCAATATTGCAGTATATTTGGCAGAATAAAGTAATTTACAAACACTTCAAACGAAAAAATTTTAAGAATGTTGTGTTTTTAAAATTTTTTTTGACTTAATTATAATTGAGATTGATCAATGGCTACCACTGTGGTAAGATCTAGTTGAGACCATAATATGTACTAAAGTTCAAGCATCCGTGTGCCATGTTAGTAAATAAAAAATATTAAAATAACGAGATTTTTGTGAAAAAATTTGGAAATTTTGAAAGTATGCTGTTTTTTTAAGGGTGAAGGGAGTGAGATACGGAAAAATTTCACGAGACTATACTTGTAGAGCGTCTAATTCTTGACCATGAATTTTTCCTCAGATTCGAGATAGGACCTCTTGTTCAAAAGTTACAGTGTATTTAGAAAAGCCTTACATAGTGTAGATTTTACCATGAAAAAATAATTTTTTAAGGAGGTTAAAATTTGAAAATTCAATGTTTTGGATTTTCTATTTGTATTGACCATACAAACTAGGTGTGTACCAAGTTTTAAGTTTCTAGCTCATCCGGACTAAAATTACGATTTCTCTATTGGACCAGAATCACTATTTGCCACTACTTATGTTCACGAAATTGGGAAAAAGTGAAAAATGTATTTTTGGAGTCAACGGGAAGAGATACGGCAAAATATGTAGGAATCAAGACTCCAAAGTTTTAAAAAGATTCCCTAAAATCCGAGGTGGAACTTACTCAAAGTATAAATTAGTAACACCAGCCCCGACAATAGCTGAATTCATATTTTTAATAGTCTCTTAAAAGAAGGTAAGGTCCCCAATTTCAAGTTTTCGGTAACTATTCTGGTCCTGTAATAAATCTGTTTTGAGAGCTAATGTGTAAAGATTCGGCAAAATGTTCTGAAAACTGTAAGCCATTAATAAAATATTTCAGTCATATTCAGCAACATTTTTCGATAGGACCAATCGTTTTGTGAGTATAGTGGAAAAACTGAAAACGCGATTGTACAAAAATTAGTCTGGACATTTACGCAATTGGTGCGATGTACGACAAAAAGTCACAAGACCAAAATCGTAGTTCATCCAATTCAGTACCGTAGTAGTCTCAAATCTATGAAAGGCCTAACCGTTTAGCCGCTAGAGCTGAAATATACTAAAATTACGATTTTTTTAGTTGGCCAAAAGCCACTACTTATTTATCACAAAACTGGGAAAAAGTGAAAAATGTATTTTGAGAGTAAACGGAAAGAGATACGGCAAAGTATGTCAAAATCAAAATTGTAGATATTAAAAAGACCTATAAAAGTTGTCATTTAAAGATTTTGTAGGACAAACCAATTAGTCGCTAGGCCCCTAAATCTAAATATAAATTTCACAAAAATCAGTTTGGAGGGTTAACGGTGTGATGTACGACAAAAAGTCAAAGGACCAAAATTGTAGATCATCCAATTCCCTATCGTAATATGCTCTCAGATTTCAGATAAGACTAACCGTTAGGCCACCAGAGCTGAAATACTAAAATTACGATTTCTCTAGTGGACCAGAACCGGTATTTTCCCACTACTTACGTTCACAAAATCCGGAAAAGTGAAAAATGTATTTTTTAAGTAAACGAGAAGAGATACATTTGGCAGCTAAAGCTGAAATACTAAAATTACGATTTCTCTAGTGTCCCAGAACCGGTTTTTCCCCTACTTATGATCAAAAAATCCGGAAAAGTGAAAAATGAATTTTGTGAGTAAACGAGTAGAGATACGGCAAAATATATAAGGAAAAAAATTGTTGATATTAAAAAGATCTTTTTAAATAAACCTTAAAAAAGTTTTTACGACCATTGGTTTAGTCACTAGAGCCCGAAAACCAAAAACGGCATTTCATTAAAAACGCTCTGGAGGCTTAACGGTGCGAGATACGATAAAAAGTCAAAGGACCGAAATTGTAGAAAATTGAATTCCCTATCGTAGCATTGTTCTCAGATTTTAGATAGGACCAAGCGTTTGGCCGCTAGAGCCAAAAAAGTAAAATTACAATTTCAGAAATCCGCCATTTTGAATTTTTTTTAGTAGGTTAAAACTAAAAATTTGCAAGTTTAAGATTTTACACTTAGCATTGACCGTTCAGGCTAGACGTATGCTAAATTTCAAGTCTCTAGCTTTAATGGTTACGTCAGAAGTTCGTATCCCATATAAGTGAGTGAGTGAGTGAGTGAGTCAGTTACACATGGGGCTGTATATATTATAGACCTGCTTATTTGTCGTCGAATCTTTCTAATCTTTATATTGTGTTTGAATAATTTAATTTCACTAAATTTTAGTGATATATTATAATATTGTAAATCGTTAAAAATTTAAAAGACCCCCCCTTAGAAACAGAAAATTATATAGTTTTGAAACTCGCCTACGGCTCGATGGGGGCTCCGCCCCCATGCCCCCATTTTGGGTTGCCCCGAATTAATTAATTGTTGTAAGTCTTAAGAACTGAACAGGCTAATTGAGGCCTCCACCCCAACCCTATCCTTATCTTTGCTGACTTAGTTTAATAGTTCAGGAAGTCTAAAACATTTAAGATATTCTCTTGATATTTAAAGCTTAAATTGATACTTTTCTTTTATATTTTATATTTAATGCTCATGGTATGTGTGTGTAGCTAAATTTCAGGCATCTAATTGTCATAACAGTAAATAAAAAATATTAAAATAACTCAATTTTTGTGAAAGAATTTTGAAAATACACCCCTTTTTGGTGAAGAGAGTAAAATGCTACAAAATCTTAAGGGCCGAGCTTATAGAGAATATAAAAATAATATAATGCTGACAAAAAGTATATCGGTATGGCAGTAACTTTACCGGGTTTAACAAAATCACCAAAAACTATACATAAAACAGGTTAATAATTTAATATTTTCACAGTTTTTTTACTAACCTTGGATTGAAATTGGCCTTTGGCTGCTTCTATAGTAAGAACTAGATATATTCAGAATGTATACAATATTTGAGGCATGTATGTGTTATAAAAGTGAACGATAAATAGAGTAATTTTGGTGAAAGAATCTCGATATTGTGAAAGTACGCCCCTCTTTACAGGTGAAGGGGGTGAGATCTAGGCCTACGATAACTAACGGCCTGCATACATTTTGGTCACGTGACCAGATGCGGCCGAATTTCAGCTGTCATCTCCATTTGAAAGCATTGCAATAGCCTGACTTGGCATCCGTTTTTACGTGTATTTTTAAATACATACGTAAATGAAGTCATAAGTGTTGTATATCCTTCTAAACCGCATTAAATTACAAATTGAATGATACTAATAACGTTCCGCTTTGCAAAACTTAAAACACACTTTTTGGGTAAAAGAAAAACTTGAATTTCTCACATTGTAGGATGCATTGACTTTTTTGTAAACAGATTTCTTCCAATGCTTTTGAAGATATTTCTAGGAATAAGACATGAAATAAACGTCTCAAATCAGTAGTTTGCCAGTTATAATTTTTATTTTCCATAAAACAAATTAAAATGTACCTTTTCGGTTCAAAATTTTTGTCATTTGCAACGAAATATACTCTTATGTAAACAGCTGATGAAAAATGTAAACAAAACTATAAACTAAATCAAGTTTTGACTTTATCTCGTAATAAAAAATACCAGGAAAACTGTTAACTTTACAGTAATGGTATCATTTTGTTCCTTATTTAATCTAGATTAAAATATATAAGTCTTATCTAGTAACCTACTATCTAATTCCTAAGAGGTGGGAAATAAGTGAAGGATGTCACGTTTTCACAATGTTATCTTATGGAAACTTGTGCTGCAGATCGGCCCGCAAATAGTCACGTGACTTTGGTGGTGGGGGGAAATATGCAGGCCCGTTAGTTTTCGTAGGCCCCGGTGAGATACGGCAAAATTGCATAGGACCGAACTTGTAGAGCGTCTAAAATAGAATACAGACGCAAAACAAATATCAATATTGCAGTATATTTGGCAGAATAAAGTAATTTACAAACACTTCAAACGAAAAAATTTTAAGAATGTTGTGTTTTTAAAATTTTTTTTGACTTAATTATAATTGAGATTGATCAATGGCTACCACTGTGGTAAGATCTAGTTGAGACCATAAAGTTCAAGCATCCGTGTGCCATGTTAGTAATAAAAAATATTAAAATAACGAGATTTTTGTGAAAAAATTTGGAAATTTTGAAAGTATGCTGTTTTTTTAAGGGTGAAGGGAGTGAGATACGGAAAAATTTCACGAGACTATACTTGTAGAGCGTCTAATTCTTGACCATGAATTTTTCCTCAGATTCGAGATAGGACCTCTCGTTCAAAAGTTACAGTGTATTTAGAAAAGCCTTACATAGTGTAGATTTTACCATGAAAAAATAATTTTTTAAGGAGGTTAAAATTTGAAAATTCAATGTTTTGGGATTTTCTATTTGTATTGACCATACAAACTAGGTGTGTACCAAGTTTTAAGTTTCTAGCTCATCCGGACTAAAATTACGATTTCTCTATTGGACCAGAATCACTATTTGCCACTACTTATGTTCACGAATTGGGAAAAAGTGAAAAATGTATTTTTGGAGTCAACGGGAAGAGATACGGCAAAATATGTAGGAATCAAGACTCCAAAGTTTTAAAAAGATTCCCTAAAATCCGAGGTGGAACTTACTCAAAGTATAAATTAGTAACACCAGCCCCGACAATAGCTGAATTCATATTTTAATAGTCTCTTAAAAGAAGGTAAGGTCCCCAATTTCAAGTTTTCGGTAACTATTCTGGTCCTGTAATAAATCTGTTTTGAGAGCTAATGTGTAAAGATTCGGCATAATGTTCTGAAAACTGTAAGCCAATAATAAAATATTTCAGTCATATTCAGCAACATTTTTCGATAGGACCAATCGTTTTGTCAGTATAGTGGAAAAACTGAAAACGCGATTGTACAAAAATTAGTCTGGACATTTACGCAATTGGTGCGATGTACGACAAAAAGTCACAAGACCAAAATCGTAGTTCATCCAATTCAGTACCGTAGTAGTCTCAAATCTATGAAAGGCCTAACCGTTTAGCCGCTAGAGCTGAAATATACTAAAATTACGATTTTTCTAGTTGGCCAAAAGCCACTACTTATTTATCACAAAACTGGGAAAAAGTGAAAAATGTATTTTGAGAGTAAACGGAAAGAGATACGGCAAAGTATGTCAAAATCAAAATTGTAGATATTAAAAAGACCTATAAAAGTTGTCATTTAAAGATTTTTGTAGGACAAACCAATTAGTCGCTAGGCCCCTAAATCTAAATATAAATTTCACAAAAATCAGTTTGGAGGGTTAAGTAAACGAGAAGAGATACATTTGGCAGCTAAAGCTGAAATACTAAAATTACGATTTCTCTAGTGTCCCAGAACCGGTTTTTCCCCCTACTTATGATCAAAAATCGGAAAAAGTGAAAAATGAATTTTGTGAGTAAACGAGTAGAGATACGGCAAAATATATAAGGAAAAAAATTGTTGATATTAAAAAGATCTTTCTAAATAAACTTAAAAAAGTTTTTACGACCATTGGTTTAGTCACTAGAGCCCGAAAACCAAAAACGGCATTTCATTAAAAACGCTCTGGAGGCTTAACGGTGCGAGATACGATAAAAAGTCAAAGGACCGAAATTGTAGAAAATTGAATTCCCTATCGTAATATTGTTCTCAGATTTTAGATAGGACCAAGCGTTTGGCCGCTAGAGCCAAAAAAGTAAAATTACAATTTCAGAAATCCGGCATTTTGAATTTTTTTAGTAGGTTAAAACTAAAAATTTGCAAGTTTAAGATTTTACACTTAGCATTGACCGTTCAGGCTAGACGTATGCCAAATTTCAAGTCTCTAGCTTTAATGGTTACGTCAGAAGTTCGTATCCCATATAAGTGAGTGAGTGAGTGAGTGAGTCAGTTACACATGGGGCTGTATATATTATAGACTGTATATATTATAGACTCGCCTACGGCTCGATGGGGGCTCCGCCCCCATGCCCCCTTACGGGGTTGCCCCGCATTTGTTAATTACTCTCTTAACTCCTGAACACGCTAGTTGGGCCTTCACCCCTACGCTCCTTGTGTTCACTGATTTAGTTTAATAGTTTATGCAGTCTGAAGCATTTAAGATATTCTCTTGATTTTTAAAGTTAAAAATGAAACTTTTGGTTTATATTTTATATATAATGCTCAGGGTATGTGTGTAGCTACATTTCAGGCATTCAAGTGTCATGACAGGAAATAGAAAATATTAAAATAATTCAATTGTTATGAATGAATTTTGAAATTTTGAAAGTACGCCCCTTATTGGGGTGAAGGGGGTGAAATGCTACAAAATCTCAAGGGGCCGAGCTTATAGAGCATCTAAAAAGAATATAATGCTGACAAAGCATATAACTTTATGGCAGTATTTTTACCGGTTAAACAAAATCACCGAAAACTATACATGAAAAAGGTTAATAATTTAGTATTTTCACAGTTTTTTTTTTCTTTTTTTACTACTTTAGGATTGAAATCGGCCAATGGCTGTTTCCATTGTAAGAACTAGATATATTCATAACATATACAAAATTTGAGACATGTATGTGCCATAACAGTAACGAAACATATTGAAATAGAGCAATTTTTGCAAAAGAAGACCGATATTGTTAAAGTACGCCCCTCTTTAAGGGCGAAGGGGGTGAGATACGGCAAAATTGCACAGGACCTAAATTATAGAGCGTCTAAAATACAATAAAACTAGTAAAACATATATCAATATTGCAGTATATTTGGGAGGATAAAGTAATTTACAAACATTTTACACGAAAAAAATGTTAAGATTTTCGTGTTTTTAATTTTTTTTTAAACTTAATTATAATTTAAATTGGTCAATGGCTGCTACTATGGTAAGACTTAGTTGAGACCATAATATATACTAAATTTCAGGCATCTGTGTGCCATATTAGTAAATAAAAAATATTGAAATAGCAAAATTTTTGTGGAAAATTTTTTAAATTTTGAAAGTACGCCCCTTTTTAAGGGTGAAGGGAGTGAGATACGGAAAAATTGCATATGACCAAATTTGTAGAGCGTCTAATTCCTGAATATGAATTTTCCCTCAGATTCGAGTTAGGACCTCTGGTTAAAAATTTACAGTGAATATAGAAATCCCTTACATACTGTAAATTTTGCCATTTTTGATAATTTTTTTGAGAGGGTTCAAATTGAAAATTGTCAATTTTTGGATTTTTTTCTTTACAAAAACGTTGCAACAAACAAGCGTACAAAATTTCAAGTCTCTAGCTTAAATAGTTACGTTAGAAATTCATATCCCATATAAGTGAGTCAGTCAGTGAGTCAGTTACACATAGGGCTGTATAGTTTATTAGATTTTCAGTGAACATTTTACTAACCGACTTAATAATATACCTATTAATATCAGTACCGGCTTTTTTCTCCAAGCTTTTCTCATTGATTTTAATTAAATTTAATTTTTTTTATTATGGCAATAAGGCTATTATAGGCTTACACCAACAACCAAATATTAAATACCTCTTCACAGTTAACAGATATTTTCACAAAGAAGGCCTATAAATAGTGTTCTTTTATTTTTTTACCAATCGTTGTTACCATTCGTTACCAAAATGGCAGCCCATAAGACCAATTAAAATTGAAATTTTTCTAATTTAATTGCAGACAAAAATCAATGTTTTCTGGTGTTAGCCTGTTTTTACACTTAGTTTTGCGAAAAAACACTTTGGAATGCAAACTTTAAGCAAAACTTACCCAATAGATTTTGATATCGTGGAAAATACATCGCTACAGACACTCCTCGTATTATAGTTTAGGATACATAGTAATATTATATTGATAATAAATGAACATGAGTTAATTTCTTATATTAATTTTATTTTACCAAGATGTGTTCTGGACTTTAAAGCAATGTTCATAGTTTTAGGAAAGCATAGCCTACCTAGTCAAGTTCGGAAAACATTATAACCTAGAGATTATTGAAGTGGTAGGAGTAATTATTGGAGCAAGAGGCACAATAACCAAACAAGCCGAAGAATTAACGAAAAATTTAAAATTCCAAAAAAGATTTTAAAAGAACTGTCATTAAGTGCACTGAAGGACTCCATCAAAATTTAAAAAAATCATCTTTATGCCATCTAAGTTTATTAATTTGTTAACTTTTCAGTAACCTACTCTCCTTTTATTTGTATGTCATTATTCTTTGTCCCACTGGGCAACCTCTAAATTGAGGAAGTGTTATTTTGGAATAAAGTTATATATACACAATTAACTGTCGTTATAATTGTAGTAATTTTACTATCCTTTATGCATTTCTTGTAAAATTTATATTATATTTCAATTTACAACAATTGTGATTGAGAAAGCATTTTAATTGTATTTACTTTGTTATCAAACTAATTAGGGTTTATTAATATGGACTAGGGTAAAAATTTCAATACATTGAAAATTTACTATAATGCATATGGAATATATCAATGGATTAACAATAATAATAGGTACGATTTTAAATCAGCACCATTTATTAGTTAAAGATGAAATAAACTTTTCCTGATTTTTTTTTATTATAACACTATTTTAATGGAATGCATTTGATGATGTTTTAATAATAATTGTGAATGGACCATTAAATAAAATGCTTAACGATGGCATATTAAATAACTGTTAAGAATATAAGTGGGAAAATATTTTAGTAGAGTATGAAGTTTTAGTAGAGCATATTTAATTGATGAGGTTCCTGCTCGGGTTTGTATTTGAAAAGCTAATATTTGGATATACAAAATTGTCGTGTGTGTTCCGTGCATGTTCTTACGGTCATAACTTAAATATTTACATTTGGAAATTTCGATTATGATATGAATATAAAGCCGTTTTTATTGTTAACCAATACTGCATTATATCTTCCAGTCAGTTTAGATAAAGACTTTAAAGACTTTTGTGCCCAAATTTGTATTCCATCTACAAGATAACTAAATGAACTAAATTTCCTGACCTAACCTAAATGGTGACCATGGCTCGTGAAGCTACGTCATGTATAATTGGCCTGAGTGAAATTAAATTCATGTACCCTTAAAAACAAAAAACAGTTTTTAAAGTTTTCCGAAACGTCAGAATTAAGTTAGGTGTATTTTTAGTTTGTTTTTAGTGTTCATGTTATGTACACATATGTGCTGTGGTAAATTATATGACAAGGCTCACAAACTCGCCCCTACAATACGAAGCCATTCAAAGGTGGACAGTGTCAAAAATAAATTTAAAATGTTGTTTAATATAAATTAAAATTTAAAAATATTCATGCCATCATCTACAAGTATTTTACTCTCTTGTGCGTGATTGAAATGCTCTCAACCATCTTCAGAAATTAATAGAATCATACGAATAATAAAACAAAGATTTTTTTACACGGATATATTTAGTTTTATTTACCTAATCAACCTCACAAGTTGTAGATCATTTAATGTATTTTTCATTTAATAACATATTACTTTTTGATAAATATGATATTATTATCACTTCCGTTAACATGTATATTTTATTATTTTTAAGGGTTTGGCAGCCTCTTTTTACCTCACTTAGCCCCATCAATATTACTGTTGATATGTGAGTGGATTGTATTAAACAAAGAAGTTAGGGAGTGAGCGGTTACAGTACATCGGAATGGTACTAGTAAAAATATCTTCTTCGAACGTCGATTGAGCAAACCCACGACATCGCTGTTGTCATGTAAACTTCGAAAGTATTTATATACATTTTATATATTTGATAAGTGATAAAATAATAAGAAGAATTATTAGTGTATTTTAATATTTAATACCATACAGTCGAAATATATTTAACATTTTAAATTTAAACATGTGGAGGTCCAACATGAATAAAACTAATTAAATTATCACTATACAAAAATTAAACATAAATCGTCTATTTTTTGTAATATTTTAAGGCCCATAAGTGGTACAATATTTACTTGTTTGACTGAGATACAGTTAAATGGGTTAAACAATGTAAAGTTGTGAGATATTAATAATTATTACAAATAAGGTACATATAATGCAGCACCGGAAAGTTATAAAATATACTGAGTTATAAAAGTAAAACTAAGAACAGATTTGAGAAAAAGTTTCCCTACTGAAAATTACACCAGTTTATAAATCCGTCGAAATAACACCTCTAAAGCATTATTTAACTTTACAATCAAACCACTTTCTACTTTTCTTCAGACAAAAAATTATTTAGTTGCAGTTTCGGAATCACAGCTGATGAATAAATTTATATAAATATTTAAAATCAATTAATTTTAGGAATGAGAAATACGTATTATAATAGATTGCCACTGGCAATCCTTCGACCAAAAGAAATTTAAGTGAATTTGGATTTGGACCCAATTAGTACGCCACTAAAACACTTGTTTACGTTTTCTAGATTTTGTTCTTACTACAGCTGCCCATTGATTCAACCAATTAAACATCTTCCATAAGATTAACAATGAAACTTTAAAAGCCTTTAGGGTGTAGTCCTTTTTTTTTTTTTTTTTTTTTTTTTTTGAGGGAGAGGCGGAAAAATGCATTACGCACACAGGTGGTCAGCCTGTAGTGTGGGGCTCCCCTAAAAACGGGTTTACCCACTAAAAAACCTCCTCTACTCTTTAGGAATCTAACCTGGAATTGTTTGTCACATTACGTCAGGCTAGGCCTAAATTTGGCTTACGCCCGTGGGGCTCGCTCCTTATCCAGCCGCTCGATCAAGGGATCTGGGCCACTTCGCGGTCCAGATCGGTTTTCTTTTCCAGGAGGATGCCCCGGACGAACTGTGACAAACAATCCCAGTTGCCCTCATCCTCCATAATCTTTTGGCAGACCGTGTCCACCGAAAAAACACCGAGTTTTCTTGTGGCCTCCAGGCGGGGCCTTTCCCAACGCGAACAGCGGAAGAAGGTGTGTTCCGCGTCATCGGGAACGCCCGGGCAGTAGATGCAATCCGGTGAACCGGTCTTGCCAACCCGGTTCAGGTACGACTTGAAATAGCCGTGACCTGTCAGGAACTGCGTGAGGAAGTAGTCCACCTCGCCATGCCGCATTTCTACCCATGGTTGGACCTGCTCGATGAGTCGCGCAGTCCATCGTCCTCGGGTGTCGTGCTCCCAGCTGTGTTGCCACTGCTGGAAGGTTCGGGAGCGCTCTTCTGTTCTTGCTGTGTCCTTGCCGATCTCGCCTTGTCTCTGATAAATCGCTTTCCTCTCCCCTGCCAAGAGCTTGACAGGGATGACTCCGGCAACCACCAGGACGGCAGGCTCGGACACTGTCCGGTAGGCGGAACACACCCGAAGCGCAGCTTGACGCTGAACCCGGGCGAGTCGCAACCTGTAGCACTCCTTATCTAGAGCGCCTGCCCACACCTCTGCCCCGTAAAGAAGCACGGACTGGACCGCGGACATCAACAGACGTCTTCTGCTGGATCGGGGACCCCCGACATTGGCCATCAGCCTACTAAGGTAAGTGACTACCTTAGCGGCCTTGTCCGCCGTACGGAAGATCTGATCCCTCCAGCTTAACTTGGTGTCCACCATAACCCCAAGGTATTTGGCGGCACGAGTTGATGTGACCACCTCCCTTCCCACTCGAAGTGGCACGACGGTGTCGATCCTCTTCTTCGTGAGGATCACAATCTCCGTCTTACTGAGAGCAAGCGAGAGACCGTGATCTGACATCCAGGTGTTGACCACACGCATGACTCGGTTCAACTTTAGTTGGGCCAGCTCAACGTTGCGTGCAGCTATGAGAGCTGCGACGTCATCGGCGTACCCAACCAAAGTGGTTTCCTCAGGCATCTCGGACCTCAGGAGGCTGTCATAGGCAACGTTCCAGAGATCCGGGCCGAGTATTGAACCTTGTGCGGCACCAGAAGTGACTTCCACCGTCCGCGTTCCGTCCCTCGTGTCATAAATCAGGCTTCGAGAGCGTAGATAATCCTCGATGAGCCGCAACAGATATGCAGGAATACGAAAGGTGTTTCGAAGCGCATCCAACATATCGACCCACCTTGCCGAGTTGAAGGCATTCTTGACATCAAGCGTAACAAGAAGCACTACTCGGCGGGAGAAATGGTTGTGGCTCTCGGCTCTCTCCACAGCTCTCTGAACTTCGGTGACAGCGTCGATCGTTGACCGTCCCTTTCTGAAGCCGTACTGACGGGGGCATAAGTCCCCGGTAGCTTCCACGGCAGAAGTCAGGCGGGAACGGATCAGCTTCTCGAACAGCTTCCCAGCCGTGTCCAACATGCAGAGAGGCCTGTGGGACGACGGCAGCTCGGGATCACCTTTGCCCTTGCTGATCAGTACAAGCCTCGCTGTTTTCCAGGGAGCCGGAAACACCCCTTCTACTAAACAGGCATTGTACATTCTCAACAACAAGTCAGCGTTGATTGAAAATACTTTCTTTAAAGCCTCACTGGGAATCCCGTCCGGGCCAGGAGCCTTGTTGCTCTTCAGGGAGAGAACGGAGGTTTCCAGCTCCTCGAAGGTGAAGAGTGGAATGTCCTCTACCCGTCCGAAGTCAACCGGCGGTCGCTGTGGATGTTCAGGAAACAACGCAGCGACGATCCTCCCCATGGTGGCGCCCTCCATGATGGAAGGTGGAGAGCGGGCGCCGAGTTTCTGTGTTACAAGTTTGTAACCCAGGCCCCACGGGTCGGAGTCAACGTCGTCACGAAGTCTCCTCCAGCTATTCGCCTTGCTCCTGTTGATCGCCTGGCGGAGAGATTTTCTCGCAGCTTTATAGGCCTCCGACTTACGAACTCTGTCTGCGGGAATTCTCGCTCTTGTGGCGGCTCGTCTAGTTCTTAAACATGTTCTTCTGAGTTCCGCAATCTCTTCAGTCCACCAGTAAACGGGTTGTTTGTCGCGTCGGGGTTTCCTTCGCGGCATAGACTGGTCGCAGGCCGAGACGATCAGTTCCATCGTGGATGTTACTAGTGCCTCGGCCCCAGCCTCACCAGGATTCCCCTGCGCTCCCCGAGAGATGACTTCGGTGAACTTGACCACGTCCAGTTTGTTGGTGTTCCACCGGCGTGGCCCTTCCCGAGATGCGGAAACTCGACGATTTGCCTGATCATGCAGGTCAAAAACGACGTATTGGTGGTCGCTACCCGTGTAGTCCTCCACAACCCTCTAGCCAGAGATCCTCGGAAGGAGCGACTCAGACGCAAAGGTGACGTCGGGGATCGTGCCTCTCTGCCCGGGGCGCCGAAAAGTAGGTGTGTCGCCCTGGTTAAGGACGACAAGACCGGCCTTGGCGATGAAATCCAGGATGTATTTCCCCCGGGAGCTGGTAGAAGGCATTCCCCACTCGACGGCCCTGGCGTTGAAATCGCCACCAATGACGACATGCCCGGTGGTGCCGAGAACGCACTCCTCTAGACTATCTATCTTGTCGCGGAAGTCCTGGACGGCCTCGTTGGGGGTGAGGTAGCAACTGAAGATAGTCACGTCCCTACACCGAACCCAGACGAATCCTCGGCCGTGCCCGTGACTCCGCACCAAGACATCCTGCGTATTACGTGCCCAAAATGCAGCAGTACCGAGGCTGTTGGAGATCCAAATGTTTGGGTCTCTGTCCCGATACTGTTCGCTGATAAGGAGCGCGTCAGCACCAAGTTCTCGGGCGAGCTGATCTAGAAGGTTATCAGCTCCCCAGGATCTGTGAAGGTTGGCCTGGAGGATGCGAATTACCGTCCGCTGCCCTTTGCCTGTTCAAGTGCGGCTCTGAAGGCACCGCACTGACCAGACCCGGGTAAGTGACCGAGGGCACTGGAGCCTGAATCCTTGCAGAGGAAGCAGGAGGGGCTCGAGGAACATTCCTTGCGTTTGTGGCCCTGGCTTCCACACTGGAAGCAGTTGGCACTCCTGTCGGGCCCTTTACAGTTTCGGGAGGAGTGGCCGAAACCGAGACAGGGGAAGCATCTCGAAACTACCACCCTCCGTTTGAGCCTGCAACTGACCCAACCGACTCTAAGGTGCTGAAGGCTAAGCAGCTTATTAGCGTGCTTTTCGCCCATCTCAGCGACAGCCATCCGGAGTTGACTTCGGTTGGCTTTGTCAGCCATACCCTCACTCCGTCAGCCGGTATCTCCGGGAGTGCCACCTGGATCGCACGGGTCACCTCATCTTCGGTGGAGAGGGCATCAAGGTCCCGAATCTCGACCGAACACTTCGGTTCTAGGGCCTTGATGGAGCCTTTGTCCCCAAGTGCAGTCTTGAGGGAAGCGGCAAAACCGATCTTGTCACTCGACTTCCCCAGTTCGAGGAGGACATCCCCGTTCTGGGTTCGCCGAATAGACTTGATAACGGTGTCGGTCTCTTCCGGTTTGGCCTGCGATCTAATCTGACCCAGAACATCGGCAAAAGATCGCCCCCCTAAGGGCTTGATCAAGATTGCCTCCGTCCTGGGCTTCTTAGGCCTGGGTTGTTAAGGCTTTCTGACAGACTTGCCAGAGGGCCTCCCCAACCGGGTTTGAGACTTGCGTCCGCTCCACCCTCGACGCACTTTTCGAAGCTGCCTCCGCTTGCTTCTGCCTCCTCCTTTCTTTCTTAGACAGGCGCGTCTTCCAGCCCCCCAAAGGTGTTGAGGCAGAGTTTGCTGCCAAGGCAGGATTAGCCGCCGGAGCAGGAACCTCTGCAGGAGTAGCCGCTGGAATCACGACAGCGCCCGGGGCGGATTGAGTGGCCTGGACAGGAGATGTCTGCGATGCCGCAGTGACAAAAACCGGTCTCGGCACTGAGTCCACCTCAACAAGCTCAGGGCTTCCCGGCGAAGAACCGCTCTGCCTCTTCTTTCGCTTTCTGGCTTGAGTCTGGGACTCAGCCAGGTGAGCTTGAGGCGAAGCAAAGATGACTCGGTTCGTGACATCGCGCTCCTGCTTCACTGCCTTTAGCCTGATTTTCCGGCATTCCTCAATTTCTTCTAGAGCATCTTCGAGTTTCGGGATCCCCTCTTTTATCGCCTTGTTCACGTTCTTTTGAATTAAGAGGGCCTTGGCCATCTCCTTCAAAAGAGCTTTCATCTTCTTCAGACATGAGTCTTCCTCCTCGTGGGCGTCGTCCTGCTGCTGCCGAAGCATTTGCAGCTCGAATGCCGCACGAAGAGGGCTCTTCCTGGGAGGAATCCCTTGGGTATTGGCTAAAGGTGTTACCGGATTGGTCACCTCCATCACTAGATTGACCTCCACTTCCTTCTTTTCAGGCTCGGACGACGATCCGGCGTCACTTACCGTCTTGAACGGCGCCGGTGGGGGGGAGGTTTTAATTCCCCCTCTCGGCGTCCCAGTCTTCGAGGTCGGAGACCTCTGCACAAAAGAGCTTCGCCTAAAAGCGGCTTGCTCATTCTCCTTTACGTTCTTCGTGTTTCGTTTAGTAGAATCCATGCTTTCATGTTACCAGCGCATCGTGCGGCAAGAGGCGGCCCTTCATCGGCCGAGAGCGGGTACACCCTCGGAGGTCTACCCCCCGTAGGAGATAAGACACCCCTACCCCGGTACTCCGGGGCCCGAACCTCCGTTTGCCCAGCACCGATACACAAAATGTGCCGGACGTGCTGGGGGTCGCACCGTGGCAATGCAGAGTCCGATCCCTGCATCCATGCCGCACTCCCTGACTAAGGTCCGAAGCGGCTGGCTTCTGACGACACACTGGAGGAGACCGACACCGTTATCAAGTCTATTCGGCGAACCCAGAACGGGGATGTCCTCCTCGAACTGGGGAAGTCGAGCGACAAGATTGGTTTTGCCGCTTCCCTCAAGACTGCACTTGGGGACAAAGGCTCAATCAAGGCCCTAGAACCGAAGTGTTCGGTCGAGATTCGGGACCTTGATGCCCTCTCCACCGAAGATGAGGTGACCCGTGCGATCCAGGTGGCACTCCCGGAGATACCGGCTGACGGAGTGAGGGTATGGCTGACAAAGCCAAACCGAAGTCAACTCCGGATGGCTGTCGCTGAGATGGGCGAAAAGCACGCTAATAAGCTGCTTAGCCTTCAGCACCTTAGAGTCGGTTGGGTCAGTTGCAGGCTCAAACGGAGGGTGGTAGTTTCGAGATGCTTCCCCTGTCTCGGTTTCGGCCACTCCTCCCGAAACTGTAAAGGGCCCGACAGGAGTGCCAACTGCTTCCAGTGTGGAAGCCAGGGCCACAAACGCAAGGAATGTTCCTCGAGCCCCTCCTGCTTCCTCTGCAAGGATTCAGGCTCCAGTGCCCTCGGTCACTTACCCGGGTCTGGTCAGTGCGGTGCCTTCAGAGCCGCACTTGAACAGGCAAAGGGCAGCGGACGGTAATTCGCATCCTCCAGGCCAACCTTCACAGATCCTGGGGAGCTGATAACCTTCTAGATCAGCTCGCCCGAGAACTTGGTGCTGACGCGCTCCTTATCAGCGAACAGTATCGGGACAGAGACCCAAACATTTGGATCTCCAACAGCCTCGGTACTGCTGCATTTTGGGCACGTAATACGCAGGATGTCTTGGTGCGGAGTCACGGGCACGGCCGAGGATTCGTCTGGGTTCGGTGTAGGGACGTGACTATCTTCAGTTGCTACCTCACCCCCAACGAGGCCGTCCAGGACTTCCGCGACAAGATAGATAGTCTAGAGGAGTGCGTTCTCGGCACCACCGGGCATGTCGTCATTGGTGGCGATTTCAACGCCAGGGCCGTCGAGTGGGGAATGCCTTCTACCAGCTCCCGGGGGAAATACATCCTGGATTTCATCGCCAAGGCCGGTCTTGTCGTCCTTAACCAGGGCGACACACCTACTTTTCGGCGCCCCGGGCAGAGAGGCACGATCCCCGACGTCACCTTTGCGTCTGAGTCGCTCCTTCCGAGGATCTCTGGCTAGAGGGTTGTGGAGGACTACACGGGTAGCGACCACCAATACGTCGTTTTTGACCTGCATGATCAGGCAAATCGTCGAGTTTCCGCATCTCGGGAAGGGCCACGCCGGTGGAACACCAACAAACTGGACGTGGTCAAGTTCACCGAAGTCATCTCTCGGGGAGCGCAGGGGAATCCTGGTGAGGCTGGGGCCGAGGCACTAGTAACATCCACGATGGAACTGATCGTCTCGGCCTGCGACCAGTCTATGCCGCGAAGGAAACCCCGACGCGACAAACAACCCGTTTACTGGTGGACTGAAGAGATTGCGGAACTCAGAAGAACATGTTTAAGAACTAGATAATCATGGGTTTTTACTCATGCAGGAGGTAAACGTCATGAGTAATCCCCGGCTGGCAGACAACAAGCCGCCGAGAACTAGTCTGTTGAACTGGTTGGTGTTGGACTAGCATTTTATTACACTATATTGGGTAGGCTGAGCAGTTAGGGTGTATAGAGACGAAGAGTAACAGGTTGGTTCAACTTAATGCTAATTTTTTATTGTTTTAAATATTATTAAATAACATTGCTTGTAAATAAGTATATATAAATATTAATAATAACGAACAATATGATTTTAAGACAAATATGAGAAAGCATGGGTCGAATATATAGGAAAATAAATAACAATAAACTAAGCTATTTAAATGATATATTAATTCTTTTATTTTCTATTAAAGTAAAATTATAATAGTAGTGGGGTTTTGCCGGTTCTGGCGCAGGTCAAGGCCAAGCGGTTCGAACCGGCAGTTGTGGTTGACAGTGATGGGTGTGTTTTGTAAGTGGGTCAAGGCCATCCGGAGGGAGTTTTAAAAAAGTGGGAGCCGCAGGGGCTCAGTCGGGGCGGGGACTCGGGACGGGTCGGATCGGAGCGGGAGCGGGCGGGCCGAGGGAGGGGTTGTTTTTTTTATTTTTTCGTTTATTTATTTTAATCGAACCCCATCAGTGATCGTAGAATAGCCTCCACGTCGTTTGCAGCAGTAGTGGTCACCGCATCGCTCTGTACCGGGCGGGAGCCGGCGTTCGTTGTAGGCGTGGCGGAACCGTCTGTCGGACGTGCAGTAGTATCCGTAGTGGAAGTCACGTCAGGGGACTGCACCGGTGAACCCTGTTGTGTGTCCATGCTTGCAAGAGAGAGTGAGAGAGAGAGAGACGAGAGGTCTTAGGTGTTTACCGTGTGAGGCGATAGAGCGCAATGAGACACGAGTCGGAGGATGTCCGATAATATAGACCCGGTAAGACGGTGAAGAAGAAGAATTGGACGGGGCCGTCAATAGGCGTGACAAGAGGGAAATGTTGGTACTTCACCATTTCAGTCAAGACTGTCTGTAGAATAGTATCAATAGTGCAAGCGTTGTCAAGTTGAGGTGGTGCAAAATACAACGGGTGAAACCTGAACCGTTTTTTAAGTCTAGCCACCGTACTACGCGGTTTTGAAACTGCAGGTGTAGAATGCTGTTGTAAAATATGTTTTGTGCGCAAAAGTTTCAGCTGTAAAGTGTGGGAAGCCATGATTTTACATGTGAACCGCTTGAGAGTAAGCCGGCAAATGGTCAGCGGCCGCGATTGTGTCTGAATATATAGAAACTAATTAGCATATAAAGCGGAAACACATTTTAAAGTAATAAGCGTTAGTTATAAAAGCGTCAGAGACCTACGGATAGTACCTCACCCGACCGATGCCGCCACCGAAATGGCACGCGCGCGGCGGCAACCCCCCTTTTTATGCGATCGATGAGTCACGTGCGACGCCCCTCTAACCCCCTCCAACCCCCTCCCCGAGAAAACCGCATAAAAGAGCGAGGTTTGCGGGAGCTCGGTTATTTGTCAGTCGGCCGCGGCTACGGTCACAAGAGTCGGAGGAAGAGACGGATAGTTTAAGAAAAGTATCGGTAATAGCGGAAGTTAATTAATTAATTATTCAGTTGTAGGATTGCGAGTATCGGCCTGTGGATAAGCAAGTGGGGCCGCAACTGTGATTGAACAGGTAACTACCGTATTATAGCAATAATTGTAATATTAGACGGTAGTAAAGTGTATAAGGTGCAGGTGTGCAAGAAATGCTCCGTGCACGATGAAGTAGGATTGCATTAGCCATGTGTACGGCTTAATCTTATGGTGTAGTGATAACTATAATAGTAGCCGGTTGTAAAGTGTATAACCTGCAGGTGAGCAAGAAATGTCTCTTGTACTGTAGCAAT
Source organism: Neoaliturus tenellus (assembly GCA_030545055.2). Taxonomy (NCBI): domain Eukaryota; kingdom Metazoa; phylum Arthropoda; class Insecta; order Hemiptera; family Cicadellidae; genus Neoaliturus; species Neoaliturus tenellus. The sequence continues at coordinate 174,719,894 of CM061533.1, read as the reverse complement.
AATTATAATAGTAGACGGTTAGCAAGTGTATTATCTGCAGGCGTGCAAGAAATGTCTCGTGTAATGTAGCAATAAGTATAATAGTAGACGGGTGTAAGGTGTATTACCTGCAGGTGTGCAGGAAACATCGCGTGCACCATTGCACAGGTAAATCCTGTAGTGTAGCACTAACTATATTAATATGACCGAGAAGTAGCGGTTAGAGTTTAAGTGTCGCTAAAGTAAGAGAGTAATTTGCATAGTAAGGAGGAAACAGGTGTGTAAGAATGGAACCTGCAATTAATCAGTGTGAGTTGCCTGCACGCGATGTTAATTAGCATATTTAGTTAAAACAAAAATGGAAAATAGACGCGAAAATAAAAGTGTGATTTATAAAATGATTGTTGTAGTGTTAAGAAATAGTGTAAAAAAATTAAAATGTTAAGTGTTAAAAATAAATCATATGTTATAGTACTATGTGCTATAAACTCACGGATTTGTTGTTTACCGCTGGGGTGCCAGCCCTCTATATGGGCGGCGCGCGAGCTTTCCTTCGTTTATATGCACGCGGATGGTTACTCATGCATGACCCCCCCCCCTCTGACGTCACAACGTCTTAGGTGTAGCGTGTAAGAAGTACCGACCAGGCCAAGGATTATGTGTGCATTTGCAAACAATAGTCTATTGTATGTTAAAAACAAGTTGCGTGTACCGGAGGTTTACTTCCATTGCAACTATAATTAAGCGTCGGAAGAGGGTGGATAACAATCGACGATAATTATGCTGTTACGCGATGGGGAAAGCTGCGGATGTAATTTGATGCTATCAAATGCAAATAGAGAGGTACAAGGCTCCTACTTGTCAGCGGATGTAATTTGATGTTATCTAATGCAAATTGAGAGATACAAGGCTCCACCTGCGTTTTGCCCGACCCACATGTAACAAAGCACATCCGTTTGGAATTTTCCATTGACGTTGCTGGAAGGTTCCATACCCCCCTTAAACCCCTACCGCCGCCCCCACCACTCTGCGAACCGAGAACCACCCCGACGACTATTGCCGCCGCAGTTGGGCTCGGAACTCCGGACGCGGCAGTCCGACCCAACTCAGAGGGCAGCTCAAATGTATAAGCGGCCGATATATATTTGAGTTACTCTTGTTGTTAGGCTATTACTATTTAATATTTGTTGTGTCTGTGTGTGTGTGTGTGTGTGTGTGTGTGTGTGTGTGTGTGTGTCTATGGTTTTTATGCAAAGCGTTATTTGGTTTTAGTCTTAAGATGTGTTAGTTGTAAGGTTTAACTTGCGCATTGCGATGTTAGCATTAAGGTGTGTTATGGTATTATTTATGTTTAAGAAATGTGTTTTTTAATTTTAAGTATTGGGTTATGGTGTGTGTGTGTGTGTGTGTGTGTGTGTGTGTGTGTGTCCATGTCTGTGTCCATGTCTGTGTTCATCTGTGTACTAATCATTTTTTATATTCCACAGCTAGCTGTTAGGATGGGTAGATTAAATTAAAATGTAAATGTAAATTAAAGAAGTTCGATTGAACTTCATTAAATATGGGTGGGACATGCGCGTTGTGCCTTAGGCAGCGCATATTTTTATTGTTTGTGATTTTTGTTTTTGATTTTGGTCAGGCAAAAATATGATTGGGTGGGTTTAGATTAAGGGTGGGAGGTTAGAGTTGCGTCTTGCATTACCTGTTCCAGAGTCCCTATTGTAAAATTGGAATGGTCAAGTCCAGTGCCCAGGCCCGAGGCTGGCCGCCCGTATCACAGACTACCAAACTGGATCGCCACGTGCGTGCGGGCCAAAAATCGGGATCCCTAGCAAGACGTAACTTTTTGGGTTGGGATTGGGAGTGTTTGAGGAACACAGGGTGGTGGAGACGGTCCTGGCCGCCTCCATCACCTTGGATCATTATTATTTTTTGGTGACCTTGACCTCAATTCACTCATGCATAACCACCCCCCCCCCTCTCGAACCGGAACCGGAACCCCCCCCCCCGAGGTCACTTTCACTTGTTGCGTGCGCTGTGTCACTATTTATACGAGGCCGACTAACGGGTCTGTTTATTCTGATTCCAGCCGCCAAGGCTGCCGCATCAGAGCCATGTCGACTACTACCACCACTACTTCTACAACTACAAGTACCACTACTACGTCTGCACCTATTGCACCGCCTGTACCGACGAAGAGACTTCGCCTGAAGAATGTGCCGGACCACATGTTGCAGCGGATGGACACACCGCCTTCCTCGTCCAGAACTCCTGCTCCGGCAAACATTCTTCTGCAAGCGATGACTGTTCTTGGGAGCATCTTCTCACCACCTCCGTCACCAACGAACGCGGGGCAGCCTCCAGAAGACCGGTCTGCCGCAATGGGCCCACCGCAGAAGGAGGTGCCTGCAATGCCGCCACCGCAGAAGGAGGTAACGGATGTCCCAAGAACTGCTGAGCCTCTTCGTCCGGATACACCTTTACTACTCAATTCTATTCACTCTTATATTTCCTTGCCACCGTTAATCACGCCTATTCCTGAATCTACTCCTTCTCGTCCTATCATTCCTGTTTTAGAGCGAAAAAAGAAGCTTTTCAAAATTGCTCCTTCAGAGCGTTATCAATTATTAATGAAAGAGCGACGCAGGGCATTTAAAAATCCGCGTAAATGTCCTGAAGTGCTCTGTAAGGGTCTTAAAAAAGGATCAGTTTGTGGTAAGAAATGTGTTTTAAACGAAAAGTATTGCCGTTTACATGTCGTGAAACACATTTCTGCGCCACAACTGACTGTGGTCTCCCACAAGTCTTACCCTCCCACCAGGTTGAAGAGATTGAAGGAAGGTTTGAGGTACTTTTTTGTAAGTAGAACGGATAAGAGCAATAGAATTGTAATAGGGTGTAACGGCTATAAGTGGGTAATAAAGCTCTCCGTACCTCTAAGAACCAAAAAAGCGATCAATACACTTGATGCGAAAGACTTTCTCTTCAAAGGTGAGGATGGTTGGACTAGGTGGGGGCGAAGTAATTATTAGAAAATCTTAGCTTTTTTTTCCAAATTCCAAATTGTTGGCAAAAAATAATGGGAGAGAAACCAGCGCTATAATAAGTGCGCTGCGTTTCTCTCCCATTATTTTTTGGCCGTTCTAAGTCCCGTGACCTACTTTCATATGACCTTGACATTGACCCCCCCCCCCCCAAACGTCCAATTTTGTATCATACGCTTACCTCTGATGCAGAAGAGGAGACCAGAAGGAGAAGAAGTGAACAATCAAGACAAACCCAGGCTAATATCAACATGGAATATTACAGACTTCAATTTCAAATTCCCGGAATGCGACTTGGAGAAAACCGAGTGAAAACTGTCCACGTAGCCAGTAGTTACATTAAATATCTAAAACTACTATTGGAAGGAAAAAAATCAAAAATTAAACAATTGGAAAATGAAAACAATAAAATGAAGAAAGAACTGTTACGTTTGAAAAATGTGTGTAGTAACAAAGGTGTGGTTAAAGAAGGCGAAGAAGAAGGAAATGAAATTATAGGATTTTAAGTTAAAAAAAAAAACCATAAAATGTAAAAAAAAAACAATAAAATTAAAAATGTAAAAAAAAGTAGAGGTAGAATAGAGAGCGGGGAATAGATCACTTTGTGGCAATGGAATAACATGTCACTTAGTGCTCTATTCCCCGTTCTCGCGTTAATATTGTTTGACCTTGACCTAGAAAATAGTAGTGGGGATAAGTTATCTAAGCGGGCGGTAGGCAGTAAAACAGTTTAGTACGAATGTTACTCTCATCTACAACACGATGGAGAGTCTTTTTGTTATTTGTTTGAGAAAAATAATTTGTGATGACTTTTTATTTCATCACATAATAAGATCAGGAGAATGTCTTATTCCCAATACGGTTAGAAATGCAATACACGAGTATCGAAGAGAACATTATGGATTCGGCATTATTGTTGCTTATAAATTTGCAGATGGGACCCAGCTTTGTCCAGATTGTGCACGAGTGGCTATAGATGATTGGGACGAATTTGAACTTGAAGGAGGGTACGTTGACCATCGTGTTAAAGCACCACTAATAAGATTTGAAGCTATGCGGGAAAGATGCACAATCTGTGCACAGGTTTTATGTAAATTTATTAGGTGTAGAACATACTAGAGTAACGGTATGGAGGGGAGGTCTAACAAAAAGTGGGGAAAAAGTAGTGGGGGGAAAAAATAGTGGGGGAAAAAGTAGTGGGGGTATTGGTTATAAATGTTGTTTGGTAAAGGTTGATTTCATTACTGTCACAGAATAACTCGAGTAAAGATGTCTTTTAACATGGAAATAAAAACTTTTAAGATTCTAGATGAAGAATGGACATTTGTTGCAAACTTTATAAGATCAAAAGAAGATGATGGAAGTTTGATGAAAGTGTTTTGCTACATATTAGAAGGGAAAGATGAACAGGTGGTGAAAGATTATTTATCAAACAGGCAAATATCGTCATCCAGCTCACAATTTATAAAATTTTTAAAAGACAATAATGTGAATGCAAAAGTGGAAGTTTGGTTTTTTGTTTAAACAACATGGTGGGGGAAAATTGAAATGGTGGGGGGAATTGTGTTTAAAAGAGGGTTAAAACACAGTAGGAGTTTCATTTATTTGCTAAAACTCTTAAGAAGAACATTGCAAGAAAAATGGCTGAACCAGTAGAAGATTCAACTCCATCAACAAGTAAAGTTTTACATTTCTCAAGTAAAGGAAAACGAATAACACATCCGGAATTGAGTGCTTTAGGTAAGGAACGGTGCAGGAAAGAAAAAATGGCGTTCTATCAATTGCAACTTATAGTGCCTTCATTGACTGTTGGCAATACCAGGATACAAACATTGATCGGTGCAAAGAAATATATTTTGGAACTGTTGGACAAAATTGAAGTGTTAGAAAACAAACTGAAGACAAATAAAACTACTGGTGTATGGTATCCGCCTAGTGAAATTCCTGTTTTAAAGATGGAACCTAATGAACTTCCTGATACTTATGCGTGGAATGCATTTAATGAACCTGATGAAGACTCTCCTATAAAGTATGAAGCTCCTGCTGTGTAAATAATGACGGGTAAAAAAAATAAAAATATTTAAAAAAAAATAAAACAGAAAAATACAAAAAAAATTAGATGTAGAATAGAGAGCGGGGAATAGATCACTCTGTGGTAATGGAATAACATGCTACTTAGTGATCTATTCCCCGTTCTCGCGTTAAGTTTATTTGACCTTGACCTATAAAAACATGGTGGGGGAAAGCGTTTTGGTGGGGGAAAGTGGATAAAAGAGGTTCGACGCGTTGTTGTAGTCATTTCGCTCATAATATTCTTGTTTCTCACATCTCGCAGTAGAACCAGAATCATGGCAAGTGGAGACAATGTTTTGGACCTTAGTACAACAAAAAAGGATCAACAACATTTGAAAGTCCAGAAAAGTCATTTTAAAGAGTCAGCTCAGGCAAGAGAGGCGAGAATAAGACAAAAATACTACAAACTGCAAAGGCTAATACCAGGAGTGCGATTGGGAGAAGTTAGGACTAGAACTATCGATATGGCCGCCGACTACATCAATCAACTACTTGTCGAGTTGGCCATAAAGAATGAAAGAATACAGCAGTTGGAATATGAACGCAAAAGAATTCTACTACAAGAAGATGAAGAACCTATGAACTGTGTGATGAAAGACAGTGAATAAAGAAGAAGTGGAAGAAGCTACAAAATTATTTAAAATTTTATGTGTTAGTAAAAACAATTGGACTTAATATAAACAGTAATAAGGTTAAAAAACAATAAAAAATTGACATTTAATAATTGGTTACTAATTGGACTTACATTAGAGAGTGGGGAATAGATCACTTTGTGGTAATGGACTAACATGCCACTTAGTGCTCTATTCCCCATTCTCGCTTTAGGTGTGTTGACCTTGACCTATTAAAATAGTAGTATATAAGTAGCTACACAAGAGGGCCTCCTTTATTCATTCGGAATGGCTCCCGTGGATAACACTGACTATCCTAGGAAACCTATTTTTGAAATATTATATAAAATTCAACAAGAAGATCTCGGCATGGAAGATTCGGATGACGACAACTCAGAAGCGGAAAGTGTTGACAGTATGGAAGAAGAATTAACAAGTGAGGCGCATGAAGATGTACAAATAGACTTGACAGAGAATGAATACCCACCACCACCATTGGAATTTGAAGATGTCTATCATGAAACTCCAACATCTAGTCACAATCCTGATGTAGAATCAATACGTCAAAGATTGGTTTTCTGCGCAAGACAATTATTCCCATCAGATAGCGAAGAAGAAGAAGAAGATTAAAATTGGTGGGGGTAAGACAGCATAAAAAGGCGGTATGAAGAGGCCGCATTTCATTTACCTGTTAAATTTCAAAGGATAAACATCGCTAAAATGCATCGTTGTGAGATATGTTTAGAGACTTACGAAGATGAAATATTGTTAGACATTCATAAGGAGTTGTATCACAACAGAAATGAAAACATATCTTCAGAAGAAGTAACAGCAGGACCATCTAATACACTACCAAGTTTAAGTATTCACGCATTACCCGGTAGTGGTGATGCATCACAAAATTCAAAACGAAAATCTGGAGTTAGAGCAATTTATTATAGAAGCTAAACCAATTGTGATCAAGATTTTAAAAGAAGAACTAAAACGATTAAACTTTATTAAATTTGGTTTGATTCTAGACGCCATGTTTATCAATGTAGAAGAAGAAATGTCACCAAGAGGATTTATAACAAAAAATCGAACCATCATGGGTAATTCGAATAGTGATTCAATAATAGAAGATTGTCTTGAAGAGATTTTGACTAAAATTCAAGAACACGAAGGAAGAGGATCAGGTTGGAGTCTAATTAGCGTAGTAGGTATGGACATAAGAGTTCACAAGCACGGTTATGGGCTGATGGGCAGCAGTTTCATCGCACTTCCGAAAAGGATCAAAGATACAAAATCATGTGTAAATGTTCAAAATCAAGATATGGAATGTTTTCGATATGCTATGACCTCAAAATTTGTATTACACGATGCGCAAAGAGCTGGCGAAGAATATGAGGACTACAGATATAGATATAATTTTCAAGGTATGTCTTACCCGGTAGGGTTGAAGGATATTTCAAAATTTGAAAAACAAAATCCCGGAATATCAGTTAACGTATTTGGTTTGGACAGTTCCAATAAAGTTTTTCCTTTAAAAGTGGTGAAGAACGAGCTTGCAGATCATACGGACTTGTTGTTACTTACAAAGGATGAAGTGTCACACTATGTATGGATAAAATCATTTGAAAGACTTGTCAACAAGCAGCTATCAAAAAATGAACACAAAAAAGTAATTTGTAAAAGATGTTTTTGTTTTAAAGAAGAAAGAAATGGAGGACGACATTGGTTACAAGAACATAAACAACTGTGTAATGAACACTTTGAAGCAAAGATTATCTTACCACCATTAAATAAATCATATTTACAGTTTGAAAAGGTGTTCCATCAGTATCGCATTCCTATAGTGGTATATGCTGATTTTAAATCAACACTTGTCCCTATTGAAGATGAAAACGTTGAAGCAAGGAAGAGTATAAAATATCAAATGCATAAGCCTAACAGTTTTTGTTTATTGGTTAAATCCACATTGGCTGAAGAACATTTAAATGGGTACGGATTGACGTCAAGACCTGTGGTGTACCGTGGTGAAGATGTTGCTGCGACATTTCTTAATCATCTATATGAAATAGCTAGGAATGTAGAAAATTTGTATAGCGATATTGTGCCAATGATACCTATGGATGAAGAAGAAGAAATTCAACATGAAAATGCCACCCATTGTTTTTTATGTAAAAATGAGTTTACTTTGAATAACTACAAAGTTAAAGATCATGATCATCTTACAGGATATTATAGGGGTGCAGCGTGTAATGGATGCAACATCAATTACAAGATTCCTAGAAATATACCTGTAATACTGCATAACCTTAGCGGTTATGATGGTCATTTTATAATACCAGAATTGGGGAGAGATGACGGTGCGATTGATGTTATCGCGGAAACAACTGAGAAGTTTATAAGTTTTAGTAAGAAGATTGGAAATATAAAATTACGATTTTTAGATTCGTACCGGTTTATGCCGTGCAGTTTATCAAGACTTTCAGATAACCTCAGGAAAGAAGATTTAATAGAAACAAGAAAGATTGTGAATAACGATAAATTGGATCTAGTTCTTCGCAAAGGTGTTTTCCCTTACGATTATATAGACAGTTTGGAAAGATTTGAAGAAACCTCACTTCCACCTAGAGAAGCTTTTAAGAGTAAATTATACGAAGAGGACATCAGTGAGGAAGATTATCAACACGCTTGTAAGGTATGGAATGAACTAGGGATGAGAACTTTGGGAGAATATTCGGATTTCTACGTTAAATTGGATGTGACACTATTATGTGACATAATGGAAGAATTTAGGAATACCTGTTTAAAAGCATACGGATTAGACCCTCTTCATTCGTACACAGCTCCCGGATTGGCATGGCAGGCCATGTTAAAAGAAACAAACTGTAAACTTCAACTACTAACCGATATAGATATGGTGTTGATGATAGAGTCTGGTATCCGAGGAGGATTAACACAAAGTGTAACCAGATATGTAAAAGCCAACAATAAATACCTCCCCAACTATGACGCGTCACAACCAAGTACATTTATAGGTTATTTTGACGCAAATAACCTATACGGATGGGCTATGTCAAAACCCCTTCCATATGATAATTTTAAATGGGTTGATCCAAATTCGATCGATAACATCGCCGATATCCCTAAACACGGAGATACTGGTTACATCTTTGACGTTGATTTTGAGTACCCGGAACATCTTCACGACCACCATTATGACTTGCCGCTATTAGCAAAAACAGAAATATCTCCTACTGGTAGATGGCCGAAATTAATGATGACACTCACCAACAAGACGAGGCATGTAGCGCATTATTGGACAGTACAACAAGCGTTAGAGATGGGATTGAAAATTACCAGAATTAATAGGGTGCTACAATTTTCTCAATCCTGTTGGTTGAAATCCTATATTGATAACAACACTAGAAGAAGAACAGCGGCAACGTCCAATTTTCAAAAGGATTTCTTTAAATTGATGAATAATGCAATATTCGGTAAAACATTAGAAAACAAGAGGAATCACAAAGATTTAAGATTGGTTAATGACGCAACAAAACTACAAAAGTTGGTGCAAAAACCAAACTTTGCATCTTCAATAATTATTAATGAAAACCTTGTTGCCGTTTCTATGAACAAAATTTCAATTAAGATGGATCGCCCTGTTTATGTCGGAATGTCTATTTTAGATATATCAAAAACTCATATGTACGATTTTCATTATAATAAAATGGTGAAACATTATGGAAGAGAGAACATTGGAATTGCATACATGGACACCGACGCATTCATCTATTGGATTATAACCAATGATATGTATGAAGATCTACGCACTTTTGTTTATAAAGATGATTTTGATTTTTCTGATTATCCGCAACAGCACCCTAACTACGACAACGGGATAAACAAGAAAGTCTTAGGAAAATTCAAAGATGAGACCAATGGTGCGCCTATGGAAGAGATTGTGGCTTTGATGTCCAAGCTTTATTCATTTCAACTATACATAAGTGAGAAAGAAGAACATCAAGTTGTAAAGAAGGCAAAAGGCATTAAAACATCATATCTAAAGAAGAATGTACAATTTGAACATTTTAAAAGATGTCTGTTCGAAAATATAGAAACCACAGCAACTTTTAATACAATAAGAAGCTTCAACCATCAAGTTTACAGTGTTAAACAAACCAAATGGGCACTAAGCTACAAGGATGACAAGAGGCATATCCAGCAAGACAATATACACACTCTTCCTTTTGGACATTATTCATTAACTCCTATCGACCAATAAAACCTGTTCTTCGTCCTTTCACCTACTTCCTTTTTTCCTTTCCGTAAAAAAGAGGGGAGCATGGCAAGCCCAATGCCATGCCCCCTCTTTTTTACACAGCTATTATTTGGCCTTGACCCATATTTGTTAATGATATAAAAGATGACAAACCAGTCTGAGGATTAGTATTTTTTAAACCGGCGTGGAAACAACATCTAAGAATGGAAGGATTGAAGGATAAGATTGTACATGAACTTCATAAACCGGCAAGAAGGAAGTTTCCAAGAAGGAATACAGTTATAAAAGGAATGAACGATCTATACCAAGCCGATCTCATAGAGATGATACCACATAGTAAATTGAATAAAGGGTTTAAATATATATTAGCTATTATAGACTGTTTTAGCAAGCTCGCTGACGCTTTACCGCTTAAGGACAAGAGTGGGAAAAGTGTTACAAAAGCTATGGAAACGGCTATTAAAAGAAATAAACTTGTCATCAAACATTTACAAACTGATGATGGAAAAGAATATTTCAATAAGGAATTTGCGGCATTAATGAAAAAATATAACATAAATCATTATTCTACAAATTCGGAAGTCAAAGCTTCGATAATAGAGCGATTCAATAGAACATTAAAAGGAGCGATGTATAAAACATTTTCCAAACGAGGATCGTACGTGTGGTACGATATATTACCGCAGCTTATAAAAGAGTACAATAACAAGTATCATCGCACTATTGGTATGAAACCTATCCAAGTAAATAGCGGCAATGCTAAGCTTGTTTTAGAGCGTATTAAAAAAAATACTGCTCCCAAAATTGAAAAATTAAAACCTAAAAAGTTTAAAGTAAACGATAAGGTGCGTATAAGTAAATACAAAGGAGTTTTCAGTAAGAGATATCTACCAAATTGGACTAACGAAGTATTTACAATCTACAAGGTGCAGCCGACAATACCAGAAACGTACATTTTAAAGGACAACAAAGGTGAACTACTTCAAGGCGGATTCTATGGGCATGAACTATTGAAATCAACAGTTGGTGACGTATATCTTGTCGAAAAGGTTTTACAAAGAAAAAAGGATAAAGTTAAAGTCCGTTGGTTGGGATTTGACAAGAGTGAAGATTCTTGGATTCCTACAAAAGACTTGGTATAATACTTTAATAATTCATTATGTGTTGAACCTTTAAACAAGATGGATATTGTACAGCAAAAGGAACGATTTAATATTAATAACATAGATGAATTGACAGTGGATAGTGACAAGTTAAACCGTGGTAAACATGGGGAATTACTACCAAACTCCATAAGATGTTTGATAACCGGTCCTTCAAATTGTGGAAAAACAAATGTTGTTTTCAACCTTATAACTAATCCAAAAGGACTACGTTTTAATAATATATACATTTTTTCAAAATCTTTGCAACAACCTAAATACCAGTTGTTGGATAAAGTGTTAGCAAGTGTACCAGAAGTAAATTTCTACAAGTTTAATGCCAGTGAAACAATTATGCAGCCAAATGAAGCTAAACCATTTTCTGTATTTATATTTGACGATGTATCATGTGAAAATCACGATACAATCAGAAGTTATTTTGCAATGGGGAGACATCATAATATTGACAGTATTTACATTGGTCAAACCTACAGTAAAATTCCAAAACAACTTATAAGAGATAATGCTAATTTGTTGATAGTATTCAAGCAAGATGAAACAAATTTGAAACATATATATAACGATCATGTGAATGCGGATATGACATTTGATAAATTTAAAGAGATGTGCGGCAAAGCGTGGGCTGAAAAGTATGGCTTTCTCGTCATTATGAAAGATGAAGCTATAAAAGATGGAAGATATCGAATAGGGTTGGACAAATTTGTATTAATCCATTAATTGAATGGCAGTACGTCTAGTAATGAATCAGACTTCATAGTGTAAACATGGTGAATCAAGAAAAACTATTGAAAGAAATAAAATCACTCAGTGATTCTATTAGGATGAAGAATCGCGCATTAAGGATGGGTTTAAGTGAAAGAGAAGAATTCCTAGAGACTACATTTAAACCTATTACGGAACCTTTAAAACAGATATCAAAAACCATTGGTAAACCTCGTTATGAAGGGGATGTTTTACTACCAGTTTCTAAACAAGAAGTAGAAACGTTAAAAAAAGACGATGATGATTCATATACAAGTGCTAGTGAGTTTTCGCAAGAAGAAACAAAAGAAGAAGAAGAACCAATTGTTGAAAAAGAAGAAGAACAACCGATACCTGAAGCAGAACAATCAATTCCCAATCTAACTCAATTGAGTAGCGATATATTACAGCATGGACCTCTTGGAAGGAAATACATAATGAAAATGCTACATGACATGAAAGCAAATCCGAATTTAGGTAAATCACACATATACGGAGCAAGGATTGATGGGAATGAATTAAAAATAGGTGATTCAAAACTTGAAATAACTGAAGACGATCACATCATTATTGGTGAGCATAAATATAAAGGAACAAAAGGGTTATATGAATTAATTTTTAAAAACATACCACTAAGATATTCAATCAAAGATTTAAATGTTTTTAAAGAAATTCTACAAAATACCAACGCTCATAAAAGGAATTACTCAAAGGATGCAATGATTAATCGTTCACGTGCAACGAAATATAACATCGTTATTAAAAAGCTGTTTCCTCCTCGAAAACTGTCAACATTACGTACCGCACCGGCGGTGAAACAACCGCTAAAAAGAAAATCTTTATCACTTATGGATTTATCACTTCTTGAACAACATGGCAAAAAGAGTAAAGGAGATACTTCAACATCTGGTAAAGGACTGATGAAAAATCTGTACAATACAAATGTGATTTACTACAAAGACATCAATAAATTGGTTGACAGAATGAGACTACTACATGAAGCCATGGAAGCCGGTCATACGGGATTAAATAATGAATGGGTGGCTCTGGTTGATGAACTTAGGAATCGCGGCATAGTCGTATAAATTGCCCGCGGATATAAAAGAGTTGCAAGCGTATAATGTATCAGTTCTAACATGAGTGTCGACAAGTTCGGACGGTACTCCGCGTTAGGGGTGCAAGTCGGAGAAGACAGAAAAAGAGGCGGTTTACAACAAACTCCTGAAGGTGACTATAACATAAGTAATAAACGTTTAAAACTAGTTAAAGATCCAGAAGAAGATACTGATGGAGCGAATTTAAAAACAGTTAAAGAAGCTACTTCTACATCATTGAAATTAGACAAGAATACTTACGATATCAAATCGCATAGAATAATTAATGTTGGTAAACCAACTGATAGTTCTGATGCAATTAATAAAGAGTATTTATCATCTGAACTTTCAAATACTTTAAAATTGCAGTGGGGTAATAATTTAAAAGATGGACAGACATATGATGCTGGGAATCATAGGATAACAAACGTGGCAAATCCAAAAAATGATAAAGATTCAGTTAATAAAGAATATTTACATTCTATAATACCGGAAAAGACTCAACGCGGATTTTCTTTTTATAAATTTATAATAAATGACATTGGATACCCAAAGGAAGACGGCGATGCTGTAAACCTGAAATACATCAAGGACAACTGTATTTTACAAGATGGTGATGAAATCGATTGTCATGGGAAAGTGTTGTCAAATGTAAAGTTCGGTTCTCAACCAAAAGACGCTGTTACTATGGAACAACTATCTAAAGAATTAAAAAGGGAAACATCGAATTTTGTAAAACATGAAGATGCCGTGCTAAAGCGAGGAGATACATTTATACATGGAAATGAAAAGTTTGATTTAATGCAAGGAAAAAATGATGAATGGGATGCAGGACATAAAACAATAACAAATGGAAAATTTGGTATAAAAGATTCGGATGTACCTTTGATGGTACAAACATTAATTGCGAGTGGTAGTAGATTAGGTACATACAATGGTCGTAATAGAAGAATAAAAAATATTTATCCTGGTTATGAAGATGATGATTGTGTTACATTGAGACAAACAATAACTTGGGATAAACACTCAGGGACCAAATATGATGCAAAGATGAAGAAAATAATTAATATTTTACCAGGAGAAGATTTAAATGATGCCGCTACTATTGGACAAGTCATAACAACGTCAAAAAGTGATTCGACCGCTTACACGTGTAATGATAAACGTATTATGCAGTTACACGATCCTCAACATCCGAAAGATGCTGTAACTTTAGATTGTTTAATAAGAATAGTGGGAAACTTACTTATCGATACCCACAATCATATAGCTAGTACAACGAGTCATGTGATGATTCAACCCGATGAACGAGAAGCTTGGATTAAAAATAGAATCATAAATCAGTATATAATTGATTTGAATAGTTAAGTATTTTAAATATAAAACATTGTGCAAGAGTTATTCATTTATGTAAAGCAGCTCGTGGAGTAAACACGCTGGTTATATAAGACGGCATAATGAAGACCGCACCGCTCAGTCGTCGTCAAGACAGCGGCAAGAAAGGACGTGGTATAACATCAGCTGCGTTTTCCCTGCTCAGACGGATACCTGTTGGCGCCGTTCTAAATCGAGCGATAGACGCTCTACCATACGAATTCCATCTGCCCGGAGGTTATCAATATTGCGGACCCGGAACTAAGTTGGCAAAACGTTTAGCAAGAGGAGATCCCGGTATTAATAAATTGGATCAGGCCTGCAAACAACACGATATAGCGTATTCCAAGTTATCAGATTCGACAAATAGATCGATAGCGGATAGAGTGCTAGCTGAAAAAGCTTGGCAAAGAGTGAAATCAAGTGACGCGAGCATTGCGGAAAAAGCAGCCGCTTGGGCAGTTACTACAGCCATGAAGGGGAAAACAAAATTCGGTGGTGGGAAACGTCGTAGAGGACGACCTGCAAAGAAAAGAGCTCCCAAAAGAGGTGGAAACATTAAGAAAAGACGTCGTAGAACTCGTAAAACAAAGGCGAAGAAAGCTTCCGTTTGGTCGATGGTAAAAAACGGAGCAGGCCTATACCTAAGACCATACCGTGTGTACTAAATAAGAACAATCAATTGATAATTCCAAATAAAGCTTTAACAAATCATCAATTATCAAATTATGTGAAATGTTTAAGAATACCATTTTTTAGAGGAGTTTTTATGAAAGATGCATTACCAAATAAAATATGGAAAAATGAAACTGGAATAGTGAATTTGGATTCCACTCATGGTCCAGGAACTCATTGGGTATGCTATAAAAAACTCGGACAGAACGTTTACTACTTTGACAGTTTTGGCAATCTACCACCGCCGAAAGAACTTCAATATTATTTTCGGAACTCCAAAAATATATTTTACAATTACAAAAGAGAACAACCCAACAATACAGAAATATGCGGACATTTATGTTTGGAGTTTTTAGCGAAAAGCGTCAGTCAACTTTGAGATGTCATCGTATACAGTGTCACTGAGTGGAAATTCATCCACACTGAAAAGCACTCTCTTCCCGGCACTACGTTTATCCAAGGATAGACTGTGGGAAGCTGCACTATTGGATTTTACTACGTACAATTCAATTCCCAACGTCACGGAGGGAAAAAACAATTTACTACATTATTACGAGAGTAAAGATGAAAAAGGAAATTATTCGCAATTGAAGGTAATAACTTTATCTACTGGATCGTATGAAATAGACGATATAAACCAAGTATTACAGAAGCAGCTAGGAGAAGAAAATATCAGTATAAAAGGAAATAACAATACTTTAAAAGCGGAAATCACTTCAAAATATTATATAGATTTCAGTTTGGAACAGTCAATCGCCAGTTTACTCGGGTTTTCAAATAAGAAAAGAAAAGTCTTAGATCCTGGAACCACTCATACAGGCGATACCACAGTGACAATATTGAAGGTGAACAGTATTGATATAACATGCAATATTATACACGGATCGTATAGAGATGGAGTAAACCAACATATTTTGCATAAATTTTATCCAACAGTGGCTCCCGGTTTTAAGATAGTTGAGAAACCACAAAACCTGATATACCTGCCATTGAACACCAGTTTCATTTCGGACATCGTACTGGACATATCGGATCAGGACGGTAACACTGTTGACTTTAGAGGAGAAACCATTACAATACGGTTACACATAAGAGCTGTATCATAAGTTCAACATGGGATTGACATTTAAACCGCAACGGAAGAGCCGAGAGCTCAGTAGCTCTTCAACATTGGACGAGTTAACACCGGACAACATTCGTTTCCTGCAAAAGATCGGACTAAGACTTACCAACGATGGATATCCTGGATATATCTCAAGGACCGACGTTCGACGAAACACTATGGGAGAAGGAATATCACACGCACAACCCTTACACTTCATCAAAATTAAACAATAACGATGAAATAAGGATCCCCATTCAACAACAGGACATTTACACGTTACCGTGTGAAAGTTACTTGTACATCGAAGGACGGGTATTAAAATTGGATGGAAAGACCGGTTCAACGGTTCCATTTATAAATAACCCGATGGCATATCTTTTTGATGAAATAAGATATGAAATATCAGGAGTGACGGTTGATTCAACAAAAAAGGTCGGTCTAACAACGACACTGAAAGGATTAACATCATTAACATCGCATGAGAAAAATTCAATAGTCACCGCCGGATGGGTTGCTCCCGATAAAGACACTATAACACCGGATTCCAATGGTCATTTTGACTTTCATGTCCCTTTACGTTTGCTTTTGGGATTCGCTGAAGATTACAGACGAATAATAATAAATGTCAAACAAGAATTGGTATTACTCAGATCTTCAACTAACAAGGACTTGATACTTGCAGACCCTGGAACTACGGAAGCCAAACTGGAATGGCAACTACAGTTGGATAAAGTCGTGTGGAGAGTACCGCATGTCAGATTAGCCGATGAACACAGAATCGTATTGTTGAGAAAGTTGAAATCTGACCGTGATATCGTCATGCCGTTTAGAAGTTGGGAATTCCATGAATATCCCACACTACCTCAAACAGAGCGACAAACATGGACTGTGAAGACGTCCACTTATCTAGAACGGGCACGGTACATAATACTCGGTTTCCAGACTAAACGAAAAGATGTTATATCTTCGCACGCCGGTCAATTTGACCATTGCAAGATAAAAAATTGCAAAGTTTTCCTAAACTCTCAATTCTTTCCTTATGACAATTTAAATGTAATGTTCAGTAAAAAACGTTATTCCATTTTATACGATATGTATGCGAGGTTTCAATCGTCATATTACGGAAAGACAAATACACCGCTATTATCACCGGATCAGTTTTATTCAAAAGCTCCGATAATCGTTATCGATTGTTCAAAACAAAATGAATCCGTAAAGTCGTCAAGTGTGGATATAAAAATTGAAATGGAGTTTGAAGAAGCAGTACCGGATGGAACTTCGGCATACTGTCTGATTTTACATGACAAGATAGTGACGTACACTCCATTAACGGGAATCGTTAAAAATGTGTTGTAAAAAACTGTTTTGAGGTTGATGCGAATGTTATAAAAGGGGGAAAAAAAGAATGAAAATCTCATTATATTTCTGACCGTCGTATGGGAAGCATCGTTCGCAAGATGAGCTCGCCTACTGCAAATACTAACGAAGAAGAAACTACGCCTCTCATGGCTGACAATAGTTTGGATATAGAAAAACAAGTTGAACAAGAAATGGATGAGTTCCTCAAGTTTAAACACAAGAAAAAAGAAGAGGAAGTTGAAAAAGGAGTAAAAAGAAGAAAGATCGACGACACCATTTCCACCAATATTTTGGCAGAAGTATTTCTCAGGATCTACTATCCCATCTCTTCGTGTATGACAAAGAGCGTATCCGCCGGAGTTATAAAATCATTGGATTATTCACCAACTGTTATTTTAAATCATGGATCCAAAATGGTGGCCTTCACTGAAATTTCCTGGGAATCGTTTAGGAAACATCTACATCTTTTGGAATGTTATTTGAGTAACAACACATTTGGAAGAAGGACGAAATTAAGTCTGCTGGAATCGAATATCGAAATCGATATAGTGAAACATCGAGGTGGACAAATCGTTCGCTTTCGAGATTTAACCAAGCACGACATGAAGGTACACCTGACAAAAGATGAATTCTACAGTCTAAGTTGTGCTACCGGTCCTATAACAAGATATCTAAAACAGCTGATATTTTCAAGCGCAATTATAAAAGAGTATTTGACCGATACATTGGATAAACAGCCGTATGTTCCGATTCTATACGGTCCTGTAGATACGTCCATCTTCAATAGAATACCTCACGAAGTTGATATGTGGAGACAGTTGCACAACTATCAAACTAACTTTAATATAGATGAACAAGCCCAAGAGATGAATGAAGAAGACTCGTGCAACAATTAGTAAACTAACAACCTCCACTATAAAAGGATGTCCACCACGGTTTTACAAACAGTCGTTTACCAACCTTCGTCATGAATAAACGAGTTTCGTTTTCCAACCAATCGGAAGTAATGGAGGTAAGACGAGGTATAATTGAATTTCAAGCGTTCCGCGGTAACGACGGAAGTTTTATCATAAAAGAGTTAGTAGTTTTAGATATGGATACATCTGTAGTTTATCACTATTTATTCCAACCGCCTCTACCGTTCAACAGGTTAACCACCAAAGCGAAAGTGACAAACAAATGGTTGGTAAAACACTTTCACAACTTGAGATGGGACGAAGGTTTTATACACTACAGTATGATGCCGCACATTATGAATCATTATTGTAAAGAATTTAAAATTATCTACACAAAAGGATTGGAGAAAGCCAGTTGGATACAGGCGTTTACAAACCATGAAGTGTTAAATGTTCAGGTGGACAGGGATTTCCAGTGTCACTTTGCAAACATTTGTATTTCATCGAAGAACTTCAAACATCGGCAATCCCAATGCGCTTTAAAGAACGCTTATCGCTTGAACGCGTATCTCCAACAGAGTGGTGGGGGATGGGGAGGATATAAAAGCGAGGGGACGGGCATGACCCAGCATGAGTATTACTCTAGCCTCCGAGCAGTCAACACCTCGCACGCAGATTCGCAAGAGTAAGAATATTATCAACAGAAAAGAAGAAGTAAAGATGGCATCGCAGACGTTTTTACAATCACTTGTTGATCAGTTTAACAAACATTCCAAGTCTACCATCCTACCCACCAAGAGATGTTCAGAATTGAAAGAAGAAAAGCACTACATCATCCACACCATCAAGAAGATGGAAACAACTGTCGGAGACGCCATCAACTGTACGCTGAGTGAAGCGCCCTACTCGCCCGGTGATGAACCGAAATTTCAAATCTTTCTTCCCAAACGCTTTGTCCAACTTCTGCAGAACGAAGATCTACGCCTTATCCACCCCGGCGCTCTCTACTTGGCATCCCACGGTCCAAGCGGAAGCAATTCTACAGAGCTCACACTTCACGTCATGCCCACTGCCAACAGTTAATTTGTAATTTCCTATTGTTCTTGTACACCTTTGTCAAATATTTCTGAATAAACGACAATAAGAAAAAAAAAATATATATATATAAAGCAACATATCGGTATGTGTTTGTACACATATCGGTATGTTGCTTTATATAAAAAAACAATTTCGGGTGGCCTTGACCTAGTTTCAAAAACTATATAAATGGAGCAATGTCCGTGGGAATTTCCTCAGTCTACGACTACCTTCAGTGCTGTACACATCTCCGTTGCTTGTGCAATCGTCGGTGATAGCAAGATGTCTCTCAAGATCAAGTGTGCATCATACGATACCTCCACCATTACAACTTTTGAACAGCTCGACAATTTCATTAATGAATTGCGAGTTCTTCTTGCCGGTGGTTATCACTTGAATGTCGACACTTATGTCACAAACAAGAGGATGTTTTCCAAACAAAACTTCTGCGATGATGAAGTGTTCTTTCCCACACAGACGGGGACAACATCCACTCCGTCTACTCAAACTAATGTGAAGTTCCACAAATACTACTAAATGTCAAAGCAAAATAACAACAACAACTACAACTCGTCGCTGTGAAATTTCGCTATAAAACGAGTGTTCAACTCAAACAAAATCATCATTTGCTTTCCAACAGTCGCAGTGGTAACAACTACTGGTACCATGTTATACCGAATGATGATTGAATTCAATGGAAAGATCTACGGAAAGGACTATAGAACCGTAGAAGAGATGAGCTCCGATCTCAATGTATTGACTAGAGAAGGGTTCCAACCAAAACTGATCCTGAAGTTTCCAGAGGTGCATCCGCTATCCACTGAAGAACTCATCGCTATGGCTAGAGCAAACAAGCAAGAACACAAACAGAATATTAAGAAAGAACCTGAAGAAGAAGAAAAGGACAAACCTGCATCATAAATATATAAAAATAACCATCTTACATTTGTAAGATGTTCTTTTTTAAAACTTCATTTGGATGACCTTGAGATTACCCCCACCACTTTTCTTAATCTATAAAACACGCTATCCTATACTATACAACTTCATTTCTCGCCTAGACTTACAAGCGGCAACATGGAAGAGAAGAAAAACAAGGACGCGCCTCGCTACTGTTGTGAACAGAAATGCACCGATTTAGGGAGGTGGATGGTAGACGGATTAGCCTGTACAAAGTGCGAATTCTTCGGATCCTGTTACTGCAAATGCAAGACAAAGCAACTACCGCCACCGGAATTGCGAACCTTCAAGATTTTTAAATCACGATACTTCCACACTTGCTGTCCCCAGAGGTGTATCAAATTCCATCCGGAAAAACTTGTCAACTGTCGAGAGTGCAATGCATATTATAAGGACGACTTTTGTACATGCATCATAAGTGCATGCAAGTACAGATCAGATTGGTCTTCTGATCCTGTTGAAGCTTCAGATGTATAGCTGTAGTCACTGACTGCAGCCCTTTTTTAAAACTCCATTTGATTGACCTTGAGATTACCCCCCACCACTCTTTTTTACAACATATATTCTACGGATCATTCGATACGCTTCTCATTCTTATTTCATTACTCGCACTGACAACAACATGGATGATAAATTCATTTCCTTTCAACATTTAATTACCGACAGAGAAGAGATGGAAGAACTATTCCAAAACTTACTCACACTCATTGATAACTATCCTTTAAGATGGATCAACATCACAGTGCAATACGTCAATCCTACCAAAATATTTTCATCCTCATCATCTTCTTCCGGCACCTCCATGTCTTCATCGTCACAAAGTGCAGAGGAAGAGGAACAGACAAATAATGGTGTTAAAATTGTTGAATTAAACGACGAGGAACAAGAAATGCAGACTCTGGTTAAATATAAATTTAATATTTAATTTACAAACAAAGTATTACTATTTTCTACATTGTGTTACAGCTAGCGCTTATCTTCATACGGCTCCCACAACCTATCCCGACGGCGTTTCGCGGCGAACTGCGATGACCGAAGTTCCCTCGTTCCCCACTCAGGCTTCGCCCCACCACTGGCCTCCCCCCACTCTTTTCTTCCCCCACCACGGAACCCCTACCGAGTATAGGCGGCCGCCTCACCGCCGCTCGCCATTTGTTCGCCAACTCCCGAACGATGAGCGGCTTTCCTTTAGCGACAAGTACAAATACATTTACCGTAAAGTCGCAACAAGACTTGCGGGATATTTTTGAAACTTTGAATGACGTAGTCAACGCTCCACACAACACCATCACCATGACTGTGGAGATCTCCTACAATTGTCCACAATGCGAGGAGATGGAGAGCGAGGACATCGAACCTGCAAACAGCACTCCTCCACCTTCCGAGGCTGCAGCGTCCGACACGGCTGACAATGACGTTTAATCGCAAACAACTGTTTTTTTTCTTCTTCTTCTTCACCCCCCACCACTCTACAATAAATATGCACTGCGCTCGTCTTCGCTTCTCATTTCATCGCCAACTTTCCGACCGTCAACACCGCTCCCGTTTTTGCCCCACCACGAAAGAAAAAAAAAAACACGCACACAAAGATGATGGACGACGTTTCGCTCAAATCACGATTGGAAGAGGACAGACTCAGACTGGAGATCAACAGGCTGCAATTGGAAGCGGCAAACCAACGAGGAATGGTCCGCCTGCTGCAACTGTTCAAATGCGTACTGTGCATGTTGTGCGTCTACCTCCTTTTCGCCATCACCTTCGGCGTCTACTACTGCGTCACCGGTGTACGACGCTCCAACGCCTCTCTGCACAACAACAACGACACGATTTTAATTTAAATTCATTAAAAATAAATAAACGAAAAAATAAAAAAACAACCCCTCCCTCGGCCCGCCCGCTCCCGCTCCGATCCGACCCGTCCCGAGTCCCCGCCCCGACTGAGCCCCTGCGGCTCCCACTTTTTTAAAACTCCTCCGGATGGCCTTGACCCACTTACAAAACACACCCATCACTGTCAACCACAACTGCCGGTTCGAACCGCTTGGCCTTGACCTGCGCCAGAACCGGCAAAACCCCACTACTAACGTAACATTTCTATATTTTTTTACGTTTCAAGCTTCAAAGTAAAATAAAATATTTTTTACATTTATTGAACCTTTTTGGTATTCGAAAAATATTTTCAACTTGTAGTTTTATATAAAATTTAGATTTTTATTTAGATACAAAATGACAAGAAACTGTTAACTTCTTCAGGGGAACTTTGTAAATTAAATTAAACTCCTTAATATACCAATGTATGTCGAAATTTTGTTTTAGGTTATTCAAGTAGAGTGTTAATTATATAAAGTTTATGTCTTAGTCTAGTTTTATTAAAAATATAAATTGGAATAACGTAAAATCATTGAACAACATACAACTGTTAAAGATCTTATAAAATTAATTAAAACACCTGAATATGAATATACAATATGTAAGTTATTTCAAATTTGGACCAAATTGTTACTCTGACTTACTTAACTCCAGAGTGAACAGAGTGCATAAGTGAAGGCGAATTTGTAAATGTTTAAGTAGCAAATAAGAACACCTCCACGTACAGTTCAGCTGGCTCAAGATGCTAAAGAGTTAAGACCTTAAGTGAGAGGTCAGGGGTTCAAATCCTTACAAAAGTAATGGGATTTTGCTTAGTTTTTAATATTTTTTCAATTTATTGGTTAGCAAAAATGCATTCATTTATACATTTTAATGAAAAAGAATTGTTACCACCCATTAAAAAAATGTAATATCATTGCAAACTCATTTTGAAATTATTACAAACTTATATTAAAATAATTTTTATGTTGAACTAATATTAAAATTATTTCAAACTTCTTTTAAACTTATTTTATGCTATTCGGTTAAACAAATATGACTAAACAAAACTTCTACATTATTTGAATACACTAAATTTTATGAATACATTGGAGGAACGTGAAATCGATAATGCTACAAAATTAATGAACAAGATGTAATAAATGAAAATTTAAAACTCATTTAACAAACTTCAATTTATTATTATCAAGATTCATCATTCGGCAAATTTATTTCATTATCATCACAATCATCAAGAATGGCAAAGAAAGCAGTGGTGCCAAATTCATCTGATAAGGGATCCAACTTTCTGGTTGACAAAACAAGGAAATAATCACAAATCAGTATAATACCTACTGGCCAGCATGAACGGTAGAACCTTTCCTATGTCTTCTTTATTTCAGTGTTTCACTGTTATGTGTTTCTGTCGTATAAACAGTTGTAAATAATTGTCAAATATATACTTAGCTGTATGTTGCTGAGGATCTGATGATGACATATCATCTGCACTTGTCCTATGATTACGTCAAAAACTGTAAAGATCAGGTAAAATGTAAAAATAGAGGTATTGTAAAAACACAGTTCACATTTCAGTTCAGGGGATAAATCTATAAAATATTCAAAATAAAAATGTTTAATATTGGTTTTTATATGTCTAATAAATGTTAATACTTATATATAAAGTTTTGGAGAGAGTGTATGTAAAACAGATTGATAATAATTCATCATAAAACAACTGGAAGCAGCGATACTTACAAAACGAAATTCCATGTTAACAAGTTACTGTTACAATGGGAGAAAAATATCTCCCTAATATAGTGTCATAAAAAATGAACAAAACCTCGTTTATTATTCATTGATGTTTTGTTTCTATATAACCTGTTTTTCTCCGATTCACTAAACTTCATAAGAAGCCTTTGTAGTTTTAATTTTACTCTAATCAATAGTTGATCTATGATAAATAGTATAAATGAAATTTAATAAGTATTTCTAAATAAAAATTGGGATACAATACTCCATTAATTGCCGTCGTCGCCCGAGATCGAACCTGGCACCGCAGACTTGTGGGGCCAGGGCTGTTCTACTTCCGTAAAGTTTGTTTGTTGTTTTTTAAGTTGTTCAATATAATCTAATCAGTGTGACAAAACATCTACAACGCATACAAGTGTACAACTCCTTGAGTAAATGATACCATATCTCAAATTTTCACTTGGTTTGACACTTTGTGTATTTACAATGTTTCAATAATTATTATTAACTGAATGCTTATTTGAATTTAACTATTATTTAGTTCATAAAGCAATATTTTTAAGTAGTAGTAAAATAAAAAAATAATAATGTCGTACATTTAAAACATAATTTAAGATTAACAATCTTTCTTCAATGGAAAGTTTAATCAATATTTAGATCTGATAGTATTTTGAATTTTAAATGCTAGTGCGTTATACTGTAGTTAGTCATAATTATTTTCATCCGCTAATATTAAAATTAAAATATGAATTTTTATACTCATGTGGTTATAGCACCCGGATCGGTTCTATATGAATTACATTTGATACCTAATATGATATTTTTAGTTGTTATTATGACGTTATGACTTTTTATTCAACAGTTTTATAGAATATATAACGTATAACGAGTTAGTATATTCTCTTCACATGTATAGAAAATGATTGATCAATAATTCGACTAGTGTCGAATTGACTATTTAGAACTATAAGTAGTACATTATTAAAGATATTTTCCTTCCACCTTCCATCTAAAGCCGTAATTTACTCCTTGGAATAGAGTAATAAAGTACTAGTTTTTATCCCATGTTACTTGAATACTTAATTTTCTACCTAGAAAAAATCATCTTTTTATACCATGGGGAGAAAGTTAGTTACATAACAATAACATTAAAAGAGAGATAAAAAAGAACATGAGTCACAGTCAGATGCCACTTGTATTTGTTTCGTCACTCTCTGTTTACTAAAAGCAGGTGTAGCATAAGCCATTCTGTCAGCAGTGTACGTAGGTATTGACGTAGGTATTGACTACGCCAAAATTCTGTTTTTTTTTTTTTGTTTTTTTTTTGTCTTTAAAATTATATAGCATACTTTGTGTGTTTTTTACGTTGATGTGACTGATCTAGCTTGACGGAGCAAGCGATAATAAATATGGAGGTAAAGACAAATTATATACGGTAGGCCTATTGTTATAGGCCTAAATGTTACTCGTGTAGGTAGAGCAAAAATGTTGTGCGCATCAAGGGACTAAAGTACTTCTTTTCCCTCAGGGAAATTGTCGCCCTAGACTTCCCCTTACGGCGACAACAGTTTAATTTCAGGGAGAAAACGTTGTACTTTAGTCCCTAGAACCACTAATAACTATTTCACAACAATGCTTCATGATCACTAACTTCGACTACACACTAAAATCGTGCACGACACCCGAGGACGATGGACTGCGCGACTCATCGAGCAGGTCCAACCATGGGTAGAAAGGCGGCATGGCGAGGTGGACTACTTCCTCACGCAGTTCCTGACAGGTCACGGCTATTTTAAGTCGTACCTGAACCGGATGGGCAAAACCGGTTCACCTAATTGCATCTACTGCCCGGGCGTTCCCGATGACGCGGAACACACCTTCTTCCGCTGTTCGCGTTGGGAAAGGCATTGCCTGGTGGCCACAAGAAAACTCGGTGTTTTTTTCGGTGGACACGGTCTGCCAAAAGATTATGGAGGATGAGGGAAACTGGGATTGTTTGTCACAGTGCGTCCGGGGCATCCTCCTGGAAAAGAAAACCGATCTGGACCGCGAAGTGGCCCAGATATCTTGATCGAGCGGCTGGATAAAGAGCGAGCCCCACGGGCGTAAGCCAAATTTTGGCCTAGCCTGACGTAATGTGACAAACAATTCCAGGTTAGATTCCTAAAGAGTAGAGGAGGTTTTTTAGTGGGTAAACATGTTTTTAGGGGAGCCCCACACTACAGGCTGGCCACCTGTGTGCGTAATGC
Source organism: Neoaliturus tenellus (assembly GCA_030545055.2). Taxonomy (NCBI): domain Eukaryota; kingdom Metazoa; phylum Arthropoda; class Insecta; order Hemiptera; family Cicadellidae; genus Neoaliturus; species Neoaliturus tenellus. Next base: position 174,693,630 of record CM061533.1, on the reverse strand, counting down.
ATTTTTCTGCCTCTCCCTCAAAAAAAAAAGATCACAAACTTAAAATTCAACCACTCAATTCTCACCATTTTACAAAACTGTAGCCTGTAGGCAGGAAATATCGAGAAACAGCAATCATTACTAGAGTTGGCCAAGTTGAAACACTCGAGGAACAAATTGCCGCACTTGACCCGGCCCTTCACACTGCCTCAGGTCAAACGTGGGCAAGTTTTCCTACCTATCTTCATGATTAATATAAATTTTATTTATGGAGAATTACAATATTTTAGCAATTCTATCAAATAAACAACATAATTTACCATATAATAATTTTTTATTTAAGTACTACATGTTTATAATATTTAGTGCATTTCACTAAACATTAAGAATTCAAATGTATAAGAAATATAAACTAAAACTATGTTTATTAATGAAGTATAGTAATTCGATTTCATTAGTAAAAAATATGTTGTATTTAAAAATTATTACTTTTATAAGTAAACTATAAAATTTGTATTGATATAATATGTATATGAATACATTTAAAAACAGTATAGCTTGCAGTGATATACATGATTTGAAAAGAACAGGAATTTCTTATTACCTAATTTCAAATGTAAATAATTTAAGACTCTCAAAGTTTACAGCCACCTTCATATTATTGTGATTCAGTTTTATTCACAGTTCTTTTTTTCTTGTATCATTGATATTTAGGATAATGAAAAATCTGGATCCACAAGGACAGTCAAAACTAAACTAAGGACTTATGAGCTGAGCACTTAAATCTGCAAGCCCATTCAAATTTCAATTTTATAAAATTTGACGGGCTGATTAGTTCTAAATGTAAACTTTATACACTGTTTAAATAAATGATTAAGAAAACCCATGTAATATAAAATATATTCTATAAAATCAAATTACTCGTTTTCGGCAATTTATAAAGAATAGGAATTAGTATAAAAATAATTATAGTAGAGAGTTTTTGCAACGTACGGTAAACCATACGGTAAACGCTAAACGCTATTTTTAAGTTGGCAAATTTAAGAGTCATCTTCACCCCTGGGCCAGTAACCCATTGTTGCGCAGTCGGCAATGTTAATCATACGGCTTTTATGCTAAAACTTGGTCTTGTATTCCCCTGTTTCGGACGCCGTTTTTCAACCGATTTTCTTGAAATTTGGTAAGTGTTAAGTTGAATAGTTATATTAGGTTTCTCATACCTCGGAATTTTGAGAATTTAACAAATATTACTCTCTGTGACGTCGCAAAGTAACTCGATTTTCCTTACTTAATATTTCAAAATTTAGTAAAAAAATAGGTAATTACGTGACCTTATTTCAGTCACGTATGTTCCAGTCATTGTGAGGGATACTTGACATCACAGCGTTATAAACAGCACACGTATAATGTGATCGGTTGATCATCACACGAATAAACCTTTAAAGTTTCGAGTCCGATGATGCATTTTTTTTTTATTTTAATTAAGTTTTGTTATGTTTTTAAAGCTATGTGTTTGTAAAATATTATAATTGTTATTATTTAAAAAGATAACACAAAGAAAGTTTTAATCTTTATGGCCAAAAGCACAAACCATTGCAATCCAGACACTAAGAAATTGTTAAATAATTATATTAAAGTTTATAATGAATTTTTTACACTTTTCCAATACATTATTGTAGGTATTATATAATATAGAGTTTCTATATTTTTACCTTAAAAGGCATGAGATAAAATGACTTTTCTGTTTAATATTCTTATCAATATAACAACTTTTCAATTTGGTTTACAAATTCATGTATAAGTAGATAGTTTCTAGACACTACAGTGATAAAACAACGAGAACACTAAATTATTGCTAACAGAAATGTAATCATGCTGTCGTTAGTTTCCCAGGAGTATTATAATTATTTCTCGTCCGTTAAATCGCGGATGTTCTTTTCACGATTCATTAGTCTAGAGCCTTTAAGTTTACAAGGAAATATTTCACTTTACCGCTTGAGAAAAATACAATCATAAATTAAGGTGTTTAATTTTACTTAAAGATTGCAGATATAAGTTTATTTGGGTCAATTCCCATTTTGTGTCGTCGATATTATAATTGATCTTAGGATGAAATCATTTAATTTTTATATTTGTTGTAAAATTTGTTTTGATGAAAGTTACGTGATAGAATACGTGTTTCAGTTTCGATCCGATGTTTTAGAAACATTAAATATTGCGTATAACTATAAACGTAGTGAAAACTGTACAATTACAAAAACGAATTAATCAAATTTTGCAGCATAATAAGATAATATTTAGTGTTTAATGTCTTTTTTCATGTAATTCACACGTTTTGCATTAAAACCATCTCAGCATTGTTTATGAAGTGCAGTACAATGTTGATGTTAACCTGAAACATAGTTGCTTCGCCTATAAACGCTCGTTATCTCTCATATAAACGATTGATGGGTGTCTTCAAATTTCATCAACACAATTCATCCTGTCAAATTGTAAATGGTTCCTGTTAATTTACACTTATTTCAAAAACATTATTTTAATATCTCCTTTAAAGTAGCGTACGTTTAGCTGCACCTGGTAAAAACCTAGCCAGTTTTTGTACAGAATGTCAAAACAAACAAAAACCACTTAATAAAATGTTTCCTACCCTGGCGGGTTTACGTTGTGTCCGACTAAAGTACTTTGCAGTTCTCTAAAATATTTTGATATAAAAGATTAAAACTTGAAAAAGTCCTTGCATTGTAGGTTATGATCACACTAAAATTTTAACTAACCTTTTGGTGCGATCATAGCCTTTCACAGTCTCAAAACTGTGGCAAATTGTACATTTTCAAAGGAAAATTGAAAATAAAATACTTTAAGATACGTTTTTATTAAATTCAAACTATTTGAAATTTTATTTACTTTTTCATAAATACCAAGTCTGTAAATATAATATCAGAAAAAGGGGACAAAAATGCTGTTTTATTTATGAAATCATACAATTTTGTATTAGGTAATTTACAAAAACATAGTTTTTATATAAAAAAAATATTAAAGTTCTTTTTCCATTGTCCCTTCTTGATCTTTTAACTATATCTCTATTTATGATGGATAGTTAAATTTTGAAACCTTAGTAAGTATATCTCATGGATAACTAGATAATATTATCATATTAAATCGTATTACATACAAAGAGACAAACAGGAACTGGTTACAACAAAGACAACTTAATAAGAGTCGTTAGTCTTTAAAATTTAATAAAACATTATATACATTTTTTACGTTGATATACATTTTTAAACATTATTTTTTACAAAAAAATAAATTAAAATGATTCCCAAAATTTAGACATGAAATATAAACTTATATTTAGTTAACATTCCTTACGTCACAAAGTAAACAGTTCCATCAAAGAGTAAGCGGTGGCTGTGAGATGTCACATATCCGGCACAGGTCGTTTCACACGAACCCGACCGCAGCGGTAACCGTCGCTCCAACCCTCCACATTTACATATGTTAACGTTAATGTGAAACTCCTCCTACATTCCTGCTTTGATATTTTACTTTTGGACCTTCAAGCTTTGGTAGGCTTCTTCCCCTTTGTAACTTAAACCGATTTTTATAATCTCATCAAATATAAAAATTCATTTTATCTTTTGATCTTTAATATCGTAACTGACGTTATAATCAAGTATATACAGGATGTCATACGGGTAAAACATTATTGATTATTATACATTTAAAACATATAAATAACTTTAAAAATGAAATAAAAATAAATTGTCGAATTTTTTGAATTATAATTCATATAAAATTTCAACTAACCTTTTGGTGCAATCATAGCGTTTCACAGTCTCAAAACTGCATTAAAATTATACATTTTCAAATATAAAATAAAATAAAAAACACCTCAAGATACGTTTTTATTAAATGCAAACTATTGAAATTTTATTTATCTTTTCATAAATACCAAGTCTGTAAATATAATATCAGAAAAAGGGTAAAATAGAATATCTTTTATAATATAATAAAAGTGAAAAAAAATAAATTGTTGAGTTTTTTAGATTTATAATTTATATAAAATTGTCTCCAAACATGATGTAACTTTTATGATATTGTATTTATTAATAGTATAAAAACTATAATAAATAGAGTTAAATTCACTTAGTCAAAGATCAATTTAATTTATCATCCATAAAAATTTGTGGAGGACTATTTTATACATAACAGAACTAAATATATTTTAACGGTAGGCTTCGATAAGTGTTTCGAACGATGAAATTTCACATTTAAAAAAATCATGAACTTTGTTTTTACTAATGCGTAACAAAACCCCTCTGTAATTCTATTACAGATTTGCTAAAATATACGATAACACATGAGTTGTTGCTTGGTTTGTATAACAGTAGGTTTTTACTCAATGCATTACTTCCTTTTGTATTTAATGGTAATAGAAAGCAACAACAATAACAACAACGTTTATTCCCAAAATATACAAGTATTTATATCAAACATTTTGTCATATCATTTAAAATAACTACATAATTAAACCGAAATTTTTCTTTGCAACCGAATTGTCTTTTGAAAAATTTGTCTACAAAAATATTGTGAGCACAGATTGTTAAGCACCAAAAAGTGGTCCATCATCATAAATTCTAACAGCTGCTAACAATAAAGGCTCGCCCGTTATCACTGTTATTCCATAAAATCGAATTTACGTAGGAATAATTTACGAGTAGATAACATCCACTTTAGTTAAATACTTTAAAAAAGTAATTTTTAAATAATAGTTTTACCATTTGACGGGCCCTGTGAAACTTGAAAATATTTAGGTTTGTTTATGTGAAAAACTGATTTCACGAAGTATCTCTATTTAGTTGGAGATAAATTTTATATAGTTTTATTTTTTTCTGCAGCATGTAATCTTATTAATTTTTAAAATGCATGAAAGAATGTTTACTAGTACAAATTATTTTTATGTTGGTTTTGGTATTCAAAAGTCATATTTAGATACTATAGAACTTGAAGTAAGCATCTATATATTAATACGCAAGCATGTTTCATTTCCTCCTTTTTTCTCAGCTCGTGTGCATCGTAGGATAAATCCGAGCATACCGTTAGAAAGGTTAGATAGTCTTGTAGATGAGCAGAATCACATTCTAATTCACATCGGACTCCAGGGCTACGCCCCACAGGCTTTTAAAGTTCCAATGTTAATCTTATGGAGAAAGAAGAATTAAATGAATCATTAGACAGCTGTTGTAAAAACAACTGCTACAAAATTAGGAAGAACAGATGTTTCAGTTCTAAAATGTTTTTAAGCTTCTTGGGGCCAGATCAACTGAAATTTTGATCGAATTTCGATCAGCAGGCGATCTCTAGTATTTAATAAAAGTGGTTCAACATAAATTGTAATACTTCTTAAGCGAAACTATTACACTAAATGCCTTACAGTAAAGTAAGTAAGTTTATCTTAGTTACTCTTCGTATAAAGTAATACCCCAAAGGTACAATAAATCATCAATGTTTAATTGAGGTACTAATTGCATGCAACATCCTACCATCCCTATCTGTATATCTGTTCAGTTGATTTGATGTATGTTAATAGTGCATCATGCTCTTAATACTCTAGAATAATGGATGTTAAGTTTTAGTTATATCAAGTAAATTCTTAGTTGTTTTACTTAAGGATTATAATTTAAACCTTATTACGTTGAGAATTATGTCAATGCTATAAAAAATTTCAGTTTAATTATTACGGACATTTGCAAAGTATTCAACAATGATAAGAAACATAGCTTCTTAAAATGATAAGCTGTAAAAGAATCTAATGAACATACTAATTATCAAATATTTTTTTACGATTTATTCATTTCTTTCTAAAACATTATTGTACTTATCAATACAAATATGACGTCCCTGTAATTGCTATTTTTTTACTAAGCATAAAATTAAATATTATTTATTAAAATACATTAGTTTTTGAGGTCAAAATTGTAGCAAATTTATGTATCTTGAGTAGCTCCAGTAGTTGTGGTTATGGCGTATTGGTATGGCGATCATTCTTCATTCTTAGAGTAAGCTAGGGCTTAAATGGATTATCAACTGAGTTATGTGAGTCATCGAGTAGTCCTGTGGAAAATGAAGTTTAAAAAGAGAGATTTTAAAGATTTTTTTATATTTTATTTGTTTTCCCTATTTTTATTTTTATTAAAATGCCATACCTTCTTTTATAAAGCATAACAAATTAACAAGCCCGTTAAAACTGAAAACAAAACATAACGTTATAAATTGTAGATATAGTTGAGAAAAAATAACTAGATATTTATATGCACATGAATAAGAAATTTATGCATATATTTCTTATGTATACAGGGTGATTTTCTTAAAGTGATCCAATAGATAACTTTTTTATTTTAAATGTGACAGTATACTTCTTATGGGGGACCCCCTTTACTTTTTTATTCTGGTTTCAGATATGTATTTCACTTTTCAAAAATTCCCGCCATTTTTTCAATATGGCGGCTAACTTTAAAATTTCTAAGGAACACCCTACATTTTATGGTGTTTTTGAAATTCCATGTTATTTTAAGACTTTTTTATTCTTTGTACTTTTTCTCTAAACCTAACGGTAAGGAAGCTAGAGGCAATTAAAGTTCATTTCTAGTTCCATAAGAATAACATGGGGAAAACTTTATCTGCCCATATCTCCGAAACCATTGATAAAAATAAAAAATACTCAAGAATAAAAATGTCTTAAATTTATGTTTTAAGAACATTTCACTTATAAAAATGATCATTTACGCATAAATTAACTTCTTTCCAATATGGCGGACAAAATATAAAATTTTCAAAAAAATTTCTTGTTATTATGAAAAAAAAGTTTTAAAACATAAATTTAAGACATTTTTATTCTTGAGTATTTTTTATTTTTATCAATGGTTTTGGAGATTTGGACAGATAAAGTTTGATCCATATTATTCTTATGGAACTAAAAATGAACTTTAATTGCCTCTAGCTTCCTAACCGTTAGGTTTAGAGAAAAATTACAAAGAATAAAAAAGTCTTAAAATAACATGGAAATTTCAAAAACACCATAAAATGTAGGGTGTTCCATATGAAATTTTAAAGTTGGCCGCCATATTGGAAAAATGGAGGGAATTTTTGAAAAGTGAAATACATGTCTGAAACCAGAATAAAAAAGTAAAGGGGGTCCCCCATAAAAAGTATACTGTCACATTTAAAATAAAAAAGTTATCTATTGGATCACTTTAAGAAACTCACCCTGTATATATCAAGTATGAAGAAGGTTTTATGTCTTGAAACTATACAAATAGCATTGACAAATAACAGTTGGTTGTTTGTTTCAACATACAACAATCAGTAATTTTACTATAAAGGTTAGGCATAAGTTCACTGCATGTTAAAGTACAAAGGAACATGCATGTGAATGTAGTGAAAAGGAGAATAAACTATAATATTTGTTTGGTAATTAGTTTATTCTACTGCTACAGTTGCTTAATAAAGAATTATACCCAATATTTTTATTTTATAGTGATTAAATAAAATTCTAAAATAATATTTATAAAAATTTTTGCAAATATATAATTAAATAAATTTTATTCATTCAATAAAATAGGAAATGTAATACTCTTTAGATTTAAACTTACATCAATCGAGAAAATAGGTAAACAACTTGAACACGACCATATTGTGACCTGCGGCGATGTTGAGGGTTAGGTCAAGTGCCGCAATTTGTTCCTCGAGTGTTTTAACTTGGCCAACTTCAGTAATGATTGCTGCTTTCCTGTTAACATCCTGCCTACAGGCTGCAGTTTTACTCTTATAGTTTAATTTTATCCAGTTTTATGGTTCTTAAGGTTACATTCATATTTTTATTTTTGAAATCTTTGCAATATTCTTAAGCCAAAATTTGTATCCTACCCTATAAGTAGGTCTATTTTTTCATTTCAAAATTGTAGTCATTAATAATATATTAAGGAGGTAATTCAGTGTTTTACCATTGACTGAGATATTAATTAATTGAATTATATTTAATCGGTATTTATATACCTATTAGTATTCTACATTTACTGTTGTAAAATATCATCATAGAGTTTTTTATTTTATATAAAATTACAATCCTCTAATTTTGAATAATTGATCATTTGCATATTAAGGTATTTTCGCCATTAAATCAGGGGCACTACCTGATAAAAAGTTACTATTTGTAAATCAAATTATGATTATTTAAAGATTAACATGGATCCAAAGTTTTAAACGTTTTACTTCATGGAACCAAATATTTTTACGTTTGGTTCCATATCTTACTATGAAGATTTGGAATAGATATGGAATGCTCTCACAGGCATTGAGAGCAACCATTTTTTACTAAAAGAGACTTGATGATTTTTTTTATTATTTTATCCATGTAATTGGTTTTTTAATTAAAAGAATATTTTAACATTATGTATTGATTTACCAAGATAAATCCAACTAGTTTTATCACTGTATCAAGTGACAAAAATCGTGATCCCATAACCATGTATAGAATCATATATTAATATACAATATATACATAGTAATATGCATACGAAAAAATAACGATACAAATATAATTTATTTTTTGGTTCCTCTATGATAACTGTGAGAATACAATGTAAACGATAATAATTTATAAACTAACATTTATTTTGAGACCCATATTGACAAACTTCTCCGCAATCCACCTTGGGTAGGTAGTCACCGCATTTAGGGAAGCCTGGTGGAGGTTTGGGCATTTCATCGTCTTCTCCCACTTTTATTACAGCAGCCATTCCTGACTCCAAGTGATAGGCGAAGTGACAGTGGAAGTACCAGTAACCTGTTGTAGACAATTGAATTCACCATTTTGTATCAATTACTATTAAATTGGATAATTTAGTGGACTAAATGGTATTCCAAATCTAAAAAGTCTACAATTAAAATCTAAAAACTAAGCTGAAATCTTGGCTTAGATAAAAAATGAAAATGAAATAAAATGTTTTTCACATTATCTTAGTAAATATAAATTAATATTATGAAAACTCAGTTTTCTTCCTCGATTCAATTACAACTTCTTGTATTGAAAAAAATGTAATAAAAGCTTTAGAGGTAAATTCCAGTCTCAAACTAGTCCAGACGAGATTTTAATGATAATTATATCTTTTCTAAATTATTTTTCAAAATATTAAGAAACAAAAAACTTAACATAGAAAAAAACCTAAAGTAGAAACAATAACCTAAAAAAACCTAAACAAAAAATAACTATGTATCATTAACTTGATATTTCTTATAGGCTTATAGGTTGAGAAAAGTGACTGAGCCTACACACAGGCATTTTGCTCATGTAGACTCATTCACTGGGTTTATTTCTTTCATTATGTAGAAAACTAGTTTTAATTATACACTATATCTATGTAAAATACTTGGATTGTACTTTAGATTTAGTTAGTTTTTCTATTTTAATTTAGGTATATTACAATTGTTATTTAGTTTTATTACTACACATAATGAAAGACAATATATTGTTTGTTTTATTGGAAATAAATAATATTTGAATTTGAATTTGTTGTTAAAAGTATGAAAACCCTTTGTTAAACTTTTAAACACGAAATAGGTTTGTTATAAGCGATTCCAAATAAAATGATGGCTCTGTCTACCTGGGTTGTCAGTGTATATCCTAAACACGAAGTATCCTTTAGAAGTGAGTGCCACGGTGTCCTTCATGGGCAGGTGCTTGGATAGTTTCTTCCTACGGTCGGATCGCAGGTAGTCCAGCAAAGCTGTCAGGGACTGATTGAAGCTCCCTCGCTGGGGCAGCAACCCTTCCTCGCACATGTACATGTTGTAGCCGTGGAGATGGATGGGGTGCGACATGCCGAAGGGCTCTGGGAAACAGAGGCAGGGTTGAAATAAAATACATTAACAAAGATGAAATGTAAACAGAAAAGTATACATTCTAATAAACCTCCGAACCTAAATGAGATATATCATTTAATTTCTAATGATATTTGATAAATATTGAATATAAGAGATGTATTCATAAGTATGTTTCTTTCATATCTTTAAGGGGTGGGGTTGAGGCAGAGGAATGCGAGCGCCAGTGTTGATTACTTGAACGCGTAGTGGTCAAGTCCAGCTATTTATGTTTTGCTAACCACTCTAAAAAACTAAATATGTAATATATAAAATATGTTGTGTCCATCTTCATTTATCATTTGAGCCAAACATGGTTGACAGATACTTTAATGCACAAAAAATAAATTTACTCAAAATAAAATGGTTTGGAACGAGATCGTTGTTTACATCATATAGGAGCGTCCAATAGTCAATGGTTACACTCTGACTGCCTTAGGGACTTTTTTCTCCTTCATGGTCATTAGTGATTCGCTCCTTAAGCAAACTGGGCTGACACAAGTCTTGAATTTCTCTGAAAACAATCATATTTATTCCTAAAAACATAATAGAACACAATTAATTATGGAAGTCCTAAGTTTTAATTTTTTATCCAAAGAAAAATAAATTTTAAGCATAGTACGAAATTATTATTAGCGTTAATGAAGCAAGATGAATTATTTTAATTTTGAATCATAGTGCAGAGCACAGTCCTACCTATCTATGCTTACAGAGAGTTAGTGCTGAGAATGCTTAGTTTATGTCTTTCAACAGGTTTCTCAACGAGGGCAACTCTATGCCTCTACCTCAAAGATATATCACTCGGTTCACCAGTTAAAACAGCACTTGCCTTGCAAACAGCCCTTGTATAGTGATGAGTATAGCATTTAAAATTTAATTTAAAAATAAATACAACAACTTAAGTAAAAAAAATAAATAATTAAAACTCTTAAAGATGTGCATAATTTTACATAATTAGTCCGCAATAAGATCATACGTAAAACTACCACAGGAGATTATGTAAAATAGTCCTTATTTCTCTATGAAATAACACAACTAATAGTCTTAAGAAAAATCTTGGACATTAATATAAAATGTTATGTTTTAAACTATTGCAAACAATGTAAACTTTTAATTGTTATTTTGGCCAATTAATAGTAACAGATGCAATTCAATTTATAAAGCACTAAAACTACCCCGTCATTAAAGGTTTTTTTTATTGATTTTTTTTATTTATCTATTTTTTTTTTTTTAATAAAATCAAATTAAAAGGCAAAAAGTATATTACTGGAATCGCAAACGACGAATTCTATGACTTTCTTGGACGGTACTTTGATGACGTTGGTGCACTGGATGTGTTCTTCATTCCAACGATCGCTGGGGAAGTGTTCTGGACAGAAGACGCTCTTGGGTATATCTGACCACTGGGAGAGCAACGGGGAGGGCGGATACTCGTACGTGAATCCGTTCACGTTGCTGGACACCGAGAAAACGCTCGCGGGTGCTGAAAAACAGGAGGAATAGTTGGGAAATTCTGAAAAAATATTATTTCCTTACTAGTAGTAACAGTGACCATGAGTAAAATTTCAAACCATTGAAAATGTTCAACAGAAAAATTAAACACATTTAATTAATATTTTTGTTACTTATTTTCTTAGGATGGTCTTTCTGAAATTAGGTATGCTTGAAATCTGCCTCTAAAGCTAGAGTTGTATTTTGAGCTTTTAGCGATTTAGAAAACTGTGCTTGACCAACCTTAACAAACGGCCAACAATTGCTTACCGATATTCCGATGAAGCGTTATTTTAAAACGTCACATACTTTTAATATTTTTCCAATTTTCAAAATAACCAGATAACATAGTCAGCATTTATATGTAATCAAATTATTGCGTAAAAACGTTTCAGTATGTCTACTTCAAGATTTTACCGGAGAAATTTTCACTAGATAACAAGGCCAAAATAAATTCAATTTCTGCTGCCAAAATCTGCTGTGTTACAAAAAATATAGTAGTTTTTATCACTAAGAGCAAAAGTGGGTCTTTTTGGTGAGCAATCGTAACGAGGCGCAGCCGAGTTTTCAAAAACGTTTAAGCATCAAAAAGACACTTCTGCTCCGAGTGATGAACAGCGTTTTTTTATCATGACGCGAAATTAGACTTTTAGTCGTTAAAAATGTTAACTATAAACTTGTATTTTCAAGGTTATGTTTACAAAGTAAGTGCATTATGCAGTGTTTACATTTCTGTTATTTACAAACAATGCTCTTTATAACGTATGAATTTCAAAACTCTGTTCCTCAACATTAATGAATGAATATTAATATACTTATAAAACAGCTGACTTTTAAGTAATATGACCTAAAAAATACTCCAGATGATTTCTCAGTCCTAGGACAAGAAAGAATACGTTTTGGTACTATTGAGAGAACAAAAAACAGGCTGATTTTGTGCAGAATGATAAAAATTAGTTTTAAAAATTCAAATGTAAAAATATCATCTTTAATGATGTTTATCTTTTAGTGAATTGTTTTTTTTTCTAAATAATTAGTTAATTTAAAAAAAGAATACAAATTACACCTATTAAAAAAATTGCATAGTGTTGAGTTTTAAATTGTTTTAAACCTAACTTTAGTTAAAAAAAATTGTAGTGGTTGGTCTGAGATTCAAGAGCTTTAAACTATTACAAATAGTTTATAGTCTTAAAAACTTTATTCAAACTGATATTATAAAACACATCTCTGCATTATTAATATAATGTAAACCTAACCTTACCAATGTATTTAGCGTAAAACGTTGAGTTGGTGTACGGTTTGTTGCCATTGTATGGGTGAAAACCAAAAGCCATGACTATTCTGAGATGGGGTTTGCCAAGGATGTAGTCTGGAGTTTCTTCTGCCCCTTGTAGATCTGAAATGCATGGGCCTAGCTTCTGCTTATTCTCCTTTGTGCAGTTTGAGTTGAAAGGGTTTACTGTCTGGAAGGAAAAAGAATAACTCCTGTGACAACATGCACTCCGCAAAGCTAAAGAGGTTCATTGAATTACAAGTCATAATCAAATGACACCAGCAAGAAGAAGTGTTACGAGTTTTGCTTTATAAACTGTTAATATAATTCTCTGAACAATTTCAGGCACTCCGGGCCAAAATGCATGATTATAAAAATTTAAGAACCATGAGTTGTTATAAAAAAGTAAATAAGATAACATTCTATTAATATCAGTATGCTAGTGCATTTTCCAATTATTTATATGTTTATACGTGTATTTTCATGATTTTATCTCCCTCATGGAGTACTACGTAGAAGAGAATTGCACTTAAGACTTGTACTTGATTAAGTTATGTACTTGATTAAATTTATAGAAATGTTTTAACAAAATGCTTCCCAAACATAGTGGAGCTTGTAATATAAACAGTTCATCCTTTAGGGATCAGAGGCTTTATCTTATTCACTTCTAGTTATGATCTCATAAGTCTTAAAACTCGACTACCTTTGATTGTTAATCCTTAAGTTTAGTACCTACTGAAACATTATGATTATACTAAACAACTGTACTCACTATCCCAGGTGTGGTCGCCTTGGTGATTTCGTACCCTGGATTCTGGGTTGCTGGAGTACCCGAGTGTCCCTTGTATACGAGGATAGCGTTTTGATATGCCTTAGATGCTTTACAAAACCCTAAGGTTCTTACTTGCATCCAGTAAGAACCAATTGTTTGATTGCATGTGACTATTGCTGAAAATCTTTCCCCTAAAAGAAGGATTTATTTTTAATCTATGTCTTTAATGTCGCACCTCTCTAAATTCCTAAAACTGACCTAACAATGCTTTTATTGTAACTTAATTATAATTGTTTAAATAATAAATATCAAAATAAATAAATTGTAACTTAGGTTATAATATTAACTTTTTTAAATATTTTTGGTATGTAGGCCTATTACTAAAGAGAAGTTAAAAGAGTTTCATATTATAAATTATTCATATTCACGTCAGTGTCGTTTTAAAACAAGCTTTCTGGAAACGTGTTTTTTTTTTTGTTTTTTTTAAGGTTATGTCACGTATTAATGTTGTATATATCAGGTGTCCACTAAGTTTTGCCGAATGCAAACCATTATAGCCACATACATTTTACATTATTGTTTACAAAGGCATTTGATTCAGTTTGCTTTCTTACCAATTTATTTTTTAACACCTAAACTAAGCTGACTGACAACAATACAATCTACTGTAACGCACTTAAAAAAATCGTAACGACTCAACTAAGTTTCCATTTTGTTCACCACACTTGACCACTATGAATTTATTTGTGATGGGGGGTTGTAAATGATTTGGTTCATTCTTTTCCAATTCATAGTAAAAACAAATTTAAAAAAATAAATATAGTAATGCCCATTAGTCAGGAAATGTTAACTAAAATCGAAAAAATTATTAACAAGAAAAACTGACTACAAATTCGATTACAACCTACAGATAATCCAAGTCACACTCAGAGAAGCGTATAAAAACTTGAGAAGTCATTTGCTAAACCTGAAAATAAATCTTTATCTCATCACGAACGGTTTTCATAACATTCAGTTTCTTCCTCAAGGCAACACCCTATGTACCCCGCTATATAATCGATAACACACAACTGATTATGTAGCAAATCATGTTCATAAATTTTCCCATGAAGTGCATTGCTATTTGTAACGAACATAAGGTTTTCATGTATCAAATTATAAAATAAAGAATAAAAACATGGATAAATTAAAATGTTTGCTTTAAGTACAACAAATACGTCTTAAATTGTCAACTTTTAATTAAATGTGATGAGTTAGAAAATAGTTAACTAAATCTAGGTTACATACTTTTGTAATGCAATTATAATTAAGGACTTTCATTTCAAAATCCTATAATAAATTAAATATTATCATACATCGTACCGGGTGACAACGTCATACTGTTCACTTTGTAGGGGTTTGATCGGTTTCCCATCAGCTGTTATGATTAGGAAGTCGTGCTTCTCAATTGTCAGTGTGTACTGACACTCAAAACACGTGCCAGCGACGATCCTGAACCGGTAGCGATAGCCTTGCTTGACAGTGAAAACTGCATACGGTGTGTTTCCATTTGTCTATGACATCATTATAAATATAGAAAATGTATCAAATGAAAGAAAAACTTAAAACTGAAGTTAAAAAGAAGAGTGTGTCAAAATATCACTCTGTTTTGGTCATAAATGGATTAGTTGAAGCTTTTCACAGCATAGGAGAAGTTGAATCTTGATTTGTATATCAATTGTAAAGACTTTTTACTCTACTACTGGTTTTAACTAGCAATATTAAAAATGCAATAGTTATTTTTTTCTTTATGATATTTATGAACAAAATGTAATTCAAATCTCTTTCTGTAATTAAACTTAACTACGCTCTTTACTTTTAATTTCAGTACTTAACTACCAAATCTATTTTTTAATTATAAAAAAATTTTTAAGTCAGCTAAACAATATATATACTCATGGTCGGGTTATCGGAAATCTACAACTACAAGTATGTAGGGAAGGGAATTCAGAAATTCATACCTATGAAAGCCGTGTAATGGAGGATACATACTTGTTTCTACCAACTGAGTATACTAGGTTTTTAACATGTAATCGTATATTGTTTATGTAACTCATCATCTAATTCGTAAAACAACAATATAACAGGACACAGGTCACCCAGTGTAACAAACCCGTGCATAGTGACTCATCCGTATAATATTTTATTCGTGTCAATAGTCTTTGTACATTTGTTGTAACAATAATTACATATTAAATTATATGCAATTAAACAATGGGGCCAACTCATGCATTAATCTTAAAATGTATTTATTTTCTTACATTTCTCCCCTGCCGTTTATCAGGTAAGTTTTCGGCTCCTGCACGATGCCTCTGTTAGGGATGCCAGGGTACAGCCCATCAGCGATCTCGTACGACCAGTCCGTCACTACGATGACATGGGACGGCAAGTCGTAGTCGTACAAGGCTCTGTGGATGTCTTCCTCGTCTGGCTGTCGCACGATCAGACTGCTCACCACCCCGTCCACCTTCTGTAGTCCTGATAGAAACATGGTATTAGTACAAGGCCCTGTGGATGTCTTCCTCTTCCGGCTGTCGTATGATCAGGCTGCTCATCACCCCGTCCACCTTATGTAGCCCTGATAGAAAAACTGTATAGTATAAGGCTCTGTGGAAGTCGTTCTCGTCCGGCAGTCGTACGATCAGGCTGCTCACCACTCTGTCCACCTTCTGTAGCCCTGATAGGAATGTGATACAGTATAATAATAATTATCGTATGGCTTTTAGTGGAGGGAGATCAGCAATTAACTGATAGTTCTCCTCGCCTGAAATGCCTGCACTTTTTTGTTTTCTATGCAGGTGGACCAACGGCTTAACGTGACTTCCGAACCACGGGAACGGCTGAAACGATCTTTTTGTACCCGAGCCGGGATTTGAACCCGGGCCCGCTGGGTGTTATAGTATTATTAGTATAATATCACCCCGCTGGGTGATATAATATAAGGCTATGTGAATGTCGTTCTCGGCCGGCTGTCGCATAATCAACCTGCTCACCTACATGTACACTCCATTAAATGGAGTGTAAAAAAAAATGGAGACTAAATTTTAGTCTAGTCAGGGTGAAAGTGTCCGACTGTGCTCAATAAGTAACCGTAATTGTTGGTTTCTGATTTTTCTTTAATTTGGAACATATTATGTTAAAATTATCATGTAAACTGTAATTGCTGATTAAATGTGTAATAGATGATGGTCAGAAAATGTAAGTTAATTTTTTTCCCTAATTTATTGAACATTATTTAAAAAAAATGTATAATTTTTTTATTAAACACAAAATACACAACTATAACTATACAGTATTGTATAGTACTGTTTGAAAATGAAATTATCGGGTCTATTAACTTAAGCTCAGGTCTTAATGAAGTAAAATAAGTTTACCCACCACTATGTGAATGCCAGAAGTGAGTGCCGAAGTCGTTGGCCTTGAACTTGTACCGGAATATCTGGTGCTCCAGTATGGGACACTGGGTGACCATCGGCACCCCGTCCATGAACTGGTAGTCAACCTGTTTGATGCCGTGCCAGTGTATGGCGGTGCTGCACCCGGGCAACATGTTCTTCACGTCCACTATGATCAGGTCTCCCTGACAAACCTGAAGGGACGAATGTAAATCCTTGTAATGCGGTTTGATAGTAAAATTATGAATATTGTGAATTTAATTATTGTTGCATAACAAATTAACTTTGAAAATATATAAATTATTTGACTTTTAGAAAACACAAAGAAAATAATTGAGTAAGGAAAATATTCGGTGTTAGTTCAGGATAAAAGATTGCTACACAAGTGTGTTTCAATGTTACTTGATACAAATTCCGTAACGCCTTTTGATGTTGATTTTTACTTTTGACTTTCTGTTATTTGGCTTTTATGTGCAAACTTCCATTAGTTTGTAAAATTTTAATAAATCTAGCTACTATCATTTAATGATCTTTATGTTATCGGAAAAAATGTTCCTAAGAACTAGTTAAGCTGAATGATTTCATTTCCAGAACTACAAAATTCTGGACTATTTAGTGTTCTTTTCAAAAGTTAAAAATCTAAATTAAGTCAGTCCAAAAATTGGTACATATGCAATTGATTGTAAAATCATTCAGTTATTTGAAATTCAAAACCCCTTCCATGGAATTACTATCATCTTACACAAATTCTAATTTGAATGAAACTAAACTTTTACTGCCTCAAACTCTGTATTTAAATATAGTTGGTGGATTATTAAATCCCAATCGATATTTTGGACTATTAGCTTTACATTATAAAAAGTAGATTTTAATAAATAATAAAATACATTTTTAAGATGTCAAGAAACGTTTTTGGCTTTAATAAATCGAAATAAAAATGTTCCAAGTAATAGTATCATGGTAGTAATTCTGAACAGTTAATTCAAAATAATAATATTAAAGCATTCCAAACTCATGCTCAAGACCTAATACCCCTCTAACCACCCCCATGTACCTGTATAGACGGCCCGGGCAGCTGCCTGTTGACGCATGATACTGACCGCTGGTAACCATCAGCCGAGATACAGAATCTGGCCAAACAGTCCGAAGTCTTGTTGGGGCACTTACCACAAAACCTGGAAATCAAGCAAATAAAAAATTGAGAAGAAAATGATTTTACACTTTCGTATAAATTTATTCATATTGTTAGTACTTCACTGATATGCTACTCATGATTATACATGTCAAAGTTAGTTTTTACTACTACACAAATATAAATTAAATATTTATGTTAAATGCAGTCGTAAATACGATTAGTGTGAGTTGCTGCAAAGCTCAATAAAAAAAGATCCAACACATTTAAAAGTTCTTAGAGTTTCAATTACAGCCTCTTGCATGAAAATTTGTAGTGAGTTAAGATCTACTTGGGCTTTGAATTTTACTTCAGACTATTCCATTAAACCATTCCATATTCCATTAGTTAGTTTTGTATTTATACTTATTAGCCTATTTAAAAAAATTGTAAGATATTTATTGTACATATTTGTAAAATGGTGTAAGCCGGAAAGAATAAATAAATAAATAAACAAATCCTCTTTCCAATTATAAAAAATAGAAAAATAAAAATAAATAATTATAATAATTATTGGATGACTTTCAGAGGAGGGAGGTCAGCAATTAACTAAAAGTTCTTCTCGCCTAAAAGCCTCCACTTTTTTTTCTCTGCAGGTGGCCCAACGGCTTAACGTGACTTCTAAACCACGGGAGCAGCCGAACTATCTTTTTGTCCCGGCGCCGGGATTTAAAATCGGATTCACTGAGTAATAACCAAGCAATGAGCTTTGGCCGAAACACTAAATAGTCTTTGCTCACCCATTCATGGTGGAGTATTTTTCAATTACAAATCTGTAGTAGCAGATTTTATTTTCCCCTTTAATACATTTCCTTGTACAAATGTGGTCTTCAACTTTGTCTGGATTGTCATAGTAACCAGAAATAACATCGTCTGGCTGTATGTACTTTTGTAGTGGACAATATGTACTGGAGTGTATTTCTGTAAAAAAAAACTCGATTTAAGAATATGAAAAATTACGTAGATTTAGAATATACTAGTATATAATCTATATATTAATAGGCTAGCATGTTTCATTTCCTCCTTTTTTCTCAGCTTGTGGCCGTGGGTATCATAGGAGAAATCCGCACGTACCGTTAGAAAGGTATCGTCCTGTAGATGAGCAGTCATATTTTAATTCACATCGGCCCCCAGGGCTACGCAATACAGACTTTCATAGTTTCAATGTTAATCTTATGGGAGAAGGATAATTGATTGAATCTTAGACAGCTGTTGTAATAACAAATGCTTGCAAGTCAGGAAAAACAGATGTTTCAGTTATAAAGCATTTTAAAACTATTTGGCTCAAGATAAACTGAAACTGAATCTTTGGTCGAATTTCGACCAGTGGGCGATCTCTAGTATTGATTTAATACTCATTGGAATATAAAGTAAAACAAATTAATAGCAACTTACCTTTTGAAGCATTGCGTTACATATGTAAATAAATGCCACTATATTTATATCGATGTCAATTTTTTTCTTCTTTTTTTGTATGTTGAAGGTACTGATTTAAGGTTTATTTTCAAATTTGGACTTGTATTTTTTTATCATAAGTGAATAACTTAATGTAATATATGTAATAATAAATTTCAATCAAAATGTAGTTTAGTCCAAAAATAAATCACCATTTTATATATTTTTATTTGTATAAAAAATTATTTACACTTTCCAAGGTAATTCATTAATTATTTTATTTAATTTAATTGTACTTCTAATCCAGATAATATAAAAAGTCAGTGAATTATTTCAAGTAACAACAATGTTATAGCATTTTTTGTAAGAGCCTGCAAACACCAATATTACACTCATGCCAATACAGTACGCGATATAGGGAGATATAGGGAGATATAGAAATTATCTGGTAATATAGCTTTATATTACCAGAAATGATGTGTGACATTTTGTAGCTTTTCTCTTTTTTTGTTTTGTTTATAAGTTATAAGAGAAGTTCCATATTTATTTATCACATAGGTATATAACGTTGTTTGAACGTTTCGTTTGAATACACTTGTAGGGAATGAAATAATTAAGTGTCAAAAGAGAAATATTTGTCCTGTATGAAGAACAATAAAATAGACTAATAACAAATATATGATCTATTAGCTTAGAAGACTAATAAAAGAGAACGATACCATTTATCCCTTGATAAATTAATCATTTTTATATTTTCATACAGTTGGAAATATTTTGGCTTAGTGACAGTAAAATTTACACAAAATAATACCTTTAGAGAAAACTCCGAGGAAGAACAAACACACATAAATGTTGTACATATCTATACACATAAAGAATGACTAACAGTTATAAAAGCGATAAAGTTTACTGTCTAAACTCATTAACATAATCGATTCACCCTACTTCAGTAGGGATATCAGCCTAGCGTCATTACCTTTTTAATACTTCTTTGAAATATTCGCATTAATCCTCCACGTAGCACGTGTTTTTATTTTATTTAATGTAAGTAGTGGTTTTTGGCCACTTTTAAAACCGACCACGTGCCCACCGAGCCACGTGCCGCGGCAGCTGGCGCCAGCTGCCATGTCACATAGCTTCCGGTGGGGGATGGAGGGTATATATGAGATGCTGTAGTTATATTTTATGCCATATAGGTTGGGGTGGAGATGGCGATAGTGTTGGCGTTAGGGTGAAGTGAATTTGCGCATAAAGTGGGGTTGAACTAAAAGTACGCATAAATTAAAAGTTAGTTCAAAATTGAAATTCGTCGGTGTTAACAAAACTACAACAGTTGAAGAAAAATTAAGAGTTAGTTCAAAATTGAAATTCAAACTTATAACTGAGATGTGGAAAATATGTCAAGGTCATCCAGAGTAAGTTTTTAAAAATCCTATCCAACTATCACCAGAAATAGTTTTAAGTTGAAGTAGTTGGTGATAGCGGGATAATTCATCCGTGCCATGGGAGAGGTGTTTATCGTTTGAAAGTTGGCGATAGAATGAGAAGCGCCGTCTAGGGAGAGGGCTTATAAAATGGCAACCTTCCCCCCACCACCCTTTCCCCCACTCCTTTAGACCAATAACCGGTCGCCGACTCTATGTGGTGAAACTGAACTAGACATG
Source organism: Neoaliturus tenellus (assembly GCA_030545055.2). NCBI lineage: Eukaryota > Metazoa > Arthropoda > Insecta > Hemiptera > Cicadellidae > Neoaliturus > Neoaliturus tenellus. The sequence goes on along the minus strand of CM061533.1, from coordinate 174,672,533 downwards.
GCGGCCGCCATGGATAATTCTAACCTCAAACCTTAGTTTTGCATTGGTGAGCATGCGCCACCCCCACTCCTTTACCTTTCTTTTATATTTTTAAAACCGAACAGATGTCCGGGCAGCTGCCCCTACGGGCAGAGATGTTAAAATATTGGGGTGGAGATGGCGATAGCGTCGGCGGTCGGTTGAACTGAATTTGCGAATAAAGTAACTAGGGTTGAACTAAAAGTACACATAAATTAAAAGTTAGTTGAAAACTGAAATTTGACGGTGTTAACAAAACTCTTAATAGTTGAACAAAACTAAAAGTTAGTTTAAAACTGAAATTGAAATTTATAAATAGGATCTGGAAAGTATGTCAAGGTCATCCAGAGTAAGTTTTAAAAAAGCCTACCCAACTACCACCAGAAATAGTTCTAAGTTGAACTAGTTGGTGATAGTAGGATAGGTTGAAGTAACTTTTGAATTTTATTACTGAACATACAATTAATGTGCAACAGCAGAGTTTAAACAAGTTGAACTTTTGTGATGAATTACAGAGTTGTAAATGCAAACACCGACGACGATGAGAAGGTAAATGCAGAGTCCCCAGATGATGTATTTGAAAAGCTTGAACAAATGTAACATTTCGAGTTGGTTTTCCCGTTCCATTTCCAATCGTTTAATTTCCAATTTCAATTTATCCTCTTCCATTCTAGTTATGAAGGGAACTTCATCCATCATATCCATCATGATTGTGTTAGTGTTTGAAATTTTAAAACAAGTGATGTTGATAGTTGAAAAGTCGAAGACGGAATGAGAAGTGAAAGCGAGAAATGTTAGTTAAATAAAGAAGTGGTGGGAGGAGCGAAGAATTATAAAGAAGTGGTGGGGGAAATATTTTGCTCTTCGTTATTACCATCAGTAGTGTCAGATGGTGCAGGAGTTAGATTTAGTAAACTGTCTTCGTCCGAACTTTCAACTTTATCACAAATAGGACAATCGTATGTTATTTCCAAATTCATTTTGATGGTTGTAAAATTATCTACAAGTTCTTGTAAAATATTAAAAATGTCTTGTAACTCTTCTTTAGAGTTTATTTCAAAACTAGAATTCATTTGGGTCAATGGAGAGTTGTTCATTGTTGGAGAGTCGGTGATGGAATGAGGATCGGTGCATAGGGAGGGGGTTTATATAATGGTGACCTTGAGCTTATGATCAAATAAAGCGGTAAGTTCTTCTTCTTTATCTTTTAATTCAATTATTCTAACTGAATTAGTTGTTTCGTCTTCCTCACTCTGTGATGATGAAGAAAATAACTCACCAGGATTTAAATATTGAACCACAATTTTGAACCACCTCATAGGATATTTGTCCATGATAGAAAGTAAGTTTTGAAACAATTCTTCCATCTCCTCCCTCTCAGTTATTATATGTTCAAACTTGATAAATTTTGCTTCCATGTTGTTAGTTTGAGTGTTGGAAGTGAAATGATTTAAAGTTGAATATAATATTATATAAAAATTAGAACTAGTGGTGGGGGAAATCTCAAGGTCATCCAAATGAAGTTTTAAAAAAGAGTGTAAAACTGAAATTACACATTTGATGGTTCTACAGGATCGGAATACCAATCTGATCTGTATTTACATCTTTTTATTATATGTGTACAAAAATCATCTTGATGAGACTTGGTGCGTTGACAATGAGCAAGATCTAGAGGGTGAAATTTGAAACATCTTTGAGGACAACATGTATGAAAATATCTTGATTTATAAAATTTGAAAGTTCGCAATTCCGGTGGTGGTAGTTGTTTTGTTTTACATTTGCAATAACAAGATCCGAAGAATTCACATTTAGTACAAGCTAACCCATCCACCATCATTGGTCCTAAATCTGTACACTGTTGTTTAGAACAGTAACAAGGTTTGTAATTGTATTTTTGCTCTTCCATGTTGACGCTGAGGAGTCTAGTGAAAGAATAAGATTGTACAGTAATGAATAGCGAGTTTTATGTACTATGAAATATGGTAGGGGTAATTTCAAGGTCATTCAAATGGAGTTTTAAAAAATTATACCTTACAAGTGTAAGTATTATTGAAACTTAGGAAGTTTCTTTTTGTTTGTTTTCTTCAGACTTTTTCTCTCTCTCCGCCTTAGCCATAGCAACAAGTTCTTCTGTTGATAATGGATGTACTTCAGGAAATTTTAAAATTAATTTAGCTTGATATCCTTCTTTAGTTAATACATCTAAATCTTGGGTCATTTGTTCAACGGTGTTGTAGTCTTTTCCATAGATTTTTCCATCAAGTTCAATCATCATTCTGTATAACATTTTGTTGAATAGGTCTTGTCGTGGCGAGAGCTGAGAAGCGAATGATTATTTATCAAACTCTTACATCCTTTTTATGAACTTGACATTGATCACGTGATTCCTTAGTTGTAATTTTATTTATTAAAAGTTATTCAACATTGGTAATACTTCTGGAACTTGACGTTATGTTGACCAGCTGGCGATGAAGAAGTTGTAGGTTGTGTAGAAAAAAATAGTTCATCATCGCAATATTTTGTTTTAGTGAACATCCTTGTATTAGTAGCACTAACATCAACAGTTAAGTGATAACCACCGGTAAGTAAAACTCGCATTTCGTTAGTTAAATCTTCAAGTTGTTCAAAAGTAGTTATGGTATTGGTATCATAAGATGCACACTTAACCTTTAGGGACATGTTGAAGTTTTGTATTTAGTGATAGAGAGTGAGATGTGTACGGTACGAAAGGTAGTCGTAGACTGATGAATTTCACAAGTTGATTTTCACTTTTATTATCACACAAAATTGGGTCAAGGTCATCCCGTGGAATTTTTAAAAAAAGCAACATATTGTAATGTACAAAGACATCACAATATGTTGCTTCTTTTAATTTTTTTTTGTTTTTTCTTTATATCATATTTATTGAAAAACAATTACAAACAAATAGTTACAATGTTATGTACAAACTAATCAGTAGTAGGTGTTACATGAATAGTTAGTTCAGTTGAGTTGTTCCCACTTGGTCCGTGCGAAACCAAATAGAGTGCGCCGGGTTGAACTACACGAAGATCTTCATTTTGAAGAAGTTGTACAAAGCGTCTTGGTAGGAAGATCTGAAATTTTGGTTCATCACCAACTGTATATGGAGCCTCGCTCAATGTGCAATTAATAGCATCACCTACTGAAGTTTCCATTTTCTTAATCGTATGAATGATGTAGTGTTTTTCTTCTTTTAGTTCAGAACATTTCTTTGTAGGTAGAATTGATGATTTAGAATGAGCGTTGAACTGATCAACTAAACTTTGAAGTAAATTCTGTGATGCCATCTTGATGTTGTTGTTAATCTTCTTGTTAATAAGAATGTCCGTCGGAGATGTTGTCTCTTCGGAGGTTAGAGTAATACTCATGCTGCGTCATGGTAGCGCTCTCACTTTTATAATCGACACTACCCCCACCACTTTGTTGAAGGAAATTGTTCAAGCGGTAGGCATTCTTTAAAGCGCACTGCGACCTTCGATGTTTAAAACTTTTTGATGAAATACAAAGTTCGTTGAAGTAGCATTGGAAATCTTTATCAATTATTGCATTAATCACTTCGTTGCTTGTAAATGATTGTATCCAATTTGCTTTTTCCAATCCCCTTGTGTAGATAATTTTAAACTCTTTGCAATAATGATTCATAATGTGCGGCATCATGTTATAATTAATGAAACCTTCATCCCATCTTAAGTTGTGAAAATGTTTGTTCAACCATTTGTTTGTAACTTTCGCTTTAGTTGTTAGTCTATTAAATGGTACTGGAGGTTTGAACAAATAATGATAAACTACTGATGTGTTCATGTCCAAGATTACTAATTCTTTAATAATAAAATTACCATCATTTCCTCGGAAAGCTTGAAATTCAATTATACCTCTTTTAACTTCCATTATATGTGGCGCATTAGAAAACGAAACCCGTTTATTCATGATGAAGTCTTACTAACAACTGACTTAAAAATTGAATGAGCCGATGTTTATAACAGACAGGATTGTTCTTCTTCTTTCACTTCTTGTGCCACTTCATCAATATTAAAATTGGTGTGATAGTTGTTTAATTGTCTCCACATTTCAACTTCTTGAGGTATTCTATTAAAGATTGAAGTATCCACGGGACCGTATAAAATTGGAACAAAAGGTTTTTTGTCCAATGTATCAATTAGATAGTCTTTAATTATTGCACTTGAAAATATTAGTTGTTTCAAATATCTGGTGACGGGACCGGTAGTACAACTTAAAGTGTAAAATTCTTCTTTAGTGAAATATAATTTAACATTATGTGTAGTTAAATCTCTGAAGCGAACAATTTGTCCTCCACGATGTTTTACTATATCAACTTCAATATTTGATTCCAATAAACTTAATCTTGTTCTTCTTCCAAATGTGTTGTTACTTAAATAGCACTCCAAAAGATGTAAATGTTTCATGAGAGATTCCCAAGTAGTTTCACTGAAAGTAACCATTTTGTTTCCATGATTTAAAATAACAATTGGTGAATAATCCATTGATTTTAAAATTCCAACTGATATACTTTTTGTCATGCATGAAGAAATTGGGTAGATAATCCGAAGAAATACTTCTGTTAAAATATTGGTTGTAATGTTAACTTCAACCTTCTTCCTTTTTACTTCTTTTTCAGCTTTTTCTTCTTCTCTCTTCTTATGTTTGTTGAATTTTAGGAACTCGTCCATTTCTCGTTCAACTTGTTTTTCTATATCTGAACTATTATCATCCATTAGAGGTGTATTTTCTTCTCCGTTAGTAGAATTCATCTTGCGAATGATGTTTCCCATACGACGGTTGAAGATAGAATGAAGTTTCTACTAATTATTTTCTCGCTTTTATATTTTTCGTAAAATCCTTGAAATTTATACAATTACATAATTGTTTGTTTTCAACTTGTCTTTCACAAATGAAATTCTAACCTCAAAAATTAAAGCAGATAATTCTAACCTCAAAAATTTGCAGTTGTTGTACAATTCTTCTTAAAGTACATTCTTCACAATTCCGGTCAGCGGTGTGTAAGTAACTATTTTATCATGTAGAATTAGACAGTATGCCGAAGTTCCATCCGCTACTGGTTCTTCAAATTCCATTTCAATTTTTATATCCACACTTGATGATTTTACCGATTCATTTTGTTTTGAACAATCGATTACAATTATTGGAGCCTTGGAATAATACTGGTCAGGTGATAATAGTGGTGTATTAGTCTTTCCATAATATGACGATTGAAATCTTGCATACATATCGTATAAAATGGAAAAACGTTTTTTGCTGAACATGACATTCAAATTGTCATAGGGAAAGAATTGAGAGTTTAGGAAAACTTTACAATTCTTTATTTTACAGTGATCAAATTGACCAGCATTTGCAGTGATAACATCTTTTCGCTTAGTTTGAAAACCGAGTATTATGTACCTTGCTCGTTCCAAGTAAGTTGATGTCTTGACGGTCCATGTTTGTCGTTCTGTCTGAGGTAGTGTAGGGTATTCATGAAATTCCCAACTTCGGAATGGCATCACAATATCACGGTCAGATTTCAACTTTCTCAATAATAGGATTCTATGTTCATCAGCCAATCTTACATGAGGTACCCTCCAAACAACTTTATCCAACTGTAGTTGCCATTCCAGTTTATCTTCCGTAGTTGCAGGGTCTGCAAGTATCAAGTCCTTATTAGTTGAAGATCTGAGTAATACTAATTCTTGTTTGACATTTATTATTACCCGTTTGTAATCTTCAGCGAATCCCAAAAGCAATCGTAAAGGTACATGAAAATCAAAGTGACCGTTGGAAGCTGGTGTTATAGTGTCTTTATCAGGGGCAACCCATCCGGCAGTGACTATTGAATTCTTCTCATGCGGTGTTAATGATGTTAATCCTTTCAATGTCGTTGTTAAACCAACCTTTTTTGTTGAATCAACCGTCACCCCTGATATTTCATATCTTATTTCATCAAAAAGATATGCCATCGGGTTATTTATAAAAGGAACTGTTGAAGCAGTTTTTCCATCCAATTTTAATACCCGTCCTTCAATGTACAAGTAACTTTCACACGGTAAAGTGTAAATATCTTGTTGTTGAATGGGGATCCTTATTTCATCGTTATTGTTTAATTTTGATGAAGTGTAAGGGTTGTGCGTGTGATATTCCTTCTCCCATAGTGTTTCGTCGAACGTTGGTCCTTGAGATATATCCAGGATATCCATCGCTGTTAAGTTTCAATCCAATCTTCTGTAGAAAACGAATGTTTTCCGATGTTAACTCTTCCAATGTCGAGGAGCTACTGAGCTCCCGACTCTTCCGTTGCGGTTTAAATGATAATCCCATGTTGACTTTTATGTTGCTGCTCTGATGTGTATCCGTATAGTAATTGTTTCTCCTCTAAAGTCAACACTATGACCGTCTTGATCCAATATGTTCAGTACGATGTCTGAAATGAAACTGGTGTTTAACGGTAGGTATATCAAGTTTTGTGGCTTCTCAACAATTTAAAACCGGGAGCCACTGTTGGATAAAATGTATGTAAAATATGTTGATTAACTCCATCTCTATACGATCCGTGTATAATGTTGCACGTGACATCAATACTATTTACTTTCAATATTGTTACAGTTGAATCACCTGAATGAGTAGTTCCAGGAGTTAAGATTTTCTTTTTTGTATCTGTAAATCCAAGTAAACTGCCAATCGACTGTTCCAAGCTGACATCAATATAATATTTTGAAGTTATTTCTGCTTTTAAAGTATTATTGTTTCCTTTAACGGTGATATTGTCTTCTTCGAGTTGTTTCTGTAATAATTGGTTTATATCATCAATTTCATAAGCTCCAGTAGGAAATGTAATTATTTTCAATTCTGAGTATTTTCCTGCAGCATCCTTAGTTTCATAATAATGTAGTAAATTGTTCTTCCCTTCCGTAACATTAGGAATTGAGTTGTAGGTAGTCAAATCAAGTAATGCCGCTTCCCATAATCGTTCCTTGGATAGACGCAATGCTGGGAACAGCGTACTTTTTAATGTGGATGAATTTCCACTCAATGACACTGTATACGATGACATCTTAAAGCTGACTGACACTTTTCGCTAGAAACTCCAAACATAAATGCCCACATATTTCAGTATTGTTAGGTTGTTCTCTTTTGTAATTGTAAAAAATGTTTTTTGAGTTTCGAAAATAATGTTGAAGTTCTTTTGGCGGTGGTAGATTGCCAAAACTGTCAAAGTAGTAAATGGTTTGTCCGAGCTTTTTATAGCATACCCAATGAGTACCTGGACCATAGGTGGAATCCAAATTTACTATTCCAGTTTCATTTTTCCATATTTTAGTTGGTAATGCATCTTTCATAAAAACTCCTCGAAAGAATGGTATTTTTAAACATTTTACATAATCATTTAACTGATGATTTGTTAAGGCTTTATTTGGAATTATTAATTGATTCTTCTTATTTAGTACACACGGTATGGTCTTAGGTATAAACCTGCTCCGTTTTTTACCATTTGCCAAACAGAAGTCTTCTTTATACTTGCTTTATGAGTTCTACGACGTCCTTTTTTAATGTTTCCACCTCTTTTGGGTGTGCCTCTCTTTGCAGGTCTTCCTCTGCGACGTTTTCCACCACCTAACTTTGCTTTCGTCTTCATGGCTGTAGTTACTGCCCAAGCCGCTGCTTTTTCTGCAATACTTGCGTCACTTGATTTTACTCTTTGCCAAGCTTTTTCTGCTAGAATTTTATCTGCTATTGATCTATTTGTTGAATCTTTATACTTTGAATATGCTATATCGTGTTCTTTGCAAGCTTGATCTAATTTATTAATTCCAGGATCTCCTCTTGCTAAACGTTTTGCCAACTTAGTTCCAGGTCCACAATATTGATAACCTCCGGGCAGATGTAATTCGTATGGTAAAGCGTCTATCGCTCGATTCACAACAGCACCAATTGG